>BJKM01000338.1:67500-635542 GCA_015082035.1 Chaenogobius annularis | reverse complement strand
TTGAACTAAGACTAAATCATTAGCTGAATCCCAAGAGCTGAACCATATGGCAAAACAGTCTTTCAATATCGCCACAAAAAATAGACTATTTTTCCTCTAAAGTATGAACTCTGCTCCAAACCACATGCTTTTACTGACAGAGGATTGGCTGTAGACCTCTTGATTAAAAAGATGCATGCTGATCATTGACAATTTGAAAAGACTGTCAATTAAATTCAAATTTGAGTAACTGCACAGCCCTATTCCTGAGTAGGACCAAAAGAGGCCGGCTCCATCATTACATACCACATATTGAGAGACACTGCTCCTTGAGTTTTACCCCTAAAGCCTTGAGTATCTTCAGAGAAAGCTGCTCCTTAGCCCTGGTGGTGTGATTCAGTATTGCTGGAGCTGTGATGGGGACTAATCCCCCACTGTGAGCTTTGAGCAGGTCTCACAGTGATACAGAGGAAAAACGAAAGGAGAAACCAGGAACAGGCACTTCCATGAACAGGCACTTCCAAAAGGATGTCAGACAAACAGAGAAATGTTTTGAGCTGATGCTGTCACTGTCAAGAGTTTGTGCAGACGACTTAGAACAAAAGAAGCCATGTGTGGGGTAGAAGGTATGCATGACACAGATACACTAGTCAACTGAAAGTAATCCAAACATTGTGAAAAAAAAGTTAAATCAATGCAATTCAATCTTTGTAAATTAGGTGGTATAGAAGTTTAATATATTTTAAACAAGCAAGTTTAAGCAAGTTTTCATGTTTCCGTCACCTGCTTGTCTCATGAAAATATAATTGCTTTGCCTGGAATGTTCCACAGTATGATTTAAAACTTCATATATATATATATATATATATATATATATATATATATATATATATATATATATATATATATATATATATATATATTTATTTTTTTTTTATTTTTATTATATTTTTTTTTTTTTCAATTACAGGTGTTTAAAAAAAAAAAATAAACTTTGTTTGGTGGTGGGTCCCGCCATCTGATTGTCAACATGCTGTTGCCTGGAATGTTCTAACAGTATGGCATTACCTGTACACATATCTATCTGTATGGATACAAGCTGGTGATGCCAACAGGCCAAGTTACAGGGCAGATCTGTGAAGAGTAAAAAAGGCTTTTTTCATTCATTTTCAAATTTTAAGCAGTAACAAAAAACATAATTAAAAACATACAAGATAAATATGTATACTAACATAACGTGCAAAATTTCTGGGAAAGCAATAACATCTTCAAAGGACAAGAAGTTGGCAGAAAAAGTTACTTAGTAAACCTTTAATTCAACACACATGGAAACAAGAAATAGCAGCTGCTGTTGTAAAACCTTGTCAAATCACTGTGTAATTTATTTGCAATCTTCTTTGCCTTGCCTGTTGTAATGTTGCCAATGCATCTTTCCAATACATCGTCAAGCCAAAAACATCACAAAATTTATACTGAGTTGCACCGTATTTTAGAGTGTAGAGACAAGAGATGTATGTGCGCACACTGTAAAGTTTCAAACTGAAGCATATGGCTTAGTGCTTGTGCAAAAATCCACCAGGAATACGGCTGATGCCTTCCGGTTAATTGCAGAAATTTACCAATTTGTAAGCGTGTGCCTGACACTGAGAAACTCACAGCAGATGTTTAAAAGGTATCGGTTTGATGAAGAGCTGCCTGTGGATGCAATAGAAGACTCCAGTGTGAACATGTGAATATAAACACAGCCTGGGTTGCTGACATGGAGAGAGGAGAGGTGTGGAAAATCTGTTCTACCCAGGAGACTATATTTGCATTTTGGTTTTATCAGCCACTAACTTTTCATAACAATGTAATGAAAACTCTGCAATGAAGGGCAGGGCGAAAGCTTACACTGTTTGTGCTACGATAATGGAGAAGTGTTGTCGATAGAAGGCTAGGGCGAAATAAACATGCAAATTGCTGATCTTGTGCTCTCTGGTGGAGTTTCTCATATAAGCCCTGCCCACTTCAGAAATTACAGACTATATAGACCTTTATCTAGCTTGCTTTACTTAACTAAAAAACGAATGGCTTCTTCCTGTTTGACAATTGCCAAATTACACTATACACAAAGATTAAAAAAATAAGTTGCTGTGGTAGCTAACGTTTCAAAATCGTAGCGCTCTGCTGAGAAGGTGATCAGCTGACAGACTTCCATCCTCTCTCCAGGGCTCTGGGACGAGCAGGTCGGATCACAGCTGACCCTTCTCACCCTGGACATGGACTATTTGAACCACTCTCCCTCAGACAGGAGGCTTACGGTCCACCGGACCAGAACCTCCCGCCACAAGAATAGTATATTTCCCTCTGCCGTTGGTCTCATGAAGACCTCTTAAACACCTGCCACTTTAACTGCAACTATTCATCACTCACTGCACTGTCACTTTCTGCACTCACAATTGTAAATTTAACTAATGCTCATGTACATAGTAATGCCTATTATTATTTTTTAACTATAGTAAATTTAAAATTGTTTCTTAATGCATGCCCTTTGGATTGAATATATATTGTTTTTATTATTGATCAGTGTTTTATGTTGCACCTTAAGGCCGAGACAAGTTCCTATGTTTGTGAATTTTGTTCATTGCCAATGGCAATAAACCCTTTCTGATTCTGTTTCTGATTCTGATTCTGAAAATCATGCAGGGTGAATATAGGTAAAGAAGTGGGACGGTTCGATCCTATTTATCTTTGACCTTACCGCATATTTCACTCTACTTTTTTTTTGGTAAATTGAATTCATGTATATTATCCATATTATATTATCATTAAATCATTATACCATGTATATTAACGCAGCATTTTAATTCATGTTTAATTGATTACATTTAAGTAATTTATGTTCTTGTCAACCAAAAGCAGCTCTCTGATAGGCTGTGCTTGGGTGGTCCACCCGAGCTTCACTTCGCCATCTGAAAAAGCTGTTCTAAAGCTGTGCACTCACCTGATAAGAGCTAGGGTTGAGTTAGATATATTCAAATACTTATTTCCTCCTTTTGCGGTTTGTGAAGTGCAGGGCAAGTTTCAGCTCTCTTCACCTTAGGACAATATAAATTCTAACTCATCATACCCAGTTTCAGGTCGACAATGGCTTCTGGCAGCTGGAACATCTCAATTTAAAAAACATTATCCAGATGACTTTCTTTGAAACCTTTGCTACCATAAACCACTCCTGGACACATTTTTGCTTAATAGACCTAGGCTCTACTGGCTTAAACTGGACAAAAGTATCCAAAGAGAACGTGCTTCTTTTGTGCTTTCAGTCAACCTTGGTATGTTTACTTTTAATAAGCTGTTAAAGGGAAAATATGATGCATTATTTGAATTGCTATTGGCCTTTCTCTTGAGTACCTTTTAGTTTGGTATATCATGTTTTAGAACTAAAAAAGAAAATATTTATATCAAACATAATTACATTGGGATCTCTGCCTATTTCCCACACTGCAAACTGTGTGATTTCCCTTTGCAGCCATTAGATGGCAGTTTAAGATACAGATTCCATAGAACATGCTTTCGGTTACCTTCCTGGTCTCAGCACGCAATTGTACTGATCATGATAAGATGAAAGAAAAGCATGGAGCCAGTCTGGTGATGATTTATGGACTTAATAACAGCAAAGAACATTCTCAGAGTCCCTGTCAGAGCTATTATCGCAAAAATGTCCGTAATCACGAAGACTCGCGGTGGACTGTTTTTGACTGTCGAAAGGGTGAGGATTTTCTAACCAAGTTTTTCTTCAAACTAGTGCGAATGAAGCTAAATTCTACTCCAGGTATGTTTTTGATAAGGGAGCAATGTTAAAACATGGTTAAAAGCTCAACAAATTCAATTTAGCATAATATGTGCCCTTTAAGTCCTACAAATTACTGAAAGAACTGAATGTAACATGTCCTCTTTCCTGTTAAGAATTGCATCCAAACAAGTCTCAGCAAAAATTATTGAGCCTTTTTCTATTTAACTTATGACCTTTCGGTAATTGCTGTAGCGAATAGTATAAGCAAACTTTTGTCACTATTAAAGTCATACTGTGAACTTGTCAGAAAGCTTTGCTAAACTTGTTGACCTCATTGTGTTCCTTAGAGGCTTTTGTGTTCTTCAAGTTCACCAAATTTGGACAATATAGTGTCATGCAGACCAGAGATGCATCTTTTATTGTTGTTTTACTCATCACTATGACACTCATGATCTTTCTGACAGCCAATCATGAGTTGACATGTTGGGAAGAATGTATCTCACAGCTGAGCCCGAGTATTTAGGCTGACAGTGGATGGCTGAAGGGGACTGGCGATTAAGGGGAGACAAAAGGGACACATTTGTTAGTGACAGTCTGACAGCTTCACTAATCGCAGAGGACACTGTGTTTACTGTGGACCCACTGTGCAGCATTTACAATTTATGTAAGACCTTGTCATGTTGTTTTTGTTAAGTCTACTTGGTTGAAGCTGTAAAGTGTATATTTAAAGGATTATTTGAAGGATTACTGGAGAATAAAGATTTGAGAGCTGACATTACAATGGTTCAAAAAGTGTCTTAGTTGCTGTTGATTGCTTTGTTTTTCTATTAGCGAGGTGCAATTTGTTACATTTGGATCCACACCTTTGATTGGCCAAAAATACTGGCAGCCACAAGGGTTCAGCAGATTTGTAAAATTTCACAACCATGCTGGGTCAACGCCTCCAGTTTATCAGTTTCACTGTGCGCGTAGATAGCGACGCTTAAATTAAGATAATTGTAATATTACTGAAGCCGTAACAAGCAGTAACAAGAAGCACAGAATAGCATATTGCATTTAAACAATACTATTTTGAGTTTTCAAAGTGTCAGGGTCCAACAGAGACAGGGAGACCAACTCTCAGCAGAGACTTCAGACAGCACCAACTAATAAGAGGCAAAAAAGAAAAAAAAAACAGAAAATAGATGGAGGGATGACAGTTGAAGTCAAGGTGAGCTGGAGGGGTGAGAAGTAATCACTCTCAGACCAGCACGCATACGGAGAGAAGAGAAAAGGCCATAGACAAAATAAAGTGTATTTTGAAAAGCAGAAATATAGGTGGCCGACACTTATAGAGAATCTCCTCTGCAAGGACAGGGGTGCATTGAAGAAAAAGTAGGGCATAGTTTTTCACAGATTGACAATTTGATGGAAAAAGGCTTCTAATACACAAGGGCTCAGTATAGGTCAGGTATTTAATTGCTTTTTTTTTTTTTCTGCGGCAAACGAATATGTGAATATGTTGCCAGGAAGTGAGGTGCAAAAAGCTACTTGTACACAAGTCAGAATTGTGCATTTCAGTTGAATAAATGTAGCCAGTTTTCAATGGGCTCACAAGTTAGCGGTGGTGTTAAAAGCATGTTGAAAGCATTTAGGGAGTTTTGTAGGAGTCCATGGAGTACAGATGAGTGCAGGTCAGTTCAGCTGCAATGTGTGGACAACATTCAGGTTAATATAGCATACATGATCGTGTTTTAAAAGGTATTTGGGTATATTTTTGAACCAAGCACAGGTAGCTGATAGTAAAGGGTGATACCACAGATTTTCTTATTTGATCCAATACAAAGTAATACTATTGCAAATATCAAAATATCAATCCAATACCGACACCATTGAGTTTCTTACTGAAAATGCATTGAAACTTCTCGACAATGAACACTTTTACATTAGTCATCATTATTTTCTTTCAACCTCTGCTTGGACTAATATTAAAAGTGAATCCATGTGCAGAAAACATATAAACAATGTATTACAAAAATGTTAAAAAAAAAAATATGATTTTTTTTAAATTGCCTTTTTTTCCCCCAGAAATTTCAAGTATCAATATTTTCGCACAAGTATCAATACTTCCCCATAACTCTGTCAGTATTGCTATATCGATATTTGGTATTGATCCACCCATCACTAGTAGATTGGACACTGATGTAAAAGCTGCATAACAAGAGACCTACAAGAAGAAGACTGAGGATATTTGGATGTCATGAAAAAGAAGTGCAAGTAGTATCTTAGTAGCTAGGGATGTTGACAAAAATGATCTCTATGTATACATTTTTGTATACCAACAATTTATATATTTGATGTTTTCCAGTCAGGTTTTAGACCTCATCACAGCACTGAGACTGCTCTTGTCAAGGTGACAAATGACATCCACCTGAACACTGACGCGGGCAAAGCCTCAGTCTTAATTCTGTTAGATCTGAGTGCTGCTTTTGACACTGTCGATCATGGGATCCTCTTACAGAGACTAGAGGACTGGGTGGGCATCACTGGCACTGCCCTAAACTGGTTAAAGTCCTATCTGGAAGACAGGAAGTACTTTGGTGAAATTGGTAGAATCCTGGGAACCCTTCTATTCAACCTCTACATGCTGCCGTTAGGTCCGTTGATATGCAGCGAAAATGTGTCCTATCACAATTATTGCAGGCGACACTCAGATCTGTGTTTCACTGACGGCAGGTGAATATGGACCAGTGGATTCACTCTGTCACTGCATCCAACAGATCAGTGTGTGGATGCAAAACAACTTTCTCCAGCTGAACTCAGACAAGACTGAAATCATCGTCTTTGGCCCACAGAAACAAAGAGAAAGTGTTAACAGTCACCTCCAGAGTCTCGCTCAAAAACCTACAAATCAAGTTAGAAATCTGGGGTAATAATGGACTCAGCCTTGAATTTTAACAGCCACGTCAAATCAATAACGTCAGCAGCTTTTTACCATCTAAAAAACATTAGCCAGAATCAAAAGTATAGTGTTTAAACCAGACCTGGAGAGACTTATCCATGCGTTTGTCTCTAGTAGATTAGACTACTGTAACGGCTGCTCACTGGCCTCTCCAAACGAGCTGTAAAACAGCTGCAGTACATCCAGAACGCTGCTGCTCGGGTCCTGACTAGAACCAGGAAGTACGATCACATTAGTCCTGTGCTCAGGTCTCTGCACTGGCTCCCTGTGGCTCAGAGAATAGACTTCAAAGCAGCTCTGCTTGTATAAATGTCTCTCCATGGCCTAGGACCGAAGTACATCTCGGACATGTTAGTGCCATATAAACCATCTCTTCAGTTTTATGCAACTAAAATCTGGAACAGTCTTCCTGAGGATGTGAGACAGGCCTCTACTCTGGCATTATTCAAATCTAAGCTAAAAATTGTTTTGTTTTGCTGTGCATATGACGGAAATGATTTTCTTTACTCTCTTCTCTTTTATGGCTTAAACTATTTGACGGATAGCCATGAAAATGGGACCTTTAAATTTCCTTAAATTAAGGTTTTGTGATTTCTGTCTTTTCTTTGTGATTTTAATGCATTTTTTCCTGCCTTGTGTACGAATTGTGCTCTACAAATAAACTTGCCTTCCCAACAATATTATGTAAATTCAACAGAAGTGTGTGAAAAAATGTATTTTAAACATATTAGTTGAGTTTTAATTTTCAGACAAATGTGAAATATCTATCAAATGAATCACAAAAGTGCACAAATATCACCCTTATTTAAAAATTCACAATAAAACTTTTATAATTTTTTCTTTTAATCTGCTCTTACTGTAGCATGTTTCTACTATAAATGGTATATCTTCAAAACAACATTCACAATATTATGTACATTTCAATAAATTGCCCACTTCTATTTGTAGCTTGACATTGGTTCCAATGGAAAACACAGAAAAACATGAATTTTTTCTGTGAGTGGGATCGCCTCCCCACAGATCTGACCAATTACCTGGCCTGGTGGCGTCACCTGTGCCACCTGAGCAAGACATTTTAATTCCATACAGTGGAACGCAATAGCATATCCATGGAAACAGGCAGATGGGATACCCTCAGAATCATCGGTATCAAACACGCCCAATTATTCAAAGTGTATGACGGGTTGAACGAGCATAAAAACGTAACTATATCTTTTAAAAGTAATTCAAGATCATTTTGCCATAGTATCCAGTTTAATTGGCATTGATATCTGACCAACTCCACATCAGCCCTGGGCCTCCTCTCCTCCTCTGTGACAGCTGATTGACGCAGCTCTGACCCAGGTGAAGTCTGAACCCTCACGCCCACGCGCTCCACCACGGCTGGAGATGAGCTGCAACATCCTGTCAACAGGTTCCCATCTATTGCTTCCTTTCATTTTCTCCTGTCACCTTTTTCTCACTTATCTGCCCCCTCCCTGGGCTTGATATAACCCCGCCGCGCTCTCCACGCATCACCACACCAGGCCACGTCTCCATCATCCTCGCTGTCTTTTTTATTTTTAACACTCCATCCTGATTTTGGGCTTTTCATCATTTGTATTTGGCAATCCTCTCTCGTCTGAACTCTGGGTGAGATATTAAAGCGAGATAGATGAAACAGCGCGCAATCAAGTTGAATTCTGATGAGTGGAGCAAATTAGAACAGAAAGATGGGCAAACAAACAAACACAAACAAAGTGGCATCTGCCTTCAATAGACCTTCTAAAAAGTGGAAAGGATTCTAAAGCAGTGCCAAGTGATTCATGGGAAAACTATCTTCCTAGATTATACACGCGCCTCCATCTGATCTGATTTTGCAAATTCATAAGCATTTGAATGCATTAACAGCATGCATAGTGAGCCAGGAGAACAGCATACAAATATAACTTCTCATTTGCATTGACTGAAACTGAATTGTGCTTTTTGTGTTCTTTTATATATATTTTTCAGCCTTGAGTTTTAATTAGACAAAGGTGAGAGTTTTTGTATAAATAAAGTACGCCAAGCAGCCATACCTGGACAATAGACAATAGACATATATAACAAAACAAAACCAGAGATAAAAGTAGTCAATAATCAAAGCCAATAGACATACAACGGGTGAAAAAAAAAAGAAAATTAAGGCACATATATAAACTAAACCAAACGTCTGTCATATTTATCCATTTTCAAATCAATTTCCATTTTGCGAATGCCCAATATAATGTTGGCCTAGTGATTGATTGTCGGTGCAATTTGTGTCATCCATTTTTTTATGAGAGCCTTTTTAAAGCTGCTATTTTGAATGAACTCATTGAAATGATTTTACATTTTCAGTCAGAAATCCTTTCTTAGTTCCATAGCTTGACAAGAGTGTGAATGTAAATTACTGTGATAAGAAAACAATTCCAAATGTCAATGAAAAATAATGTTACTGCTTTGTCTTGAATGTTCCACAGAATGGCTTTATCTATATGGAACAAGCAGGTTCTTACCCAAGTTATAGAAACAATATCACATCTGTATGTGTGCATAAACATGACAATAAATTGAGTCTCGTATATAGACACCAGTAATTGAATGAATACGTGAAGATATGAGTTGATGCTATATTGTGAGCTTTCCTTGCCATGTATTTCCATGGAGACAAGTAGGTGTCCCCTCCCCCACAAGAAAATTCTATAGTGCACCTTTACGTTAAAATATTCATCTTGGGAAAATCCAGCTGCATTATGATTATGTAAATGAATGAATGGCATATTATACGTCTGACGTTTGCTTTGGAGTGGGATGTGGTTTAAAACTTTGACAGATTGATTTTACTTTCTGTGCCGTGAATTTGTAAATACTTGAATGTGTGTGTTTTCTGGGTCAGTCACAGTTCCGGAGAGGTGCTGGCCATAGAGGAAGCACCAAATTTGTGAGCACATGTTGTAACACGGAAACTTTTATGACACTCTGGGGTGGTCCCACCCACTGGGCCCTGCCCCAGCCCCCAACATCATGAGCTAATCCCCAGAAATGTCACCCAGAGCAGCAGAAGCCATTTGTTGCTTACTGGTGTGGAATTTGCCACTAGGTGAGAGTGATGCCGTTTAATCTACCCCCCATTACAAGCTGCGATTTAGCATGAAAGACAGCATTAGCTTGATCGGTCAGAGAGTTACACTGCAGTTTGGTGCAATGCTTAAGGGGCTCAAAGTCATAAGTTTGAAGTCTCAGCAGCACATCGCAACACTTTTTTACTCTACACTTGATACATTGTAAGCTACTTAATGTGTAACAACCTAACATGCAACGGGAACACTCAAACCTATCCCAAAACCTTTTAGTTAATCTTAGAATGCTGTAATTACACATTACACATACATTACATAGTTCTTAATGGAGTATAGGCATAATTAGGGAAGGAAAGATTATTTGATAATTGTGATTATTCAGGTTGCAATAAAACTTAAGAACTACAAATAATTGTCACTATTATGGAAGCTAAATTCAGTATTTAATTAAATTAATATTCCAGAAAATACACCTGAATGTGAACGACTTTTTTATCTGGCGGTTTTGTCATGTTTTTTTTTTTATTTGTTTTGGAATTCAAAAAGTTACATTTTGTAAAGCTGGTCACAAACAAGTTAGACAATGGGAAAGGAAGAAAATGAAATATTTCTCTGTTTGGTCCCAATAATCGGGAATCATTTTTAAATTGTGATTCCCCCCCCACAAACATTTTATACTGTGACATCCTTTGGGTCATTTTACGTATAGCGTAAAATACTGTCTGACCAAGACTGCGCTGGCACAAAACCATGCAATTACAATTTTATAGGAAGTCACCAAGGTCGTTGCCATCTTGTTATTGCATATTTAGAACAATTAAAAAAACACCTTATGGTTTTAAAGTTACAACACTCAACTGTTGAGTTTGAAAATCTCATTTAGAATGAGTTGTAAAGTGAGGAACCCACGCTGGTGTAACATATTTGTTAATTTATGACTGCTTTCCAGCATAATGGAGTGGATTTCTAAATCAACCGTGCCACCTGTTTCATGCACCCATGACAGCTGTTTTAACAAATAAGGCACAGAGAAATATCAAGTACTTTAAACTGTCTCTGTCACATATTTGCATGTATCGAATGTTCAATGCTTTATACCTCCAGGGCTTCGTAAGATTCATCAAGCTTTCCACTTTTGCAAAATAAGAAAACATGTATTTATCAATGTATTTATTATTACGTATTTATTTTTATTTTGAACAAAATAAAAGCATAGTAACAGAATTTGGACATTGGTCACTCACTCACTAATTGTATCCGTATTTCCATTTACTACAGCTTATCCAGGGCTTCCGCTGCACCACATGTAACACAAGAGCTGTTTTAGTGCACATTAATGGCACTCTTGATCACCTCCAAATGATGGCTGAGTGATCGGTCTGAGCACCCACTTGTGATGTTATGTATAGGCCTGAAGACGACAGTCACTTATCAATTTATATCCACTATGTTCTACTCAGCCACTACTAAAGTAGATTTACTCCTGTTGAAGCTCTGCCTGTACAATTTATACCCAGGCTTTTCCGTAGAGCTATAACTTTCATTGTAAGAGGCGTTACTTAAAAAACATGAACCCCTTGCTCCGGTGCCAATGTGTGAGGTAAAGACAGCTGGTACAGAGCCCCATCTGCCCTGTGTACCTGCTGAATAACCCACGTCTTAGCAGAGATCAGAGGAGCGCCTTGGTTGTCTGACGTTCTTAATCTTGCATGATGGTGAACATATATATGCTGGTACACCTGTTCGCCGCAACTCCATCACAAATGCCAGTAATGTACTTTCTTACACTGTGCGCTGACATTAGTGTTAAGCATGGTTTTAAGGCTATTATTATTATTATTATTATTATTATTATTATTAATATTGTTATTATTACAATAATAATAATAATAATAATAACAATAACAATAATTTTATATATATATATATATATATATATATATATATATATATATATATATATATATATATATATATATATATATATATATATATATATATTTTTTTTTGTATTATACTTTTTTTTTTTTAAAGGTGCAATAGCTTTTCTGATGGAGGATCCACATGCTTGCCTTCGTGGAGGTGTGATTGCTACTGTATATGCCTGGAATGTCCCACTGTATGGCATTAAACTTGCCTTGCATTGGCCAATCCCTGCTTCCTTAAATGATTTTCTAACTGTTCTTGTCGGTTAAATCAACAAATTAGGTCCTATTGTTGTGATTTTGGGCTGTATACAAATCTTGGATATTTTATAATGATGGTATTGCTCAAAATACCTTGAAAAACTTGCATTATACGGATAGTTTTAATGCTATACTTTAGAACAAAGCAATAGCATTTCCATTGAGGCAAGAATTTAGTAAGAAAATGCTGAACACATTTCTTATTCACAATATACAGTGTCAAAAGTTTCACCCCAAGAAATGTAGAGAATGTACAGAATTGCACATCTAAGGACAAAAGACTAAACAAAAATGTAACTAACAACTTAATTCATACCTTAGTTGACTCAGTCAATTCAAATCAATTGACTGACCGATGTTTCCACACCACTCAAACAGATCAAAAGTTTAAATCAGAACACTGACAGCTTGACTCAAAAATGATGCCTGCTGTGCTCTGACATTCTAAGGTTAGCTAAGAAGGTTATCTCTCTTCCCCATCTATATGAAATATCTACTGAAGTTGCACTATTTAGGTTCATGTTGCAACTAAACAACTTGCAGAATTAATACCTTGACATCTCTGTAAGCAATAATCCCTGCCGAGTGACACTTGTTTTTCCGGGTTGGTCGACTGTCGAGATGGAGAGAAAACAGGTAGTGTCAGCCCACCTCTTCACCGGCTCCTGTCACAAAATGCCCACTCATGGCTTTCATTGTGGTGTCAGACGATGTGGGTGTCCAGAGCTCCAAAAGATCCTCCAGTCCAACCTGTCACCAAGACACTTTAGTGATGTTCATCCAGGCGTCCAGAGGAAGCAGGGTCGGTTTGGCACCACACATTTTTTGCATTGTCTTCATGAGATTGTGAAGATTAATTTCAACAACATTTACAACCATTATTAAAGGCAAGGGCATATACAATGGAAGAATAAAGAGTAAATCATGTTTAAAATGGCTTAATTAACATGTAGAGGAACTTTGAAATGTTGAATTGTCTTAATTTGACTGTTACTTGAATGTTGTCACAGGATTTGTGTTCCACCTTTTATCCATACATAAGATGATCTGAATCGTGACCCAGGGAGCTTGTTCTCTTAATACCCGGTTGTGAGAGAATCTCTGGAGAGACACTGCGCTGGTATCATTATTCTCCACTGTAAAGCTCAAAATCAGTATGATGATAACTTCAGAAGTTTGTGTTTGAAGTTCTAATGCATATTCCAAACCACATTAAAAATCTGACCAGACTTTCCTTTAATATGGCGGCATCCAATAGGCAGAGAACTTTTCACACATTACTTGAGTCCCTAGTGGGTTAATTAATATTTATATTTGTCCATTGCCTCAAACTCTGCCTTCAGGCATTTATGAAATTATCATGAGTTTAGACGGAGCCTCAGTGAGTGTGTGTGGGGAGAGCACTGCAGGATCTGTGTCATGACTCTTCCACTACTCTTCACACCGCATTTAAAAGGGCTGAGTAGTGCTGCACCTCCAACAGCATCAACAGGAACAAAATGGAGGGGTTAACATCTGTTTGTTTACTCATTTATTTACAGAAGTCAGTGATGCAGAGACTTGCCATTGGCAGCCTGGACCTAAGCACCCATATCTTTACAAACTCCACAATTAGAGCCAGTCCTGTGAGGTATCTGACAGCATGACCAGGAGGGCCATGCTACCTACTGCTCAACACAGTACCACTAAATGCACGGCAGCCATGATAATTAGTGTTTGTAGCCAGGAGCTCGTGGCTGGCGTCTCACCCCCACGCTGACCCAGGGAGATTGGAGAGAGGCCCAGTGGCTCCCATGGGACACTGGCTGTCAGTGCCGTCACTTCTCCCCAGCAGAGGAGGCGAGCGGAGGTGTTTGAAATGCCAAACAGGACACACTTGCCAGGCCTATCGGCTCTGCTCGAATACAAGGCTGTCGGTCTGTCTGCTATCCCTACTCTGTAGACCCTGAAGCGGAGCTGAGGCTCATTGTCTGGGGACAGTGGACCTGCTGGGAGGGAGGGAACAAATCCAAAAGATGAGAGACGGCGTCACAGCCTGGTAAAACTTCTGCACCACTGAACCATACACAAATGTGTTTAGCTGCTGTGGGCTTTATGCTATGTAGCTGTATAATTATTGTCAATGAGGCAGAGAAATGTCCTCAATACACCTCATTTTTGTGAACGATTGTCACAGATTCATAGTCAAACTCAGAAGGACATTAACATTTGTTACATTTAATTTCATAATTACAACAACAATTTGGCGATTCAAAAGTAATAATTGTCTTAACAGTGTCATGGCAGAATTACAAGAATAGTAAATGTACTCTGAAATTGTAAAGATTTCCATAACAAATACCCAAACTACAGGTCACGCATTAGTCTTTGGTTTCTCATAAACACGCTCTGCCTCTGTATAGTAAAGCACTTAAATGCTATGAAGCCCACACAGGCCAAATCAGCTCAGCTATAGGCACTGTTGGCCTCATGCACAGAATAAGACGAGTGTCCTTGTGGGAAAAGCACTCTTTAAACAGCTCTGAATAAGTTGTACATAGCAGAGTTCAGAGGTTGTGATTGAACTCAAAAAGGTTATACACATACACCTCTACGATACCAGAACAACCCACTTGTGAAGCTAGAAAGAAAGTTCTGGAAAGTAAAAGAATTCTGAGAATTGGTAAACCAAAAACAAATCTTGGACTTTAGATATTTTGATCAGCAGATTGGCTGCAAATGAGACCTATAGTACTAGGCAGAAGTATTTATCCCTTTAATTTGTCATTAGACTCCCATATTTTTTGGGGGGATGTTTGATGGTTTGATTTGTGTGTCATTGAGCAACACACATAAACGAACATATCACAGCAAAACCAGTTCACTCTGACGACCTTACAAAGGAGCATGACATATTGTTTGAATGGAACCATTTTATTTTATTGTTTGTTTGTTTAAATGATAGAAAAGATAAATCATTCTTAAATTATATTGGTTATTTGGAAGACAACCTGAATCCTTTTGAGATAAAAAAATAGTCCTTCTTGAATACAGTTTTTGGCTGCTATTCCCCTCTGCGATGACAAATGTCAAATGTGTCGGCTGTAGCTGCAGGGCATGGTGGCCTAATGGCATGATCAGACTCAAATGGTTTGTGGCAATGGTCGATCTTTGCCTTGGTGGGAAATTGGCACGTGCACCAAAGAAGCCTGGAACTACCATGGTCGAAACTCAATCACACTGGACTCAATTTGAACCAGATCGTTTCTAGAAGTTGAAAATGTTGAACTGGTTTCTTTGGTGAAATTGAGACCCCATCGGGGTTCTTCGGTGCTGTTTTGCTGCTGTGAACATGGTGGGCTAAATCTACTTGACAACCTGTTTTTGTCCTTCAGGCCATTTCAGCAGGTACTTGACAGAAAGCCAGTCTGGACTGTGTCACGCTGGATTATCTTTGGTGTTTTTCATTCATTTATATTCTTTCACTTGCCTCTGTCATTGGCTGTGTTGACTGCATCTTATAGCCGCTACTTTGAGCTTTAAGTGGTGCTTTAAATATATGCTAGACACTGGGCAGATATTTCTCAGGCTGACAGAGAGACATACGGCGGAGTAGTGCCTGGTTCACAATCATTTCATACCCAGAGTATATCTAAATTAAGTCTATAACTTAGACTTAACCAGGTCTAAACTCGAGAGGAAACAGATATTTGCAGGATCAAAACCAAGATTGGAGGATTCATTTTTGTAACTAAAACCTATGTCTTTGCATACAGTAAATAAAATTGAAGGGAACTAACACAGTGTCAAGCTTCATTAAATTCCCTTCAATCTTGAGTAAAATTAAGTTGTCAAAAAGCAAGAATATAGCCTCTAAACCCCTCAGCAAAACAGAAGCCCTTCCTGTTTACATTGGACAACTGGCTGTCTCTCATTCATTGGCACAAATCCGAACACGGCTTGAGTTGGACAGATTTTAATCTCTCAACAGACAGCTACAAACAAACAAGGCAGAAAGGGCATCAATATGAGAAAAAAAGTGTTAATTAAATACGGGATTGAAAATTAATGAAGAATGACAAAACAAAATAATCACATAACAAATGTGTTAGGACTGGTTGATTACTATTACCGTCAGTAGAATTAATACTGGATGAATAACATTCGGTCAGGAATGAAACAACCACAAGTTCTAAACTGGGTTTTAACCATATAAAGACTAAATGAGAGCAGGATTTTACTATAGAATTGTGTACACACTTTACTGTCATTTCAAATTCAAAAGGAAAAGACGTATCAACAGCCTGTTTAAAGGTGCACCATGTGACTATTTGGTGGAAGGTCCATCACCTTCTTGTCTCCTTGGAGATTCTACAGTTTAGAATTTAACTTACCCATGAACATCTCCATGCAGGCGGCAGACCCTCCTCCTGAAACGTCACATCGTTTGATGAAAATGTAATCACGTTTTTCTGCATAAACTGTTCAAAGCATCGGGTCAACTTCACTCAGTAAAGTTAAAATATCTTGTGATCACAAGTTGATCCGAATTGGCTGATGCACACTTTTGATTATTTAATTATTTATGTTTTTTCTATCTAGGATTTTGGTTGATGTACTCCTAACATACAGTATAATGCACTGAGCTAATAAAGAAGGCAGCTCACTGTGCGGAAGCCATCCATTATTCTGCCATGAATCTGGCTGTGATGGCGTCAGACATGATGTGCTTTGTAATTTGCATATTTTAATTTTGAAACTAATTTGAAAGTAATGTAGTGTCATGCAGTATGCAAATATCTCCTAATGAATGAGAGCACATGATCTCTCTTCTTTGATGCCTGCTATTATTTGCTGCAGTGGATGATGTGGATAATGCATTTTAAATCATAACACTGATCCAATCAGGATTTAGTGTTTGCCACACAAGTTCAATATCACAGATCAGTAATTCTCAAATGATGGCTTTTGCAGTTTAAGTCCTGATATAATTTAATTTAGAGACGCATGTTTTTGGTTGGTCAGTTTAGTCTAATCCGGAAAGTCTTGAGTTCTTGCTAGAAATATTCAATTTAAGACCAATAGAGATCACAGAAATTGAACAGTTGATTGAGGAAGACTGAAGACCCTGTGACTATTGGTAGTTCATTGTAACAGTGGAAGGTTAATTCAAAATACAATCCACTACTAACCAGGTTTTTATCTGACATTAGGACCCCGGCTGTGGCTCATTCCCCATCAGTCACTTGGCCGACAGTGCGACAGACCTCTACTCTATGGGGTGCCAGGTGCATTTTGCCAAATAGGTATTTTGGACACCGGATCTATTAGCCAGGAAACTCTGGAGACAGAAACACTCAACCATATACTGTCCATTCTGCCACACCAACCTGCTAATGCAAGAGTTAGGGCTTTGAAAATAATGCCGTGGTTCACAGAAAATGGAATAAATTCCTTTCTGGACACCCTCAATTTGCCTGTTATGACAGAAAAGCAAAATAAAAAATGAGGAGCTGAAATAACATTGTTGGAAATGCAAGGTGCAATCAAGAGACTAAAGAACAATATGACGGGGAATGTCGTTTTCACCTCAGTGTGGTATAAAGCACTAAAAGAAACTCTTATCCCTTGCTTTTAACAACTTTTAACTGGGCATTCATTCTGGTCATGGTTATGCAAAACGTGACTCAGGTGACAGTTGACACCATAGTTCAGTGGACCTAACTAATAACACATACTCCTTGCTGTATATATTTAAGACAGTACCTAAACAGACCTGTATCAGGACTGAAGAAGCTGCTTGGATGAGTGGCGAAATGTATTCACTCCAAAAACCTTTTGTCCAGTTGACAGAATTAAACCTCATTTTGCTTAGCTTGGTGACAAAACTTTATTTCCAATTGTAAAAGAAAATTTGCCTTGCTGTGGTTCTTGGTAAGTGTTAGCCTTGACAAGCTACACAGGAGGCAACAGAGTTTGTTTTAAGTGCACCCAGGACTCGAGCCGTATAATCAGGTAGTTAAGCTTAAGAATCAAATAGCTCGGATGATATTACAGCACTTGAGTTTGTGGTCAAAGATCTTATACAGATTTTGATCATTATTAGCGTTGTAAATAGTTTAATTAAATGTTTTTGTTGTATTGAATGCCTGTTATGGACACTTAAGCAGGATGTTAAATGTAAGTGCACAAAGTAACAGATGGGCGTGCAGAAGACACAGAAAGTCTAGTTCAGAGCAGGAGGCCAAATGTGTCTTGGATACAATCCCAACTTGCGGTGCATAAATGTGCCAGATGTTTGCTGGAAGATTGCTACACTTAAAACAACTGCTGTAAAGTGGAGGAAGTAATACAGGCTGATGCTTATCACAGACTATTGTAAAAGTAATTTTCAGAGAAAATCCAGAATAGACAAATGCTTATATTCCCAATTATCCCACAAATGAGGGATCAATGCACAGTAATCATCCATTAGTATCAGCGGATTGTGGTATTTTAGGAAGGAGAAACGGCATTTTCACCATTTTCATTTTCAACAAGACTCAATAAGCCAAAAGTGTTTCTCTTTTGTAATATTGTATTGCTTATTTAAATAAAGTTGTTAAGTGGTTTAGTAAAATAACATATTGGGTGTATGTAGACAACTTTTTATCAACTTGCAGCTCTGCAGATGATGCTGTTTAATTTATTTTTTTGTTATAACATTCTACCCCTAAGTTGAGTGGTTTGATCAACAATTCAAGAATGTGGTAATAAAAGTCAATTTGACCATTACAAATATTCTCTTATGTTTGAAGGGAATAATACGTCAGTGAACAAAATTCATAAATCTTCCATTATGCTGATGGTGATAAGATCTTTCACTTTCCACTTTTATCAAGCAGGTATCATATTGTTTACACATGAAGCCTGTGGAGCTCTAGCCGTCAGTGAGAGACATAGCTGATCGGGGCTAAGAGAACTAGCTCCGAATTGACAGTTTAAATGACAAGCGCTCACTAATGTTGACAAGTGCCAGTGAGTGCCTCGGGTAACACATGATCAGTCATATGTGATTCACTGTGAGCCGCAGCCCTTAAAACGGGGCCAGGGTGACCTTTCCCAAGGGTCCATGCTGTCTGCGGGAGAACGGCTGATGCAGCTGTTTGGAGCTCTGCACTTTTGTGCCATTTGTGCCACATCTTCAGGACTCGTAACCTTGTCAGCCAACAGCGATGTGCAAGATCAGGCCTGATGCGAGCAGGCCACGGAACATTCAAGTAGCACATAAGACTGGTGAGAGACCTTGACCTTATAGGGTTTATGTTTGATGTACTATAAGCAAGTGTCATATGTTCACGAGAACAGATAGAAGTGGTTGTAGGTTCCACTGTGCATAGACTCTTTTAAGTGCTACTTTTTAAATGATAAACAATTTTCTATTGATTTAGTCCACATTTGCTTCTCTTTCATTCATTATTGTTTAGGTGCATTTTGCTAGGTCTTTTTCCATGTCATTGTTCGTAACACTCCGGTATGCAGTCAAAATAAAAAAAAAATAAACTAGTTTAAGATGAATATTCAAGGGGTACATTAGTTACTGTGAGCTAATAGAGCGGAGACAGTAAGGCGGAGAGCTATTTTAAATGTAGACCTATGTCCCTGCACTGCTCCAGAATGGAAATCCTACTGATATATCATAGTGTGGCTGTAGATATATGTAAGATTACCCTTCGGCGACTTTTGCTCTCTTTTAAATTAGGACCTGGAATAATCACATACAATGAATTTTTATTCTTGTTAATCATGAAAAGGCCATAAGAAACAGGCGAGGTGCGCTTGATTAAAGCGCCACTGAGATTCATTGAATCTGGCTCGGAGCTGTAAGGAGTGTTTTAAATAGGAGTCCATTTAACAAAATGTTACGTTCTTAATGGCAAGGTAATAAGATAGTCTTTATCTTTTATTGAAAAAAAGTCAAGTCGTTTCCCTCTATAATGTATGATTTTAAAGGAGGCAGTAGGTAAAGAGGACAGGCAGAAATGCCACTCTGATCAGGCTTTTATGAACAATAATCCTTGTGCACGAGACTGCGGGACATTATAGCAACATGAGGAAAATTTAATTACATTATCTCACAATCGCTGTTATTTTAATATAACCTCAGCTGCAACGGTGACTTTACATCACTTTAAAATGTTGTGTATTTAATCAAATAAAATACACATTATTTACTGGGCTACTACTTATACAACAGTCTCTCAAACATTGTAAAATGCTGTTTCCAAAATGTAACCCCGACACATTTGATTTGGAGACTGGGTTTTGTATTATAGGTTTATTTTACCCATCTGAAAATAAGCTCCATCGCTTGGAGCATTAGTATCAGTGCGTGCCCCGCTTCATTAATTTAGCCTATTAACCCACATATTATTCCATTTATTTTATAACCCAATTAAACTAACAAAAGGACTGGAGAAAAAAAACACATTTCTGAGTAATTCAATCTCCTTGTGTTTAAATAAAAACCTGATGAACGGATGTCAAAGCCGTGCGGTTCTCCCTCAGCTTCACACTCTTAACCATGGAGGCAAGCTCATTTCAGCTTCGCACAAACTTTATATATATATAATATATATATATATATATATATATATATATATATATATATATATTATATTTACAGCAACTTGGAGAGGAATGGAATGAAAATGAAATGATCTATACACTGTTAACGCTACAATAGAAAATGACAAATACAATTTAAATAGAAAATAGCATCAAGAAAATGTTAACAGTTAAAAGATAAAGCTGTGCTCCAGTCTCATAAATATAGATCTGTACGCAAAGTATGAATAACACCAAGGATTTATTTTGAATATGAAGCATTTTATTATAAATGTAAATGTAGAAATGTAGAAGCAGTGGACCTATGAACTACTCACTAAATACAAGTCAACCCAAGACATCAAGACATTGTTGTGGTTGACAAAGAAGCAATAATGAATACTAACATTTGACTAGTATTAAAAAAATATCTGAAAATAATAGTGATAATGTACTATACTTGTACATTTACAAACCTGTACATTTTCTTACCTTCCTTGACACTAGTCTTTTTCTGTTTCAGCCACTATAATTATTTACTATCATTATATATATATATATATATCATTATACAATGATTTCTTTAAGTCATTGGAGGCCAGCAGTTTACTCTTTGTATAACAATGTTGTCAAAAGCCAACTGTATTTTATTGAAATCAATCATTATTGCATCCCTCCATGATAAACTCCACTCGACATTGTTGTCCTTGATGATATCTGTAGAAGACGGTATTTTTCAAAATGGAGATATCTGTTTTTCCAATTGGACTCTAATGACCTACTGTGAACTCATTTCCCTTGTGGATCAATGAAGCTTGTCCAAGTCTAAGTCTGATACTGTCATATGTGTATAATATGCAAACAAAAACCTTTTTATAAGCTCATTATACATTTTTATTTCATTCTTTCACCACTTTTCACCTCTATTTAGTTAATTTCACCGCGTACCAGGCCATACTTCTTGTAGGATAACTAGCATTTCTCTCTTGTGTGAAGTTGCCGTCCATTTTGGCCGCCTGACATCTCCGCTGTGAGATGATACACAGAGGTTAATCTACAAGGCCTTGTTGTGGTGGCATAAGATGAAGGGGAGGATTTCGACGGGGTGCGCCTCCTGCCCCTGTGGCCCTTGAATATGTCTGCTAATTAACAGGCCTGGATTGCACCCATCACCTCCCTCTCCCCCTTCTTCTCTCTCTCTTTGTCTCTCTCTCTCTATCTCTCTCTCTACACAAAACATTCATGACATCCCCACACAAAAGCCAAATGTTCTTGACTTGCTCTTGTTGCACGTTGTCAAGCGCTGATGAATTTGCAGGCAGGCTATACAGGTCAGCCTTTTTAATACACGTAATTTCAAATGACGTAGGCCTTGACATAACCTGATGTTACACTATTTACTCTTACTTACATTTGCTTGCACACAGCAATATTGTTATTCCAGCCCTTTTTGCCCTTATTGACTATACCTCTGACCTATCATTCACTATTGATGATTTCAGTTAATTGTAAACTACCGATGTATTTTCTATTGAATGCACATCTATAGAAAAAATATGTTTCAGACTGTACAGGCAAGTCAAGAACGCTTATAAAACTGAAGGTTAGACGGTGTTGGAGGGATTAATTCAAGTGGTGATGCCAAAATGCTCAAGGTTAGTCAGTAAAGTTTGAGTTTTCATAACCGTCCTGATGTGAGACCAGACAAGTTGCAGAAGTGATTAAGAGTCATGAGTAGTTTATACCAGTTTGTAATGTCAGAACAGTGCTTATCAAGTATACAGTTAACACAACGAGTTCAACATGAGGGCAGGGTGGTTTGAATCGCAGCTTTTTATTTATCTATTTTTTCATAAATTGCGTTTCAGGGTTTCACGAAATTTAAGAAGAAAACCCAACAGCGATATAGTCATCACTCAATAAAAGACAAACAACAAAAGAAAGAAAAACAAAGGAAAAAGAGAATAACCGCTGTAAAAACAGGACTGTGGGTGGGATACTTTCTGAGCTCTGATGCCTCAAATACTGGACAATTCAGGATTACTGAAATTATTCATTCATATTGACTCACTCAGAATACCGATGAAGTGGGAAAAACCATGGTCAAAATGTTAAATGTTCATAAAAGTTACATTTTTGCATTGTTTTTTAAGAATAGTGTTGTGTATACCAGTGAAATCCCAATACAAAAGATTTCATGTGATTAATTCTTGCCACATTATTCTGCAAGTGACCGACAACATAACCTTTAATGAGAGCAGCCCATTTCATGCTTCTTCATTTTACAACAACTTAGAGCGTAATAAAAGGTGAAATGTGAAACCTACTTGTGAAACCTATTGATCTGAGCAGTGGTGCAATTGTTGCCTCATAACATGAAGATTCCATGTTTGATTCCCAAACTGGCGCGGCATCTGTGGAGTTTGTGTGGAGTTTGCATGTTCTCCATGTGTCTGCAAATGTTTACTGTTGTTGATCAGGTTTCCCATACAGAATAAAGTATGGTATGCACAATTACTGGCGAGGGAATAAGTAGAATCATTTCAAAATCTTGGACTTTCTCTGGTTAAAACAATTACTTACTCTGGCCACTTCGAAGGCAACATGTCGTTTGTCATGTTTAAGTGTTAAGGTTACACCCTTCTCTCCGAACCTCCTCTAAGCCTGCTTATCTTCTCGCTTTCCTCCTTATCCTGTTGACGAAAACAATGATCACGCTGGAATAGAAACGTCAAGTAATTAATTTGATCTGCACGTCGAGCACACTTGATTTGATGGCGCGTTCCAACTGTTCGATGGCAGTCTTTACGGGTCAGCTGTAGAGAGGGTTGAGAATAGCAGTCAAATATTTTCTGCATCTCTTGGCACGTGGGGCAGTTAGCACAGAGCCGTGAAGCCTCTAACATGCGCAGTAATGTCATTTAGACCTTGGCGAGCGACTTGTGCCCCACTCCAGGGACTATCGCTCCTCCACATTTCAACTGCTGTCCGCTTCTTTTCATCGATGCGGCTGCTGCGGCATGCCATATTAGAAGACATACCACATCACTCAATATGCTACAGTTGCCATACAAGTCCATAGAAGGGCCATTTAACATATGGACTATAAAGGTCACCATTAGCACTGAATATACCAAATTATAAATTGAAAGGTTTTGGGAACTGACCTCAAATTGACAATGCATTAGTTGCATTTGTCTGCAGGACTCACTACGTCTTCAGCATTTTGTAAGTAACCCCAACCATATGTTCAAAAGCCTAAGTCTGATCCTAACGCTTGCTTTTCCCTTATTGTGGTTAAGTCACAGCACATGTATTCCAGCCTCCAAGTGAGTTTGAATCCCGACTCAGATGATTTACTGCATGTCTTCCCCTCTCTCGTTCCCCGATTCACCCTGTCCTCTCCTGTCTAATAAAGCCTACTTGGGAAAGAAGAGAAGAAAAAAAGAAGAAAGAAATAATATATTCAAAAACAAACATTTGCTCTGCCCCTGGATGACTATTTATGGAGCCCTGTTTACATTATGCTGCACATTTAAATACATACTATATGTCAGACCAGACTGCCATAGTATCCATAGTCATTGAATTTAGATGTAGTGAAGTGAAAGCAGAAATATCCACTTCATAAAATGTACGTAAATAAAGTACAGATACATACAATGTTTTACTTTAGCACAGCTCTTTTACTGTTGTACTTTAATACTTCACCCACTTCCCCTTCGTCACAAATGCTAGATGAAGAACTATTCTAAGAAGAAAGATTGGATATTCTCATAATTAAACTATTAACAATTTTGATCTCTTTCAAATGTATAGTAGGAACATATGGTGAAATGTAATTATTGTATTAGTATGTTCAGAATGCATGTTTTACAATATAGTATTGGAATATGTATAAAGAAATTAGAAATGTGAGTGTCAATGTAACAATGTGTTCTTCAATTTTAAGAAGAAAAAAAAAAAAAAAGTGGGAGTAGTGCCACCAGAAGTTTATTTCAAGTTTATTTCTCCCCTTCTCACTAAAGAATTCTGATCCGTCTGTAGATTTATATTGTCCCAGTGCGCAGCTGTCATCTGCCACACTCACCACGAGCAGCACCGAGGAGCACCGAGCACAGGGGCCCACTGTCGCACCATGATCCCCAAACCCCACACTAACAGAGGGATTTCTCTGCCCGATTATTTAAGTGTGCCATGGCTGCCAGGCAGGGCTCTCCTCGGTAATCTCTGCAGCCCTGAATAGAGTAGGACTGGGGAAAGAGGGGATTTGGAGGAGTTGGAGGGCTGATTGGGTTCTCAAATGGGTACAGTATAAGCTTTTAGGCATTCTCGCAATATTTTCTGTTCCATATGGAGCTGGATTTAGGAGGTGGGGTGGTGGCTCAGCGTGTCACAGAGAAGCGGAGGTTAAGTCCCTGGCAGAATGATCCTTCTTCTCTGCAAGCTTCTGTGGTATCCTTCTGAGGTTTGCAAAGTAATTTAATTTGAGGTAATTGTAGCAAGATTCCATAATTAAAAGGATTAAAATGCATGCCATTTATAGATGAGCCATGGAAAGGAAATGATGAGGCCACTGGCACTTTTTTTCTTTTTTTTTTGCTCACATCCCCAACATGTCTCTCTGCTCTCCATTCAAACGCACTTCTTTGTCACCGGATTTGGAAGTACATTATTTAAAGTGTCACAGGATTCAAACCGAGTTTAAAAATAACACTGCAGACATAAGAAATGACAACACACGTCTGCCAGTGTACAGCGACTTCTATAGCCTTGCACTACAACTGATTTGTTTTGCACCATTTAACATTTATATCTCAAAAATAATAGCTTGAAAATGGCTTCAAAGTGAAAACAGGTCTGACTTAAAGGACACATATTATGCAACATTGATTTTTTTGACCATGTTCTAACATTGTTTCCTCATCAAAAACATACCTGCAGTAGCATTTAGCTTCATTCTCGCTAGTTTGATGAATCCTAGTTCAAAAATAAATAAATAATGGAAATACAATACATAAAAAAAATACAGTCAAAATGACATTTCATTGCTTGAACTAACTTAGCCTATGGTTTATGCACTGTCCCAACCAAAATAAATTAAAAATCAAACAAAGTTATGTCTTATGCCTATAGGAAATAAACACATTCTGATGCATATATTTTATTGCCTGGAAAGTCCAGAATGATATCTCTGTATTTTTATACAGATCGATATTAGTCTGGTCACCCATGTATTTTCTTTTTTTTTTAAGATTTTTGGCCCGTAGGCTTTATTGGACAGGAAAGACGGCGTGAAATGGGGGATGAGAGAGAAGGGAGGACATGCAGTAAATTTCTGGAGTCAGGATTCGAACTCAGGGCACTGCGGCCAGCTGCACTTGGAGCCTGGCATGCATGTGCTCTGCCTTAACCACTCGGTCACCAGTTTCATCCGCCCAAATTCAGATTGGCAGGTCTGAATTTGGCAAATGAGAGACAACGATGGTCCGTGCATATCAAAACAAATATGGCTGCTTACGATGACAAAGAAAGGGAAAACGTATCACACAGGAATGAAAAACATCAATTTATGCTAGATTAATGAGCGATGTATGAAATGCTGTTGATCTGCAGGGAGACAGGTTTGAATAAGCTCATTTCACATGTGTCACAGAAATAAACAAACAACCCGATTGCACGGTTCTGTTTGAGTTTAGCTTCGGGCGACAGAATCAGAATCAGAAAAGGTTTCATGTGAATGAACAAAATTCACAAACATAGGAACTTGTTTTGGCATTAAGGTGCAACATAAAACACTGATAATAAAAACAACATATATGAAATCAAAATGGCATGCATTAGGGAAACAATTTAAAATTACTACGGTATAAAATAAAAATAGGCTTACTATGTACACAAGAATTTACAGTTAAATTTACAGATGCAGTGCAGAAAGTGAGTGATTGATTAAATTGTAGTTAAAGTGGCAGGTGTTTAAGAAGTGTTCATGAGGGAAAGAAACTATTCTTGTAGCGGGAGGTTCTGGTCCGGATGGACCGTAGCCTCCTGCCTGAGGGGAGTGGCTCAACTAGTCCATGTCCAGGGTGAGAAGGGTCAGCTGTGATGGAGGTGAAGAAGGTATGGTGACCAGACTCAAACTTCGTAAAGAATATGAGTATATATGAATATGAATATGAAGTGTGTATTCTGGATCCAAGGCAAATGTTTAGCTTGAGTGCCACAGTGCTTTTCCAACCCTTGTACGCTTGTAACACTTATCACACACACATCCTGGCTAATAAAATCAAGGGTGTCATGTAATTACGTTCAATGATGCTTGTAGTGGTAGCCGAGACACGGTTTACCCGGCTAACTTAGCCAGTATGTGGCACTTCTCCTGTCTGCAGTATTTTTCATGGTCAGCATTTTGTCAGTCCCCTTGTGTGTATCTGTCCCAGTGTGTACAAGTGTGTGCTACAGAACTTGTCCCCGGATCAACACAGTCACAGTCTCTCGGCAGCAGAGGTCACGACCCCATCAGGAGTCCAGGAGCCCGCTGATTCCTGACATTGAGAAAGGAACTCGGAAAAAGTCCTTATCAAACATTCGAGGCCGCTGTGGAGGAGCAGGTTTTTGACACTGTGCCATTTGCAATTTATTCTTTTTTTATTGTTATTTTTCCCTGACCCTACAGATATTGAATGTTCACTATCTCACTGTCGGCTTATTTTGTCACAAACATTGAAGTGTATGGGGTTTTATTTTGATACAAATTCAAGAACATGCAGCAACAGAAGTAATAGATTCATAGTTTTCAACCTACAGTATGGTGCAGAGGGGAATTTTAATGTTGGTCAAGTATTGATCATTCCTTAAGTCTTACTATAGAGAAATATAAGAGAAAGACAAACATGTTCTGAAGTGGTGCTTGCAAAGTTTGAGAATTAATGGTTTGGCTGTTTTCAATCCGACTGCAAACCCATTTATTTTCTAAAGTTTTAGTGCTTCAATAGACTAAAAACAACTATGTTTCTGAGGTTTTTTTATTTGTTTGTGTAGGAAGCAGGTCACAATATGACAGATTTAACTTTTAATCACTTCAATTATCAGTACATTGCATTCAATTCAATTTCAGTTCACAGTTCAATTTCAGGTCACAAAAAAGATATTCATCGAAGTTATCAGAGTAACTCCATTTGAATTACTTGCTTACTTAAAAAAAAAATCTTCTAAACGTAATCTGCATTTCTTTTTGTTTTTGAGTTTTACAACATTTAAATGGAGAAAATGATGCTTTATTTGAGAAGAAACCTGTTTATAGCATAACATAAGAGAAATAAGAGATCACTGGCAAATCCAGAATGTTCCAATCAGTGTTTTTTCAGAATAAAACAAAAATAATATTAAATAGAAATATTAAGAGAAAAGTAAACCGAAAAACAGCGTAATTGAAATATGATGAAAATGAAATATGATGCTGGAATAAGGTTCAAATGAGTCCAAAACTAATTGCTTGAAAATGTGTGTAATCCCTCATTCATCCATTCATCTGGAAGAAGTTTTAAAATGACTTCCTTTTTATTTATTTTTTCACAAACTCTTGAAACTTTATGCAATATTTTAGGTGGCAAATTGCTTTTGGCATAAGCTTTCAATACGATAAAACAAAATTACACTGAGTATTTTACTTACAACAAAATAATATGTTTGGAAAGAATTCTGTGGGAAAATGTATGACAGTATTTTATAACAGCACGTCGAAGTTCACACTACTCGCATCGACATTTCACTTGAAATCATTCCTATGTGTTTGGGCCTCAAAACTCCTGCCATGGACAAATTAAATGGATACATTTAGAACATACTTTTGGCAGTAGAAAAGAAGATCATTAAAAAAAAAAGAAAAAAACACAAACTGCACCAACAATCGAGGACTGATCATAATTCGCATATCACATTTACAATTTGAAAACAGACTTTGGACAAAGTGGGGCCTCCTGTACTCTTTCTTGTTCTGTTTTGTATATTTAAAAACTGAAAAAACTACCAGCTGATTATGTGATAGTAAATTGTGTACTTGTCTAATATGTGTAATTGATTGACTGAACTTTTAGGACCTTTACCGTGTAATACAAGCCTAAATTATGCATTCATAATCTCGCCTCACGTCTTCACACCAACAAGTGCCTCACATCTGCTCTCACTGAACCTGCTCCATGCTATTTTACAGTATATGCATAAAGACGTGTTCCCTGTGCGTTATTTTATCCGTACAAAATATAACATTATCACCTTGGCCTCCCAAAGTTAGCAGGATCCTCATTGCTTCTGAAAACCACCGTTCATGCCCAAAGTCGTTTCACGTTTAAGAAGCATATGGTAAGGAGGAGGCATGTGTTCAAAGCACCTGAGTGTGGAACGGACTGGGCTTTTTCCATGTTGTGAGTTTGGAAAGAGTGGTTTTGAACAGCCGAGACTGTGGAGAGGCAGGATGTCTACACAGATGTAAGGATTATACCTGGACTGAACATAATATCCTGTAGTTATGGAAACCTTCAAATCAATGATAGTGCATAAACCAGGAAGATTGGGGCGATTCATTGATGAGATAAAATACGAAAAATACATGTTGTCTTCATTGACTATATACGTAACATCTCTGAGTTAAGAGTGATCCATCGTGGAAAAAGTTTGAAAAGTAGTCATCTGGACAATGTGGAATGCAGTTTTGATTTTGAAAACATACCTTTGATACTTTTTCAACAATGAATTTAAAGGAAAATTCAGATTTAAAATCCTTTATTTCAATACTGCAAATTATAGTTGATATTATGAATTAAACAAGTCATAGATTTATTTTTTGCAATATCTTGTACACAAATCGGAAGAATAACTAAAATCTGCAGAGTACACATTCACAAACGCTGACTAATTAAATGTTTAAGAAAGAACTGGTGCTGTTAAAAGTCATAATAGTACGGCATGTTCTTTGTGAACCTCAGCACTTTTACTCTTGTCCCTTTCATCACTGTAGTCCATTGAGACTTTGTATTTCAGGCCCACTGGGGTTTTCTTTGTGTTGCAGTACAGATAGCGGCCACCAGGGGAATCGTTAATAATAAAGACAAAGTATTGCTTTTAAGCTCTTCTTTAAAACCATTACCCTTGGTATTATGTATAGTTAGGACTTATTTTGTCTAGCTGCTATGACTGATTGGCCTGGGATTGTCCAGTGCCTGTGCAACCAGAGCTCTAACTGTAGCAAATGCCCTTGACAAGTGCATAGTTTGCAAAGGAGCAAATTTAATTTCCATGGTTTGAATTTTCAAAGGTATCACCTGCTGTAATTGCTTGACTGAGGAATCCATAAATCATTGTTCAGTAAGGTCATCTTGTAATTCCGTCCCTAATGCTGGCATTTATTTTCCCAGCATTCTTTCCTTCTTCTCATTTAATCTCGCCAGGTCATTTGAGAGATTAATTGCTGCCGTCTTCAAAAACAACAAATTAGTTTCACACATGTTTTGACATTAGGAATGAGGCAGTGCGCTCCTTTCACAGAGTGCCACAGCTGCTGTCAGGGCAAAATGTACAAGACACAGGCCGTTTAGGGACGATTAACTGGGGCCAAGCTGGGGGAGATATTAATGTGATGAAAATACTCTAGCTGCATTGTCGTTTGATTGGACAAGTACAATCCTTTCCATAGATTAACCTGCCAGTGGTAAAGCGGTCACACTAACTAGTGGATTTTATTCTACCGTGTTATGATGTCATACTAAATGTGAGAGAGTGACTATTTCAGAGTTTTAACAGACATATCTAAAAGGGAAAAACGATTAGTGACAATAAAGGCCCATTTGAACTTTCTACAATTCAGCAAAAACCTGTCTGTTATATATATATATATATATATATAGATATAATATATATATATATATAATATATATATATATATATATATATATATTAGTATAAATATATATATATATATATATTATATAATAGTAGCGTAAAATACTTATACAATCGATGCGATACCAACATGCTGTATATATATATATGTAAAACATATATATATGTATAGTATGATTTTTTATGATTTTTTATTTTAATAATAGGATTCTGTTTAAAGTTTCAAAATGTTAAGAGAATTGACAAGAGGCTATAAATGAAGAATAATATATTTTGTTTGTAATTAGTTGTGTGTTGAAATACATTGACTGCATCAGAAAATTGCAGTTTTCACAAATTGAGCATTTCTTTGATTACAATTGCGATTTCAGTTCGATTGCCATATGCTTTCAGTGAACATTGGTTAATCTGCTTCTCAATTATTGACCAATGACTGCGTCATTGTTTGGGTTTCTGACATTCTGCTGGTAAAATCAACAATTTTGTTCAGCCCTGCGAGGCAACTGCTCTTGTGATTTTAGGCTTTTTTAGGCTACAAAAATACATTGAATTGACTTACGATTAATCATGCAGCCCTATAGAGCTTGACAGCAATTGAACCTTCCCAGTCTCCCTTGCATATCATCATATACTGTCTGCCTATTGTAGTGTTGGGATTCCATTTTAAACTCAACAATAGTAGTTTGTCACGTTTGGCTTGTTTAGAGAAAGTTACAATTTTACATTATTTGTTCCTGTATTAACCTTTTTTTAACCAGGAGTCCAAATCCAACAGAGACTGGGAATATCTTTTTCAGGGGGGTCCTGGCTCCAGAGTGGAGGAGCCTATTGTACAGGTTTATTTTTGTAATAGAGACTTAAACCATTAGTATTTAGATATTCAGTTAATCTTTGGGGGACAGCACAAAACATATTTTTATTAGATTTTTTTTACCCTGTCAAACCCTTGGCATCGCATTATATGATGTTCTGTCCTCCTTTTATGTGTTTATGTGTATTTTTGCCCAGTATCATTTCTTCTTCATTACATGTTGATTTGCCATAAATATCATGTAAAACTGCTTGTTTTGCCTGAATGTTCCAATCATATGTGTGGCCATATTGTATCCGTGGTGCTTGCGCAGATGGAGATGGGAGCGGCTCGGACTCCTGCTACTCTGTGATGGACACTTAATTACTTGGTTGACAGAAGTCCAGCGCCACCTGCACCCACTGGGGGTCTGAGCCAGGTCCTGACCCCACCCACCCCCTTCACACCCGCCATCCCGACAAGCGTACTCTCGCATATGGCTATCACTCATGTTTTATGTTATCATTATCACTTTTTAATTTCCTCCCTGTTCTCAGATTGTCGTGTTTTTGCAGTAATCATATCACACAGGCTCATCTTCAATCTATATCAGATCAGATAGTGAGGCCTAAGCACTGGCAGTGATGGAGTTTGGCATGCGTGCAGTAATGAAACAGTCTACAAGCAGATTGACTAACATTCAGAAGAAATAAGAATCTTTATTATTAATGGCCACACAAACAATTTGGTGGCACTGTTCAACTGGCTCTAAGTTTTCATTCATTCCACAAGCAATGCAATTCCTGAAAACACTGTAGCTCTGCAGTTAACCCATCATTTATAAATTATATTGTTTGTATGTGTCATGCTTGGAAATGTGAAAGTAAAGCATGCACAACAAAAGGTACAATTAGTCCAGAGCTTGTTGAAGTGTCCTCATGGCGACACGGTGGCACAGTGGTTGGCGACACGGTGGCACAGTGGTCGGCCTGCAGCTATATGTATTATTGCATGTATTTCTACCCTCCCTCTCTGCAAAAAAAAAAAAGTCAAGAAAAAGTAAAAAAAAAGGATGTGGGAAAAGAGAAAAAGAGAAAACCTTGAGGAGAACCACAGTGACAGATAGATCTACTCCCAGGACTAGGACTGAACCAGGACTAAACCAAACTCTACCCAGCTTAAAACTGGGAGGAGCTTTAAGCTGTTGATGTGTCCAGTGACTGAAACAGGGCTAAACCAGGAAGAACAGAGCCAGAGTCCATTCACAGCGGAGTCTAGAGGTGGCTCCTCAGGATAGGGAGAGATTCATCAGGTGAGGAAAGGCAGGATCCAGGTCAGGATTGGGACAGCGGTTCAAGGACATGATGATTCTCAAATACAGGCTTCATAAACACAACATCAGAGTTAAATTCTTTCCAAACAAGATTGTGCTATCATTTCTGACGGATGTCTAAGGTTCAGACATTTCTTGGGCAGCAGCAGCAGCAGCAGCAGCAGCAGCAGCAGCAGCAGCAGCAGCAGCAGCAGCAGCAGCAGCAGCAGCAGCAGCAGCAGCAGGGATCTGAAACTGCTGTCTGAGGGGAGAGGAGGAGAGGGACAACTTGTGAACTCAAATGCATATAAAAGCAGGCATCTTAACTTTTTTGCCAAAAAAATAGACTAAAATAAAACAATGTTTGTTAATTTCTAATGTTTTTATTTGACTGAAAAAGGTTCAAATGTGTCCTGGCTACAAGAAGGCTTCATCGCCACAAACTTGACTCTTACTTGGCTTGGAGGAGGCTTCCCCTGCTTGTGGCTATATTTTTCCACAGTATGGCGGAAAACGTATCTATCTCCATGAAGAATGTTTGGAAGTATAGTAAGTAATTTTTTTATTTAAAAGGATAAAAAAGTTAAACAAAAAAACAAAAAAATTGGAGTAAAATAATTGTTTGGTCTTGGTAGGACGCACATAAAACACATAGGGCCAGATTTACTAAGTGTTTGCACAGGTGCAAAACAGGTTGCTAACACATGCTAAACTGGAGCAAAAAGCAAGTGCAGTTGAGATTCGTGTCTCTCTCAAACTGCAGCACAAATTATGAATATGCAAAAAAGGCAATTTAGCCCCAACGCTCCAAATTTAAGGAGACAATGTAAATGACATTGTTTTGTGGATGCCGTCTGATTTATCAAGAATACGAAGAGCAAAACTGCATGAACACTTAGCACACTAGGAACGCAGGTATTAAACATTGCGCAAATTATTATGCATGTCTCATTTACAAATATAAAATAATAATCTGTGGTTTTGACTAAGGAGAGAGGTTGTAAAAACACACTTTACCTGTGACCCACCGTGGTCTGGATGCTCATCTATATCACATTGAACAGGAGCTGTTTACAGAATAGAAGATTTCAGGAGTTCTTCCCAGATCCTTTTTAACGTCCTTGATTTTTAGTATTGATGACACTGTAGAAGACACGACTCGTCTGCTCCACTGTTCCACATCTTCCACTCATCGCTGACGTCTCCAAAGCCGCGCACGTCCACGCTTTTTGGTTATCCCGTTTCAAACTCGGCTGTAGTTAAATTCTCTCGATCTTCAAAACCCAGATTATATTTTTTGTCTGGCTAAAGTGAAAAGCCTGCGGGTTTTCCATCATGTCGCTCTGTCCGTGTGCTCTGCAGTGCGCATCTGAGCCTGGCTTTATTCTGCCTAAACTTTCACAATCAGCACGATGTAGCTTCAAATGTTTTAAAGAGACAGACACTAATCACAGACAGTCTTTTCCGAAAGCCTAGATTTAGAGCTCATAAAAACATTGATGTGCTATATAATTAAACTAATCTATTTTATTTATACATTTTTCTGATAAAATTGTTGGCCTAACTATGAGGCTAGTGAATATCATAATTTATTTTGTATGTTTTCCCAAATGAGCAACAGCTGAAGCATAAGCACATTTGCACTTCCTCTGCTGCCGCGGTAACTCATTTGCTAATCAGATTTCACCACTAACAACACACAGTTTCTGATGGTAAATAAGGTGCAACACGCTCGCATGACGGGGTATTTAAGGACAGAATTCAAACTAGATTCAACACAGTAACAGCATCTCGGCCAGGCTCAAAAGGTTGAACGCAGACATTTATGCTTACGTTTTTTAATTATATCTGTGCCCATTTTTAAAACTAAAACTATTTTGCCTTTTTTTTTTTAATCAATGCTTTGCTTCCACACCAGTCAGTTCAGTGCCATTCTATGCTGTACGTAATGGGTTGAAACTGGTACAGAACTTCTTGGGTTAGTTGCAAATTAATTCACAACTTCTTGACACATATGTTCTAACATTTCAATAATGTAGGTGCAACTCCTCTGTCTGAGGATTTGATTTCACTTGTGAATTTGACACATGTAACTTGAGATGAAAATTAATAGCGTCATGAGAACTGGTGAGTAAGAATGTAGTCTCTCACAGACAATCTATGCATTCTCACTTATTTAATTACTGTTTCCACACCTTTGGTTATAAAAGTGTAAAATTCACTTAATTCAGTAAGAAAAGTTATTATTAGCAATTTACTGAAGCTTAAAAATAGGACTATAAGACTTTGTGCAGGAGCAATTACAGGAAGGCAGATGGGGTGGTCTTAAAAAAATACAGTTTAGTTGATTTAAAAAATATATATACCGGTATCATAATTTCGCCACTCTAGTTGTTGGTCTACAGGTAGGTTTTAGTGTTATTCATAGCTTATTTTGTCTTCAATGCATATTTTGTGAACAGTAATTTTAGTTTAATATGTTTTGATTTAGTTCTGACACACAGTTAATATATGGTAATCATTTCTCAAACAAATAGGACTATTATTGTATGCTATGGACCAAATTGTTAAACTTTGCCACTTAGGTGACAATAAAGTTTTGCAATGAGCGCGACAATCTGCGTGACAGATCGGTAATATACAATAAAACTATTGGAGCGTGGAAAGTAACAAGATATTGAAGCAGATTATTATATCCTGCCTTTAATTTTTCATACATTCTCTATATCCAGTTAATTATGTACAGTACGTGGCACATTTTCCCTCAGGTAATTATGAATAAATGTATATGTAGGCAGAGCATGCTCAGAAATTACAGTTAATAACAGAGAGGAGATGTAGCTCAACATTACAATTATAGAACTTCCTCCAGGCTCAAGGTAACGAACGACATCATCTTCGTACTGTTTCACTGTAGTATGTCCTCACCTCTACATGTTTGTTCTGGGTCCAGTTTGTTTCGAGTGCTGAAAGTGTGAACCTAGTTTTAGTTATAGATCTGATTTAAGTTAGTTAAATTCATGTCTTGATTAATGCCAAGCTACATTAAGCGCGATATAAGTGGCATTTAACAGGCTGGTAACTTGTGTTGTAGTTAAGATATTACTACAATAACATTTTGAAAAACCCTATTTTTTTGGGTCAACTAGTATGCCTTCACTTATTTGCAGTACCCTATTCATAATATTTTTGCGACTGTGATCCAGTAGTCAAAGCATTATTCCACAAATATGAAGGTTGTTGTTTTTCCTGCTCGGACCAGCTGCTGTTGTCTTTTCCCAGTTGCTTTGGCACATTCAAATGTTCAAAATCCTTCATTCATTTCTCAAACCTAAGTTATTCATGTCAGTCCCTCCGAATGTATATGTCTCTGTGCAGTATTTATAGAAGGACCATCAAAATGCTTCACCAACTCATGTTAGAAACATGTGTCAAAGTTTAAACCGAATGTGTAATTGTTTACAGTTTAAATTTACTGACTGAGTTTTATTTTTTTCATGCTCAACTCTTTTTATTTCTTCTAAATGAGATGATCAGTGTAAATGAACAAAACATTTTGAAACAAAAACACAAACTGGTTGGAGATGTTGTGGATAAACATACTGTAGTGCCTATGGGACATTCTGGCTCTATTGCATTTCATAAGCACACATAGAAACACTTTTCCCCACTCGGTTATGGTAAAGGTTCTTTACAGTTATGACTTCATCTTCCCTTTAGGCCAGTGCTTCTCAATTATTTTCTGTTAAGCCCCCCCTAGGAAGAACAAAACACTTTGCGCCCTCCTACTCTCACCTCGACTATAAATACGGGGGCGTATAAACCTCGCCTTTTTTTTAATAGGCCTACTGTAGTATCATTTGTCTATAACATTGTTATAAGTACACGTCTTTATAACACTGTATCCTTATAACATTAAAGAAAAAAAAAAAACTAAAGAAAGAAATATAGATCAACTTACAACAGAGAATAATTTTGTAAAAATGTTGTGACTTTTGTTTGTCTCATTATCTTTGTCTCTCTCTGCCTTTCTTTCCATCTCTGTTAAATGTGTTTCCATGGTGTCTCTTGAGGGTTTGTTCAATGCACTTCTTATCACCTGCTCTGCGCTGTGTGTGCGCGGGCTCCGTGCAAAGGACCCTAAACCATAATACTCAGTCTGACGATGACAGCGACACTGCCACTGTAGGGATTTTCACGATATTCATTTTAGAGTCACAATTATCATTTAATTAACATTTATATTGTATTTTTTTTTTAACTTCCCTTCCCTTTAATACCGCATATTCATTTAAAAATAAAATATAATGGCCACAAATGGATTACCGTATTTTCCGGCCTTTTAGCCGCTCCCCTATATAAGCCGCATTTGCTCTATTTTTAAAAAAACGATAATAAAACAATACATAGGCCGCACCTTTTGTATAGGCCGCAGAACTCTTTCCTTGACTTTGCATCGCATGAGCTCTTCCCGCTGTCCCCATCCAGCGTCTCACCGTACATTCATTGATGTTAAGCTTGCGTGCAGCCGCGCGGTTTCCTAGCAAGATCGATGGCCTTCAGCTTAAAACTTGCTTCATACGAACTTCTTCGTTTGGGTTCCATAATGATGCGGCAAGAATTTGAAAATAATTTATAGTTGTAATTTGTCGTCCGTGTTCTATTGCTAGCTGAATAAAAAAGCAACATCTGCTTCTTTGCTTAACTTTTCTGTAGTTTTGATTCCAATTCCGGTTAGTTAGTTCGCCCCTAGCGGTGAAAGAAAAAAACCACAGAAAAGCCGCAGCCTCTAAATAAGCCGCATGGCTCAAAACATCTGACAAAAGTAGCGGCTTATAGCCCGCAAAATACGGTACATAATATAAATGTAAGCTTATTGGCCCCTCAATATAGCTCTTTTAAGCTTTATATAATTTATTAGTGAGATGAACTCCATGGTAACGCTCGGGGGAGGGGCTTGAAATATATAACACATTTTGAACAAAAGCCAATGACATTGTTACAAACTACAGACAAAATCAAATGAAACGATGAAACCAAATATGTAGAACATGATGGAAGATGTTACAGCATCAAAGAGATAACTCAATGATTTTTTAAAATGTCTGTACTGTAGAAATGCAATCCGCCCACACAAATGGATGGATTGCATACCTTTGTATTGTGTTCCCCTTCGAGATTAAAGTTCTGTGGACTGTTGACGGCCACATGACAAAAAGCAAAACCCATATACGATCCTGAACTTTGTCAGAAGGATTCACCCATGAGGTAAAACATTGAGCACCAGAGTGAAAAATGACCTCTGCAGTACTGGGTATCTTCAATTTCATGTAAAGTGTCAGGTAAAGTGCCATTAAAATATCAGTGTGTTTGTGCGTGTGTGTTTTTTAAAACTTGTCACCAAATATAGAGTAATGTTCCAAAAACACATGAACAGTTCAAGTTTACATAAGTATTTCTAAATCTATCACAACCTATTGCATTACCTTAACCTTGTAGGATTCATTGTGTGCCGCCGCTGAAATACATTTTCCACAATTGAATTCATCTAGAAGCTTGTAATAAATGTGTTTTGTTGAAATTGAAAATGTGAATTTCCACTGACCGCCATTTTCCCATGGCACTCTCACTGGAGCAGAAACAGAAGATACAATATTCATTATCCAAATGCATTTCACTGTGGCAAAAACTGGAGCAGTTATTACAGATCTGTGTCATTGTTATCATCAGTCACGCTAAGGGCCTTTGACCACAAATGCATTGAGCAGTGGAGAGGGGAGAGGGCCTACTCGCTGACTTAGAACTCAAATTAGATTACAAGGTCAGTAGCTGGCTCTAATGCAGTCTAAGATTAGAGAAGGAGCCGGAGAAGAAATCATTTTTATACGCCTTATGTTGTCATGGGGACCGAGCACTTTTGCCGAACAGTGTAAATGAGCAATAAGCAACAATGTGTTTTTGTGCTGCCTTCTCTTTCGCCAGGCTGCGATGCTAGAAAAACTGTGAATTATTAACAGAACAACAACGTTCACTGACATAGATAACGGCATGTAAACCGCAAATGTCGTGTTGTGTGATGTGTTGAGCTTGTTTTACTATACTTTTACATTTAGTTCTCATAAACAACATAGGATAGCATGAAGGTCTGGTGATGTGCTTCATTTTGACGATTTAGTTGTCCAGTTTACCAAAACAGTACATGAAAAATAGAAAAAATCATTCAATGGAAGAGTTTACTTGCTATGCTTTTTAAAGTTTTTTATAAAATAGTAGAAAAAAATCCAAAAACATCGTTGCAAAGTAAAAATGTAAACGAACAAAAAACAAAATAAAATAAAACATAATAATAATGCTAATAATATTATTAAAAAAACCTAAAATAATAATCATAAGCATCCGTCATTCGAAGTCAAACAAAACGATAAAGAAGACGACAAAATAAGAAATAAAGAAAAAAGGAAAAAAAGGAAGCCACAGCCAAATTAAATGCCAAATGTCTTCCCGGTCATCCCTATTATAACAGAAAGGTTAAATAAAATATATACAAATTGAATAGCTGAAGTTAATAGTCAACATTTTGAGGACATTTCACCATTAAAGGATATAATATTCTGTTTTTAATCGTTAATTGCTATGGAAGCAGTCCTAAGTTTTCATCATTCTGTCACCCATGGATAGGCTTCAACTGTCATATTTGTGTTGGAGATATTTGACATGTGAAAAATGTGTAGCTTTGCTATTAAATAATGGTACAAAACTGGGGTCATGCTAGCATAAAAGTTTATGATAATGGATGGATGTATGTACCATTATTATAAAGTCTTACAAAGTTGCATTACCTTATGAAGTCTGATGCTGAGTGCAGCGTTGTGTAATTTCAATTCATTCCACTGGCCTATATAATGCAGTGTTTTTGACTATAAGTGCAGGTGGGTGGCTCACACAAGGAAACCGAATACAAACACAATACAAGGCTTTTAAAAATGTCTGCACAGCCCAGACGTTTTACCTGTTAGATCTTAAATTTTGATGTTTCTTCATGTTATATTCTTGGTTAAGTGCATCCTAACAGGTTATACTCACAATATTGAGCAGCAGCAAACCCATTTCTCCCGCCTCCACACATACATATAGGCCTGCCATGTTTGATATCGTACACACTCATGACATCTGGATCTCCAATTTGATAGTTATTTATGCTGCCAGTGTCGTGTCACTACTCTTCAGTCATTTCCAATCCATCCATCAGTGGCCTATCCATCTACTTCCCCATTTGTGACAGACAGAATCAGTTCACTGCATTACAATGTGTTGATATGGCATTTATATAACGGGCAGTTTAGCAAAGTTCCATTACTATCTTTGTGCGTCCACTCGAATATTGATTTATGTGAGGTACAAAGCAATTATAGTTATGATTCAATTTTTTATACAATATTAAGTTTTATATTGACCATATAAATGTATATATAATATTGTAATACACTATCAATGCATGGTGAAGGAAGGCATTGGACCCTATATGTAAAAGAATAAAAAGTAGTGTTTGTACAGTATAAGCAGAACTTTAGCCCAATGGTGTAAATGCTCCACTTTATGAAGAGACTGCAGAGATATGCAGACAGCATAAGATAGTTCACTGCACCAGACTTAATGTCTGGTTTGCTTGTGTGTACACAGAGTGGTGATCAGTGAGGCTAGTGCAGGGTCAAAGTCTGCATCTTGAAAGGGACATATGCAAATTTTCCTTTTTTAAGCTTTTAACCTAATGGTCTTCACTAATCATTAGCAGCCTACTTAAAGTTGAAACATGAACGCAATTGGTACATCACCAACCGCCATTATGCTGTCCAGTGTGGGCTGGTGTTTTACCACGTTTGTCCAAGGGATTCCAAAAAGGTTGGAATCGGTGTGTAAAACTACAGCTTCCCAGTGTACACGCCTCCTCAGGCCACGACAGTGAAATCCACACTGAGAACGTAAGAACGGTGATTATGCCCAGGAACGAGAACCGATGTGCGTATGTGTGAATATCGCACAGAAGCTCCACCTGTCTGCAGGCGGCTGTGGCACAGAGCACGGCCGGTGTCTCAGCCCCTGGGAGCCCGGAGCTCGACAGGCCTTTTCCAAAGGTACACTATGGTTACGCCATGGAGCAAGTAGAGAGAGTTTGTGAATAATGCATAACAGGAGAGGTGCCGCTAAACTGCAGTGGTGATCTGTCTTGTAATCAGCACACATGCATACTTTAACATCTATTGCAGGCTTTTATGTAGTGTTAAGCTGTTTACTCATCCAAGCCCATTCTTTACGTCCTGGCCGTGGTGGCCAAAGTGAATTACTCACGTCACTTTGAATCAGAACATCAGAACACCGGCCCCTAAATATTTGGAAGCAATTATAGTTTATATTTGGAAAATGACATATTTATTTTGACTATGACTTTATTCTCATAAATGTACTAATTTATTCTCGTTAAATTGTGACTTCATTCGCGTACATTTCCGACTTTTTTCTGGCTTTGTCTTTAATCTCATAAAATTATTACTTTAATGTTGAAATATTACGAGTTTATTCTCGTAGTGCCCGCATAGTTTTTTTTATTTGGAATGGCCCTTATACTCCGTCATAGTAAAATACAATGAAAAAAAGAAAGAAAAATAATGATTTCATTTTCTTGCTCCCGAGTTGCGAGTGACTGGAGCCTTTTCCAGCGACTTTGGACCTTAATAATAATAAAAATCTCTGCTAATTTAACTAGAGCATACATTTGTGAAATGTTATTACATTCTTATTTTATAATATAGTGTTAATTAGTTACAAGTCATGGACTTTGATAGAATATTCCTTCTTGTGGATGAGAAGTTAAGCCCTTGGGTGGTGGAGAAAATTTGAAGGAAGAGCTGATTTAATAAACGTTGTTTTTATTCAAAAACCTCACTTCGGTCTTGATGTCCTCAAAGAGCCTTAATGATCCAGGGATTGAATGTGTTCAAAAGAGTGAGCAGAGCAACACCCAAAGCTGAAACTTGTTCTCTGTAATGCTACAGTTGTGTTATGTCTGTTTGAAGAAATGTCATGAATATTATTCTCTGTCATCCAAAAAAGTCATAGACACAAGTCATAGACGCTTGTCAATCACCATCTCAAATACAATAAGTTCAAGATGTGAGCCTCAAACTATGGGAATAAAGATCAGAACGACTGCTGGAGTGCAAAGATATGTTTATTTCGCTGGAGTTTTTTTAATATAGTATATATATATTTAACGATTTTACAGATCTTTGTCTGCTGATATTGGTTGTTTGTTGACCTTTGTTGACCTTTGTTGAGGAGTTAAAACATCTCTACAGCAGCTCACAAATCTCTTAATGTCACAGAATTCCTCACATTATTTTGGAGTCCGACAAACAGCACATCAGTTGTGCATTTGAATTACAAATTGCTCTGAAAATACCTCTATTTTAATATTTGTCCACAGATATGTAAATGTCAGCTTTGACGGGTTTTTGTGATTTCACTTTGGTCTCGTCTTTAAAGGCACTTGTCTGAACAAACTCTTAGACCACCCTACATTTCCTTTTGGGAGAGTTGTTCTTTTTCTGGTCCCTCCCTGCGCCCTTCATCTCTCCTCATGAGGAGTTGTGTACAGCCAGGCCTCTGGGGAGCGACTGAAAGCCTCTGACAGGCAGACTGCTGCTCTCCTGACGATAGACCCTGTTCAGCTTTGTTCACCATCATATCTCCCCAACCCCAGATCGCCTCACTGCTGTTCACACAGTAGGTTTTAATATGCCACCGAGCAGCACGCAGCGATAATACCATGTTTCACTGGACACCGACCACAACAACACAGTCTACTCCTCAAACTATTGGAACTATTTTGTCAAGGGTTGTCCAAAGTATCAAAAATCCTATATGAATTGAAACTAGACAGTAATTTGAGCAAGTACTGACACTAAACCAATCAAATGGACAAACATTAGACATTTCTGGAACAGTTTTATAATAATCTTTAACTTTACCACGCTGATATAAAGAAAGTGCAAATATCATTTGTTTCCCACTCCAAATCCTGCTCACAATCTAGTGAGGCTGTACTGGAAATATATATGCACAAAATGATTAAGGGCGGCGAATTGTAATACTTTTAAATCATTAAGGTTAATTTATTATAAATGGCGGAGTGCAGACACGTAAATACCTGTTGACTACCTCATTAAGGCCAAATCTGTTGAGTTTTTTTTTAAAATGTCATTAAAAAATCAATTGTGTTCATGACATTTTAATGCACTTTGATAGTCAACATTAGGAAAACATCAATTTAGTAAATGTTTAAGACCCTCTTTGTGGACATGGGTGTATTGGGTTACGCACTTTATCATGAGGTTCTTGGCAATACCCAGTCCTACAGTCTAGTGACGTGAACATTAATGTCACAAAGCATCTCGGGCATCAACTGAGAATTTATACTATGTGTGTTTTGTTTTTGTTTCTGAGAGATACACCCAACCAAACGAAGCCGATTCTTCTTCAACAACATCTGGACGGGCTAACAGCGTGGATAAATAAACAAGCCCTATGGACACGCAACCCTCTCCACTCAATCACTTCCCTCTCCCGCACCTCTCACTCCCATGTGCTATTCTGACGGCTGTTATTACACGTCAGCTCTCCTAGTGTGCATCCAATTAATTAGCTCAACGTTATGTCATTAGGAATAGCCATCAGAGTAAAACAAGAACACTCCCTTATAATTAAAAACAACCTCTGGACAAAAAGGGAGAAAACATGGATTTCTCTTCTACTGTAAGTCTTGTGTTGTTCTGATGCTGAGTGGGAGGAGCAGAGAATAGGCTTGTGTGTATAGTGCCATTTGGTCAAAGTGTCCATCGTTAAACAACAATCGCTCACGGCTTATGGTATCTGTTCACCGGCTTCTGTGGAATTAAACAGACAGCCGTGAGCACATCCTAATGACCATATCAGGAAAGCAATCAGATGGTTTCTTTGTCGTAAAGTTATCCGTCTTGGTGGACATCTGCAGCATTTGCACAGGGCTGTAAGCAAAAGTCAGCTCCATCTGACACACATCTGAATCCCCTGCATTCCTCAACACCTGCCTCAGTGTTATTTAAAGCACTCAGGGGCTCGGCACCAAGCACCCGCCACCGGCTATTTGCTTCTGTGCATGTGATAGAGTGTGCGTGTGAAAGTGTGTTCTAGGAGTGTATATAGGACTTGGCTTCACATGTAGAGTAACCATTAGCAACAAGATTAGAAAGCACCATGTTACTTTGAAAATATACCCCAAAACTGCACAATATTACCAAGAAAACTGTGACTTTCTGAATCTATCATGTGTGTAGTGACATTTGGGGACTCAGGGGAGGTCTTAGTTTCATTAAGTGCCATCCTCTCTCCTGAAGAGCACCTGTGTGTACTATATGTGATTAAATACAGCACATGAAGCGCTGTCATTGGCTGAACTGATTGAGAGAGCTGTAACACTCCTCAGCTTTTTGAGTCGGTGTTTACTGAACAAAGCAGCTCATCTGTTTTCAACGACGTACAGTATGTTTCAGAATACTTCACAAATGGTGTTGTTTTGGTCACGCTTTAACAAAAACCTGGCATACCAGACCAATTTGTTCCACTAAAAATGGGATGGTGTATTTACTGTTGGATTGGTTGAAGTGCTCAAACTGCAAAAACAGAGACCAGAGAAATTAGTTTGTGACCATTTCGTATATAAATATTCATGTTTGTTTTTGTCAACAGCTACAGTAATGGCCAAGCCATTTTGAAGTCGTGGCATTACTTTTTGCAAAGAGCTGCACAAATAATGGGCCTTTGAGCAGAGGGAACATTGGCATTTGTGGTAGGCTGCACATTGTCACATAACGTTGCTCAGCTTTGTTAGTTGTGATCTGAAATGCGGCGTGAAAACACAAGTCACACAATGCCACAAAGAACAGAACTGGCAAAAGCAGAGTGTTCTGTGAGCTTAAATTGCTGTTTTCTCCCGCGTTGTTTGATTGCTTTGAAGAAAGCTCAAGGGATTCTCTCTTCTGTTTGACGCTACAGCTGTGGAAATATTGTCAATATGGCCAACACTCCATATTGTATTTACATTACATTTTATGGCTCTGAGCACACTGTACATAGTGTAGTGACAATTTTGTGTTCAGAAGTTCAGACGTTTTTTTTTTGTTCTGCTGCATAGAAGTACTAATGAATGTTTCATAATAGCCAGAACAATTTGAATATCGTGCATCAGGTGAATTCCATCAGGATCTTTGTGTTTGTTTGTGTAGGCTGGAGCAGCACCATGATGTGGACATGGCTGACGGCTTCTTATCACTGCTCTGGAGCCGAGGTGCACTGCTCCTTATCACAGCAGCCCCTCAGGCTCCAGCAGGACAGCAGCACGTCATCCATACACCCTACAGACCAGTTTAGCCAACACACGGACCTCAATACAGTCACAGACAAAAATCACATACAGATTCACTTTAAATTCGAATAGATTTTTAAACATCTAGCCATAAAATAATGAGAATCCTGATCCTCTCGCTCTACAAAGACACAGGATAGCACTGATTGGCCAGGGCTCAGAAAATGCACGTTTCTTTCAAAGTTTAACAGTTTAATTGATCATGTTTTCTATGAAAGTCTGGTGTAAAATGCTGCTGAACTCACATTAAAAGTACCTTGTGCTAGTACTGTACTGTAGTTGGTCTTTTTTACATTTTGTAATCTTGGCAGCAGTACTTGTAATTGTGTACATGTCCGCATACTGTCTTCCTTACAGCACCAGTGATTTTATTTACAGGATAGCAACATTTCAGCCCTTGGCCTTCATCAGGCAAAATACAAGGGCCGCAATGTTGCTTTCTTGCGAATGAAATCACTGATGCTGCAAGGAAAACAGTGTGCGGGAGATTCCTTCTTTCAAAGTTTGGCAAGCTGTGCTCGCTCCCTCACGGTGCGAAGTTTTCTTTTTGTATAAATGAGTACTTAAGGGCATATTTTCAGTGCTCTTTCCACCGCATGTAGTCAGTATATGAGCAAAAAAAGTGCATATTTAAATACATTTGACCACCACAAAAGTTATTAAAAGTATAGCTGTTTTTCCTGTGAATATTTACTGCTTCATGACCAAGATCACTCCTACCAATATTGTATACTAGCCCTCAACCAACATAAGCACATAGGAGCTCGTACGGCATATACAAAAATCAACATAGCAATTATAATGCCGACATTACAGACATGTGATGCAAGACGTCAGTCAGATTGCAGAAAGGGAATCCAATGGTAGCTAACAACTGTGCTATTCAGAGTCTCCAAATAGCAGTCCAGATAATGGCTAACAAGCAGCTTTATTTTAAAACGCTAGAGTCTGCAAATGTGTTTATTAACAACACTGGACAAAGCCACTGGAGAAAAAGGTCAATGGCAAAACTGCAAAATAGCATTAACAAGTAGAAACAATAGCTAATAAGGTGTGACTTTATGGGGGAGAGCCATGGCACATAATAAGTGGGCAGTGTGTGTGAGGAGTGTCAGCCAGTCAGCGGGAGGGCATCTGATGTACTGCTCTGACGGTCCTTTCAATTAAATACATCAGCATATTTCAGAGCCCCGGACTCCATCTGAATCAACAGGGAGCCGCAAAACAAAGAGCTTTTTGAAATGTTCAATGCACCGAATTTGACTAGGAGAACAGACTCCCACTGAAGCTGGTAATGGAAGAGAAAGACTGTTTTATTGGTGTGCAAAGAAGACAAACTAAAAAAACTGTCTTCCAGGGAGACATTCTTCAACTGTAAATATAGTCGTTCCACACAATTAAGCAATTATATTTCTGGCAGGACTGAATGTGTGTGTTTTGAAATATGCCCAATTTTCTCTGATTTGGAGCTGCTTCCTCACTAGACAGGCAGTTTTAAGGATGAGGTGTGAGGTAATCTGAAACCAGCAGGAAAATACTGTGTTCTAGTGCATTCAGAGTGTAGCGGCGTCAGCTGAAGAAGAAGCTTCGGTTGGAGTTTTCAAAGCAGTGTTTCTCAACTAGGGGTACGGGAACTTCTCACTCACATTTTTTAATGATGTTTTAGAGAACTTTGGTTATGAATATAATCTAAAAAAAAAAAAAACAATCGTAATAATGAACAAAACAATGTATTTGCATAGTGACAAAGGATACTCGAGACAATAAAGGGTTGGGAACCACAATTGTAGATTACAAAATTTGGGCACAAAAACAGTTTGTGCGTTGTGTACATTTAACATAGTGCATTGTTGTGGCTCGATCAGACACCTCACAGACACCCTAGGGCCCCATCTAGTATCAAATTTGTAAATTTTTGCTCTGTCAATTTACATTTAGGAGGACTCAAAGGTTTTCATAACAACTGTCACATTTTCAAGCCTGGCAGGTTATTTGTCATATTTTATGGGGCCCTAGGTAATTAACTGGTTTGCCTACCCCTTTGAGGCGGCTCTGCTTTTTGTTTTGCTTGTTTTTTTGTTTTGGTTTTCAACCAACCATTTCAAACACTAATGAAATTGGCCTACTTTAATCTGATAATTGGATATCAGAAAAGTCAAATGGTTTGCATTGCACATAGTATGTTTTTTTTTTTTCTTATCTGCTGCAATCCAAGCCTAATATCCACTCTCCCTCACACTCCTCTGTTGGTAATCAGTGTCACGTGTGATGCATAATAAAACCGTATACAGAGGCATTTTCAGGCCCAAATCGCCGTACTTCGAGTGGTCTTTGAATCAGGCTTTGTCCGCAGCAGCAGGTATGTGCAGATTACCAGGGAAATGGCTGATTCAAATGATCCTGTGCTGCCCACCGGGACCACTGATTGTACCAATCTACATGCAAATGGTCATGTTTATTACACTGGGGGAATAGCACAGCACAAAATGCACCTGATTAACAAATTAATGACTAGATTACCTTTTTATGCTGGAAAAAACACATGCAGGCTTTATGGTTTCCTAATCCCTTTGTTATCAGCACAGACCACTAATGCCCCCGCACACAAGTGAGGCATCGTCTGTCATCTATATTTTTCACACAAAGCATAATTGTCATTCTGACATCTCTATTATGGACATCAGCCAATGGAAAATGTACAGAAAAAGCCACATCTCTTGATTAAAAAACAAAATATAATGAATGAATCTTGTTGTTCTCAGCAGAGTAACAGCCCTCAGGACAAAAGTCTCCCTCCTCTATGTCCTACAGCCCTTTGTAGTAGTCTGCTGTTGTTTCCTAACCCCACTGAATAATTTACAATAAGACCGCTTTTAAAGCATCCATGGCAGTAGCACCATTTATTTGGTGCAGTAAAAGTAATCATCCCTCAAATAACATTTTCACTTTTTCCTAACCTGAATAACACTGACCACTAATGCTCCAACACAAAAGTGAAGCTTTGTTTATTATGTACAACAGAAACACTACTAATTGCACCGTTGACATCTCTATTGCCATCTCCAGGGCTGACAATATGAACAGAAAGAATCAGAAATGTCCATCCGTGGGCTTTAATGTCTCCTCTGCTGGCCTGTTCTTCTCTCCGCTCCTGTGCCCTCCTCACATCTTCTGCTCTAACAGCTCCCCAGATGTCACTATATCTCATTTGAGAAATTCATCTGCGCGTCTCCAGGGCTCCACTATTATTGCTCTCTCTATGCAACTATGATAATGTGTGTCTTGGTCTGACTTCTCACACGCCAATTATGCTCAGCCTGTTATTCTGATGGACTGGCACACAAGACTGGCCATAATACAGCCTTTTTCTGTGGGCTTTTCTTCTGATCAGAGCAAAGTCGGTTTGTAGCGGAGAAATGTTCTGAGTACTGTACAGAAGAATGCAGTGGCGCAGCTGAAATGATGTTTTGCCGACCGAACCAATTAGTTTTTATGTGTTGCTTTGCATTGATACGGAGGTCAGCCATGGAACATCAGAGTTCAGCCTTTGACTGTGGAGGATGAAATTACTCAAACAAACATGTAATCGTGTGTGAATAAATAGAGAAGAAAACTTTATAGGTCAAGGAACATCACATAGATGAGTTAGACACAGTTTAAATGTTTCAAGCAAAGGGTTATGCATGCAAAATTATTATTCTGATTATGTCTATGACTCTGACAAATTGTCATAATCATACCACTTTTCAAGTCTCAAAAAATAAACTGACAAATGTGGACTGTGGAAATCACTCTATGCAAAAATATATATTCAAATTCATTCATTAATTTTGAGTCCCTCAAACATGATGAGAAAAGTTAATAAAACTAATCTTACTTTAGTTACTGATACAACATGTAAAAACCTTTGCAGATTGGAAGTAGAAGTAGATAAACATCTGTCCAACTAAATATTTTTGCATTTATATATTTTTCAATGACAAAATATACCAAAATATATCTTTAAAAAAGTACACGCCAAGACAGAGTGAAGTTACTGAGAATTCAATAAATGCAAAAACATTGGATGCTGGACTAATTAGTGTGTGGATATTAGCCGGTGCCATTGCAGTGAAGTCTCTGTCTTATTAGTGTCTGGTTTGTGTCTCCCTCTTTACACATTATCATGAACCTGCGTTCCTCTGTGGAAAATCTCAGCATTTATATTAGCCTCATGAGAAGTTGCAACACATCTGCTCCACTGTTAATGAAGACATGGTTGATTGATGGTTCAGATGATGCTACAAAATGTACACGATCTGTAACAGGTGGATATGAACTTGTCAAAATTGCCATGAGGCTAAATAATTTGGGAGTTTAAAAAAGATGTAAGAAAATGCCTGCAGTGTTTTTTTTGTTTTGTTTTTGCAAGATAAACAAATGAAATGGCAAATTAAAAATACTCAAATATGTGTAATGAAACAAGACAAACCACGTTAAAATTTCAGAATTCAAACGACAATTTTTAAAAAAAATATTTTTTGTGATTGATTATTTATTTAGTGCTATGAAATCAAATACAATTTTTCTACTCTATTGTCTTAGAGCAGGAGCAGGCACACAATATGTAATCTATACTGTATTAATGAGCAGAAATAATGACGCCATTAAAACTGAACCCAGATCTTGATCGTCATAATGAGCACTATTTCTTTTGTGACTAATTCCTTGACCTTTTTCTTGTTTTGCAGACGGACCGCTGGGACCCCGAGGCCTAGTGGAGGCGTCTGAGATGTGCACTCAGGAATGCCTCGTCCTGGGACACTCCGACAACTGCTGGATGCCCCCCACCATGGGATCGTACTCGCAACCCAAATCCCCCGTGTCCAGCTTCGGATCTCAGCGGGAATGGGGTCCCAAAGACAAACTCATCAACGGGCACACTCTCACACGAGCCTGGAAAAACGAGAATCGGACGGAGCATTTTGGAGACAGGAAGCAGTTTGGGAGCGGAGAGGGACACTTCACTAACAGTGGCATGTCGGATATCCCGTTGGTGAGTCTTAAGTCGTGCCAGCCGGCGTCCTGCCCTGACAGCCCCAAAGACCAGCAGCTATAAGGCGGATCGGGGCAACTTATGGACACAAGTGGCGCCAGGTCCTTTGCTGCTTCTTTTTTCCCCCCTGTCTCTTTCCACTTAAGTTGACGCTTCTGCCATGTTTTAGCCACACAGACTCTGTAGGCCTCCTGACTTTAGTGCTTATGCAGTGTTTGTTACAATTGGATTTTACTATGGCCCAGATAGGAACCTCTTTTTACCAAACCTGAATGGATTTATTCAGCGAGACATTTCCAGCCCACTTCATGATGTGGGCGAACGGACACTTTTAAAACGGAGAATTATTATAGGAGAGAGAAAAAGAAAAAAAGAAAAATCTCCAATGGTCGACCAATATATACAGGTATTCGTGGTGTGGTTGTACTTGAGTATTCCAGGACTATATTAATCGACACAATCAAATAAAATGGACGTACAAGTGTTGTTCTATGGTAATAACACTCTTAGTGGACACTGTTTATTCATCGTCTGTGTGTTTGTAAATAGGACTATAACCACTACCATGTACCTGTTATACCCACGTGCATAGGGCAGTGGTATTTTAAAGGCTTGTGTGGAACCTCACCTTGCAACAATGTTAAATGTGGCATATTGTACAATGAACAAAAAAAGAATACCTTTAAAATATGATTAATTTCAATATGAATTTTCTTAACAAGTTAGGGTGACCATAGTCCCATATATGTATTTAACCCTCTTTCTCAACTTAAAATATGCACAATACCAATTCTCCCTCCAGTCACCCCTTTTCCATACGTGGATAATGCCGTTTCTAATAAGAATGAGATCTGATTTAAAGCGCAAGATTGTCGTTCAGTTTTGTGTATTAAAGGCATATGGTCACCCTACCTAGATACATTCAGCATCCCACATGTTTCATAAAAATACTTTTCCTTCGAAATCACTGGCAAATCTTTTTAAACAAGACTTTTCTATCCAGGATGTCATTGCGAAAAATGTGCATTATAAAAACACAGCTCACCTATAAACAAATTTTGGAAGTACAATTAAATAGCAATATATTTGTAAATGGCTAAATGTTTTATCTAACAGACTTATTAATGTATAGATTTTATTCAAGTTATGTGGACTGAGCAATCCTCAGTGCAATCTACTGCAATTTCTTGACCTGCTGTATGTGTATATATTATTTTCACATGCTTTGCATTAAGAAAACACTGGTTAAGTAACATTCAATCACTGTGCCTTCATTATGCTTCTGCAAATCTATAAATTGATATTATTTTGATGATGATGACACGCTGGCGGCTATAGAAAATGTCTGATTAAAAGATCAAAAGCCTTATGGCGCGAATGTTTGCCAAATTGAAAAATGTATTTCTTGGTACATCCACAGTGGCATGTAATGAGTCAAACATGCATCATCTGTCATCACTGTCTAAAGAGCTTTTGTTTAACTCCACAGCATGGAAGGCTAACTACACAATGGAAACAGCATGCTAAAAAGATATAGCTTTTTTAATGAACTTGGTCATTTTTGTGTCATTTTATTTTTTGATGGAAGTTTGATTTGTGCATTTTTGGTTTGTAAAGCACTTTCATGTTTCTGTCATGATTAGAAGTGGGATGGAGTGGTTTGCTTCTCGCAGTATGTTTGTCAGTTTGTGAGGGTGTTTGACTTCACTGATACTGAAACAGTTACTCCTTGTTACTACTCTACAGGTATAAAGCTACTGCAATAAATGTTTTAATTACGTGTATGCTTAATCTATCTTATTGCACTCACATTGCAGTGTCATTTACATCTTGAACATAAAAGACGACGGGCCTGCTGCCAGTTTACCAATATTCACCCATTTGATATGCACCACTGAAGAACGTGTAAACATCGCAGCAGTTTTGGAAATGCTAAAACCCTGTTGAATCAAGTTAATGCATTTTGACACTTATTTGAGTTGTTGATGATGATTGCTAATTTTGTCCTCTTCTAAATATACACCACTTAAAGATGCACAATATGTTTCTTGACATAGGAACATTCCAGGCAAAGCAATAATATCTCCATGGAGACAGCTGTTAAACTGGGCAGTGTCTGGAGGACTAAAATGGAGAATGAGAATGCAGGAGGGGCGGGGATGTATGAAGATGGCCTGAAAAAACAGGTATATACTAGCTGAAGACTGCTATTAATGGACACATAGTATGTATTATTTGTATTGTTATTGGCGTTTAAACAATGCCTGTTTTAAAAACCACTCATGACTTTCCACCACTAAGACATTCTCTGATCAGGATTGGCAGTAGTATCTACTGGCAGCAGAAGGAATTACAATCTACATGCTAATGTAAGCACAGTTGTACGGAACCCAATTTGTCGGCTGAAAAACCCAATCGAGTCTGGCAATGATTTATGGATTAAAAAACTCAGGGGACCTCTGGATCTCTGCCTGTGACGTTACAAATCTGAGAAATGTTAGTGTTTTTTGATGCTCAGAAAAGTGGCAGAGAAGATGACCTTGTAAACAGGATTAATGAAACAAGCGTGAATAAATCAAAATACAGTAAAATACAACTCCTGATATGATGTTTTTGATGCGAGAACAATGTTTTTAAGATAAAAAAGTAAAATTTGCATTATAATGGTCCTTTAAAACACCACATTGTTTTGTAGCAACAAAAGAAAAGTCTTTATAAACTTGTAGCTACTTCCTTGACACCTTAACCAATAACCTTGTATTGTTATTGGCCCTTAAACATGCTTTTGAGTACCTTTAGTTTGGCATGTCATGTTTTCAAACAAAAACACTTTTTGGACTGGTTGGTTTTTGGCGACATCTACTGGATACAAATAAAAACAAACATTACAACGCATGTTTCAAGCTGGCTTCTCACTTCCGGTCTCGGCATGCAGTTGTACTGATCGGGATTAGACGGGAGAAATTCACAGAACGAGTCTGGCAATGATTCATGGTGAAGATTCTCAGGTCAAAAGTGCCCACAAAAATAAATGTTGCATAATATGTGTCCTTTAACAAATCGCTCACAAACAATGTCGTTGAGGTTCAATTACATTGTTTGTGCTGTTGTCTCAGCTTCAAAGTTAATCCATTTGATAAAAGTAAAGTATTTGTGAACCTCACTCATTTGTTTGTCATTTGAAGTCACTGCGGTTTGATTTGAGCATCTGTCACAATACAATCTGCGCAATATCAGGGCTTTAATCCAATCAGACAAATCGTCACTTTAGGGTCACTCTGGGGCCACTCTGGTTTACAAACACAATGCTAGAATAACAGCCTAAAACAGAATTTTCAAAAGGTAGTTGCCGTGGAAAAGAAAAGGTCTCCATCATCCAAGGACAGCTCTTAAGTTTACCAACAGAGATTCTTTGTTGCTTAAGCTTTTGTGTAGAAGCCAAAAATATTATGTTTATAGAAAAGTGATCGTGGAGATGTGGATGTGAGAGGTGAAATTTTTTTGTGTGAACAGGCTGAGGAGCAGAGAGCTGAGTGCAGTGAAAGCACAGCAGGCAAGCACCATCACAGAATGGAAGGCTAAGAGACCCATGCCTCCTTTGTGCCAGTTACAAAGATATTTTAGCTTTGAATGGAACTGTAAAGGTTCACAATGGAGGAGACTTGCCATCTTAATGTTTGATTAACCTTGTGCACATATTCCTGTGAATATTCCTGAAATGCATCTGTGTAACATGCGAGTCCAATGAAACATTTTGTATGTAACTGGAAACGATAGGTTGAGACAGTGCAGACATTTGAGTTATTGCTTTGAAAGTTCTTCTGTAATTTCCTTCTATAAAATGTAGGAAAATAATGTACTACATGCAATTAATCATGTAATCTCTTCATACGTAAATGAGGTATTCATGTGAACAAAAGTCACATATTTGAGACATATAAATCTGAAAAATGGATAGAGCCAGGTTTCAATTGCTTACTTCATTTTGTTGACATATTAAACTACAACATTTATCTTATTTTTTTGTTGTCGAGTAAAATAGATCTAACTGATAATTGGCATTAAAAAAATGTTGCCTAATTTTTTGGAGTTAAAACTTTAATAAAAACAGGCTTGGAATTAGATCAAAAATCCTAAACCGAATGTTTGGTGTGTGTAGGTTTTAGGGCCGATCTATTTTTCGATAATGACTTGCAAGTTCCAATGTCCCATATTATATCTTATGGATGAAGTTAATTCAATTAAATAAAAAAAACTTTAAAAACATCTTTAAATGCAAATTGGACAAAGTTGAGAGGGCAGACTGGACAGGGGGAAGGCACCCAGCAGACCTAGCAAACGTAGTTACATTTTCTTCATTCTTTTAGGTTCTTCTATTTCACAGTAACCTCATTTGATATATTTATCAGCTGTCACCCAATGGACCTGCTTAAATTCTTATTTGCCATGCAAGCTATCGACTTCAGCAAGAACGCTTTTGGAGAAGCTTCAAAGCTAATTGCCTTGGAAGTGAGAGAGGGAGAGGAAATTAAGTGTCACGCCACAACCAAGAAAAAGGCTTCCCAATCGGTTGCCTCTTTTTCCTCTGTGGTCTTTGAGATTTTTTTATTTATTTATTTTTTTTAGACAGGGAAGCCTCAGTGCACAAAGCGGAACAGAATGAATGTTCAGCTGGAAATCAGTCCCCAAGAAAGCATGCCCAAAGAAACACCCAATGCAAAGAGCACATCTCCATATTTCCAACGCTATTTTTGAAGATAATAGGTGCGCAAATTAATTTCAGTTCTCCACGGTCCTTCACTAAATTTCATCTTGGTACTAATAAATGGAATTGAGCACGTACCCCCCCAACACACACACACACACACACACGTGGTCCAGTAAGTGTAAATATCTCAAGCCAGAAGGTATTTTGTTTGGCTGGCTCTGAGAGGGCGCTCACTGGGAAGCCGACATCTGAAAGTAGGTACAGTAGACTTGAAAAGGACCAAGTTTCTGTGTGGAAAGAACGTCAAAGAAGGTAAGAGTTTTGCAGCCCACGGCCGTCTCTCCACAAACTGCGTTATAAACCTAATAGCCCGTCGTATTTTCCCCCATGCTGTTGCAGATATTTCATCTTGTGTACGATGTAATGTATGGGGCAGGTCAAGGTAGAATCATGGTTTGAGAATGATCAAAGTCTGGTAGATATAATCCATGCATAATTGAACACATCAAGGCTAAACATCAGCACCTGACTTTCAAGGTGAAGTAAATATTATTTCCTTGAAGATTTACCAACATGATTTTGCCATTAGTCACTCAAAGTTTTAGAGATATGTATTGTATGTATTCAAACTTGGCATTTTCGTCTTTCTTGCATCCTGTGTTTATAGAAAAGTGTTAATAATACACAAATAACAAATCTACAAAGGCTATAAAACAGTTTGCTATAATGTTGTTTCTGTCATCAACTGGAATATGCATGATCATAGCAAATAATTAAACGAAAGGTGAAGTCTAGGCTTTTTTTGTTTGTTTTTTGTTAAAATAGGGCTGCCGAACTCAGGAGAAGATAAGTTCTACACAGACTAAATCTGTGCATTGTTGACTTGTTGGTCACATGAACATTGGACATTTTACACAAATCGATCAACTTTATTGCATATTTTAATGGTGAGACTTTTCCCTCGTTCTCTGCTTAAAAGAATGGAGTTCCCGACCAGAATAGCAATGGGGAGCAATGGTTGACCAGCCTTATGCAGATCTTAAACCAGAGGCCTGTACCCGAGGCTGGATCACTTTCTTTTGGGGCAGTTCTCTTTGGTAAGGCCCTGAACTCATAACGTGCTCTGGACCAGGTTAAGTTGCAGAATCAGATCAGAATCAGCATCAGAAAAGGTTCATTGTCAATGAACACAATTCACAAACATAGGAACTTGTTTTGGCGTTAAGGTGCAACATACAACGATGAACAATAATAAACATATATGAAATCAAAAAGGGCATGCGTTAAAGAAAACAAATTGCATTTACTTTAGTATAAAATAAAATAAAATAAAAGACGACTCTTTGACCAATCAGAGACGAGAATCCATCTGAAACAACGAGTGTGACAATGTGACAGAGAGAGAGGAGAAATGAGGAAATGCATACATAACAGCATGTATTATTTTATATCAATGCACATGGATTTATAAAGAAGAAGAAGGATATTTGAATACAGTAGGTGATCCCCAGATGGACTATTCCCATTATCTGTGCGGACTGCACGTGAACGCAAAGCCTGTGTTTCCTTTGGCTTCCTCGTATATTTTGTGATCATGATTGACAGTTCCTCATGTTTGAAGTCTGCAAACCTTTCTTTCTGCATTGTTCTAATTGGTTGGCTGGCGCTAACCCCGCCCCTGATTTGTGAGGGTGCACAGATTCATTTGGAAAATCTGTGATTGACAGAGCAAGTTGTGAACCTGCTTCGTAATATGCAGAGACGCTCATGGATTTGTCTGTCCGGGTAAGAGAAACTTATCTGGGATAAGTTTAGTCAGCTTTGTAGTACAGGCCTCTGATTGTTGGTTAGGAAAACACTCACATTTCATATCGAAAACGTTTGCATACCCGAACCAAAGTGATCCATCCTTTCAGGCACTTACCACTAAGCTTAGTTAAGTTTATTATGTCTTTATCAGGGACCATGTACAAACACATTCAACTTACAAAAAGAGACGATGTGTTTAAGATTTAGCAAAAAAGTTAGTTTCCATCTGCAGTCCCTGGGAAGGTGCGCACACAAATAAAAACATTACAAAAAATTCTAAAAAAGTTTAAATCTTATAGTGAAGTAAAGTAAACAGTCAACTAATTACACATGTTCTACAATGTTAACAATGTAAACCATTGTAGGAGAACAGCTACAAGGTTAACTGGGCTGATGCTGGCACAGTTGATCAACAAGAAAATAAGTCAACAAAAAGGTTAGTAATTCATAGCTTTTGTGTAAATGAATTTCTTTGCTGCCTTATTACATTTCCTGGACCAGCCTTTACAGCGCAACCTTTGCACCTACAACTCTCGCACAGTAAGTGGCAGTGTCAGACGTGAAGCTCCAGCCCATGTATCTTGTCCAAACCTATGAGTTTTATGTGCTCTATCCAAATAAACAGCAGAACAATATATTACCATTACACGCCCCCTGAAGAAGCCTGACCAAATGAAACATGAAGGTCAGTGAAAACGATGATGAGAGAACATGGACTGTCATACAATACCCACAGCAATAACCATGACGGATTAAGTGTGTCAAGAGGAATGCCGCCGCCGCCGCTGCTCTTAATACGGTATGGCCTTATGCAAGATTCTGACTCATTTGAAATATTACATTCTCAAGGGTCACTGTCAAACACTATAGGTTACAGCTGAGCGCATCCTGAAGGGTTTCATGCTGTTTGTCCAAAATATCATAGTCCATTTCAGTTGTGATGATAAATGACAGGTTTAGAAAAAGAATGAGTGGACAAGACAATAAGACATGTGCTTACACTGTCTAACAAACTTTAACTCATTATGTAATACAATTAAAACATTTTGGATAGTATTTATGTACATGCTAGGGCAATAGGAAAAGAGAATATTAGATAGATAAATAGAAAGAATATTGTCGTCGCGTGGGCTTTGTTTTAATTAATGAAGACATAAATTTTTTTCAGGAATGCAGTATCATAGTATAACATTTGTAGATCCATCTTTAAAATGTTGTTTATTGTAAACTGCAATGTTTATATAAAAAGGTTAAACAATTGTTATTAATACAAGTGCAGAACTAAGAGGTCTCCCCTCTTTGTAGTGTTGTATCAACATAGACAACAATTTTCATTTATGTGTTTGTATTGTTGAAAAATGCCTACGTGACATTACACTTGAATTATCGCGAGTAGGTGCAGAGCAGCCGGCAGAGATCCTGTGAAAGGAGACATTTTCTTACATGTAGGACAGTACAGGATTAAAAACATACATGAATCAATTGAAATACAGCTCAGAGTCATTCATGAGGCAACATAGCTACAGCATGGTTAATAGACTAATCGATTTGACATCATAATCCTATAAGAGCTTACATTTAAGGGAAGTATGACTGAAGAATTATCCTTTCTTCAAATTAAGCTTGAGACCCTGCTTGAAAATGCAGCACACTAAGAAAAAAAGTGTGTTTATGACAACTCTTAGTGGTCATAATGTTTTGGCTGATCAGTGTGTTTTTGAATTCCAAACTTTAAAGATGCCTCTCTTAAACAAAAAAGTTTTAGACAAAGTTTTGGAACCACCTGTGCAGTCAGGTCAGGTCAGCAGAGAGTTTCTGAGTTGACAAATAGGCAAAGTTTTAAAAATGATTTGTCACAAGATAAAGACATGGATTGGTTAGATGGCCTCAAACAGTCTGACAGAGAGAAGTAATGGCTGGTGGATAATGAAGGATGGAAAGCAGGTGAGTCCAGAGGCGATTACTGCAGAGAGAAGAGGAGGGCGGGGCTTAGAGAGAGAAAGAGAGTGGACAAATGAGCTCAGCTGTCAAACTGTGGAGTGATTCACAAAAAAATTTGTAAATTGTACAATGTGGAAAAGTTGTTTACTTTACATGCTATTACGTCATACAAGAAAGTGGTATTTCCATGATGAACGCTTTAGTATTGAAGGAAAAAAAATAATAAGAAGAAGAGTAGGACATTTTTATAAATATAGCAGGCCGCAATAATTTCACAAGGACATTTTGGTTTTATTTCATCAAGCACCTGAAATCCTTAAAATGGTGAACCTTCAAAATGTTTACTTGATGGCAAATAATGATAGAAAAACATGTTTTTTCCACTGTCTAAAAACAACAAGAGTATGGTTTTATTCCTATTATGAATGGGTTGCTCCCTCTCCTATAATACATATAATAAATTAATATATAACATAAATTAATAAATATAATAATAAATAATACAATAATAATAATAGCAATGTCTATGAGTCAAATATGGCATGCATAAATTAAGAATTTACTACTAAAATACGGTAAATAATACATTTGGTCTCAGTATGTACACAGATAATTACACACAAATTTACAGATGGTCGGAAATCAGATTAGGTAAGGCACATTAAGGTACACATTATTGTCCCTAGCACAATTCGTCCTCCGCATTTGACCCATCCTTCATTGCTGTTGGGGTTAACCTGCCAGGAGCAGTGGTCGCCCCAATGCCGCGCCCAGGGACCCATCGCCTGACATTGAGCTCGGCTTGGTCAGGACCTTCTCTGGAGGATTTGACCTATGCATGTTATTTTGGGTTTTGTGTTGATGGGTGATGCCAAGACTGCCAATTGGAGTATCTCATATTGCTTTTAAATGTTTGTTGAAAGAATGTAATCCAACATTATTTTATTGTCAGCACAGTACTCATAAACCCAACATATATTTTTATTCATACTGTCTATTCTTTATTTCAAAATGCACTTTAGTTACAAATTTATTTTCTAATGCCAGAAATGGTACCCGGTTGTTTCAATACCACAGTGAGTGTTAAAGGTCCCGCAGGTGCAAGTAAGACAAGATGTTATAAAAGATCAGTTCCTCATCGAAGACAGATTTTGGACTCACCTCCTTGAACTCATGGCCGGTGACCAGTACTTGCTATAAGAGACAGCCACCCACATGCTTTGCTTTGTGTAAAGATTTAGAGATCTTAGGGAATTCAAAGTGTATGTTTTGATAATGATGAATTCCAAAACATTACTTTTGATATCAAGAGAGATGATTGGAGCACTCATGTCTTTCTGGCAACCTGGGATAAATTCATAAAACTACCTTTCTTAAAGTAGAGTAGATTGCGGGAATATACCTCCCAAAATGCTGAAGATTGTTTTCTAAAACACTGTAAACTACAGAATACATCTTTAAAAGAGGTGTTTGTGTACTATGTCCTTCTTCTCACTAGTGTGATATTCAATGAGCCCAGATTTAGAGACTTGTGTGTGCTCACCTCATTGGTACTGGACTCTCTAGACTGGAACGTGTAGTGTTCTTTTCTTAAAAGTGCTATTGACCTACTCATAGAAGAGACAACTTTTAAGAGAGATACCGGGTAAGTCCTCTGACATCTATACTGTGTTAGTGAAAGGAGATACATGCAAAGAGGCCTTTAGAAAATGTTCATGTTTTCTGTTTTCTAAAAGAAAGAGAGGTTATCCAGCTCAGTAACCAAAATTACTTACCCAAGAGTTTGTAGTGTAGAATGGGATTGTAGTCACACAAGTTTCGGCAAAACCCAAACTATTATTAAAACCGACACGGGGAGAAACAAACAAATACACAAATACACCGAAATGACTGGGAGGTCCTTTTGTCAAACCTGGAGCCTTATTGTCATGAGGCGAAAGTGGTAGTCAGCCACTGTGATGTCTAAAATGAACAGTTTCTTGTTTTAATCATACATTGACATGCTATTTGTTGTGCTCTGTGCCAATGACCTTACCATTGACCTTACCTTAAGCTGTTTCTGGGGGGCATGTCGTTTAGTGGTTTGGGTGCAGTGCAAAGTCAGACTGCAGATGGGGCTGTCGTCCTACTGCTCAAAGGACAGCGCCAAAATCAGTTTGAATCAGCTGACCAGATATCAAATCACAGCAACATCTGTAACATGGTCAAATGTATGATCAAACATGTATGCCAAAGCTGAGTTCATTGTGATGAAAACATTAAATAACTGAACAAATCAGTTACAGTGTGGTTTGGTGAGTCATGGAGGACATCCTGTCTAATATTTATATTTTTTTTGTTTATGTATGAATAAAAAGTGTATTAATATATTATTAATATTGTACATTTACTATGAACAATCCAGCCAAGGAATAAATGTATTATGTCAACAGCAATGTAGTACTTGGTTTCAAAGTGTTTTCTAAAGTAGCGTCTGTCATCTGTTTAGCTCATAAAAATAGTATTGCTTTGCATGAAATGTTTCATCGTATGGTATACACTTATCTATCTTTCATTTATTCAATAACACATGTTTTTATTGGCAAAACATAATTTGGTAGAGCCACTTGCGCCACTTTTACATCTCTATGGAGACCTACAAATTCACATAATGCTCCATTTAAAAGTAATAATAATAAAAATCTGAAGTTGTACATTGACTTTGGATATTTGCATAAAATAATATGTTGCCTTGCTGTGAATAAGAACCTTCCATTTCTTCCACAAAGCCTGTAAAATGCATTTCGGGACATTTTATGATTTATTCAGTGACATTGTCCAATGAAGGAATCCTGCCATTGCTTTTGAAATTTGCCAAAAACCTTAATACTGTGTGAACAGACGTTCTCTTGCCCTCCTGTCTGCTGGAGATGCTGAGTAGAAATGACTACCCCAAAGCCAAATGAAATAGATTTATTTGAAAGTCTTTCTTGTGCATTTAACATTTCAAATGTAATGCTCTACCCTTCTTTGACCTCCATTTAACGCCCTTGAAAAGTCTAACATTTTTATTTGTCTTAGAAATGTGGTGCTTTATCTTCCACTTCAAATTAGTCCAAGACATATATGATGGTCTTAGAGAATACACCTCCAATTGGGTCTAAAGGAGTTCATTCTTACAATGAGCACACAGGAGCATTTCTGAAATAAACAGAGGGGCAGGTTCTGTGGTGTAATCTACATGATACACAGGCACGCCATGGGTTTCGGGCCTCCTGTTTTATGCACATTTTGTGCCCATTGAAAATATATAATATTTTATTTTAAATTGTTAATTGCTATGGCAACAGTCCTAGTTTCTCTAACTCTGAAACCCATGGATACCCGCTGGAGGCCCGGCTGGATCGCGTGTACTCACAACAAATTGATCACTAATACCTAACAGTCTTTACCCTTGAGGCACTTTTGTGCTTTCTCTCCGTTTGGAGACCTACACAAACTTGATATCACTTTCTTTGCCCGCAGTCACTTCTCCCAGCGCTAATTCAAGGTGTCACCCCTCCTTTTACCTTTTTTCTCTGTTCGGGCGCAGGCAACGATCTGCTGGGTTGGTTTAGGAGCAGACTCGGATAAAACAGACGCACAAGCGTATCAGGGACACCGGGGGAAAACTGACTGCACAGCCTTGTTCTGATGGTATCAAGCTACCGTAATTTTTGGGCTATAAAGCGCTCCTGAATTTTTTGGGGTCTATAAGTGGCAGGGAATTCTCTAATGGCTCTCGATGCAGCACTTTATTTTAAGATAATTTGGGGGATGTGTTTGGTTTTAACTTCTTGTCTCTTGGGATGGCTTAAAAAGCACTGTACATAATTAACATTTTTATAAAATTGTTTCACCAGGATGTAAGATTAAACTCCATTATGAGTTATTTCATCAAGAAAACGTCTCACCACATTGCTTCCACATTTAAAAGAAGAGTTTTCTTGAACTCCTTCATCTTGGTCTCCAGGCTCCCTTCACTTATTTAAAGCCAGTGCTCTTACTTGCTGCTGGATTATCCCATGTCAAGGGAGGTTTTAAAAGGTGTGTATCAATTTCGTTAAGCTGTAGAAGGAGCATTGTGCATGCTTGACTTTCTGTCAGCGCTGCTTTTTGTCACTGGGAGAAGTCGGGAAAAGCTTGTTCTCTCTGTCATTCATCGCTGCCGTGCCATGCTGTGCCACAAACATATGAAGTTTGGGAGTAAATTTGAATACTTACAGCACTGGTAACAGAGACACACACAGTTCCAAGCGCTAATATCAAACAACCTATTTAGAAGGTTTATAATCAAAGAAGCCTGAGGTTATTTTGCATATTGGTTATAGCATGCTTTTCCTTTTAGACTTGCACTGATCAGCCGAACAGTAACATATTCATAAATTGTCTCCGAATAAACTTCACAAATTAGGAATGTGCTTTGGCTATATGGTGCAACATAGAACAATAAGTAGTTATCGTGTGAAAATTGTTGATAAAATACAAAGCACGCATAAAATATTGAAAATTAAATAGTCTTTGACTTAATATAAATATAAATATACGACGTGTATAGAATAGTTCAAAATCAGTATTGGAAAGTATAGTAAATGTTTTATGTATCTGAACTTGACTTTACAGTAAATACTTTTTAACTTTGATTCCGCAATAATTTTTTTAACTGGACTGAAAAGTAAAAGTAAAAAATAAATACATTTTTAGACCTGCTGAAATGGCTGACATTTTTTTTTTTTTGCACATTTAAGAAGAAAATGTTTTGAGTTCAAGTCCCAGGTATGAGCAATACATACACACACCAGGAAAATGGCCTCAGATGACCCCTTGTCTCCACGATCTTGCCCTTTCGGTCATTACCCAAACTCATGACCATTGGTGAGGGTAGGAACGTAGACTGACTGGTAAATCAAGAGCTTTGCCTTTCGACTCAGCTCCTTCTTCACCACAACGGTGCAACTGTAGATGCTGCACCAATCCACCTGTCAATCTCATCCTCTATCCTTCCTTCACTCTCGAAAAAGACCTTGATACTTGAACTCCCCTACTTGAGGCAACAACAGTTGGATCCCTCTGTAGTTGAAGCACACACTCCGGTTTCCCTTCTTAAACAGAGGGACCACCACCCCGGTCTGCCAGTCCAGAGTTCTGTCCCAGACCGCCACACAATGTTGCAGAGACGTGTCAGCCAAGACAGTCCAACAACATCCAGAGACTTTACTCATCCAACCCCCAGAAGAGCTTGTCAACAACTTCAGTGATTTCAGCTTGGGTGATGCACCATGAACAGTGTTGGTAAGCACTGCTTCCACTTTCTGAGACGGCGGATGGCTTACCAGAATTTCTTTGAGGCTGACCGATAGTCGTCCTTCATGGCCTCTGCAAACTTCTCTCAGCCCCAAATTTTACTTGGCAGAGCAGCATTTGAACACCGCTATGCCCAGTGTTAAATGCAACGTTAACTTTATTGTTGTTTTTCAGGAATTTTGTCCACAAACATCCATTTAACTGGAGCACAAGAGCCAGCATTCACTCGCTTTGTGCATCACCATTAGCCAAGTTGACAATATACCATACCCATACGATATACCATCGACAACTTCAGAAATATGTAAGCACAAGACAGCAAACAGAACAAAAAGCCTGTTACAGATTTTACATACTTTTTTCATATTTTTCCCTCGTGCTAATGAGGCTAAGACATGCAAGAAGGCAAAGATGGTGGACTCATTAATGTTTTTTATGTCTGCTGGAAAACAAACTGTTGACATATCCTCAGAAAGGTTGCAAACAAACCATGTTTAATTATTTGTTGCAAGAAATTATCCAATGTAAAAAATAAGCGGTTGCATAAACAAGAGCCAGAATCATAATGTAAACACTATTTGATGTATTGATAAGATTTGTTTCATGCTGTGCCAAAGTAAATCACATTTGATCTTACTAAAAATATATTTTTGTTCTCTCTCTATTAAAAAGCTTTGGATCAGAGAAACATGTAAATTTACTCTGATAAATTACATCACCCATGACCAGAAACCAAATTAAGATAGTGAAGTGATAAAAAGTAAGGGATCCATTGCTCAAACGTTATTCAGATTGACAAGTTTATTGGCAAATATTGCTTCACTCTAGATTTAAAGTTTCTATTAGGGTTAGGGTTAAATCTCGAAAAGCCCTGTGTGGTATGTTCAGATAAAAAGCAAGAACAAACATTATTTATCTTATTTAAGATGTACATTTTGGGTTAGGAGCACACTTGAGGTAAATTATATATTGTAAACTAAGTAAAAGGAGCTCTCCTTCATACTCAACAAAGTAATTTAACTTTTACTTGGACTCAAACTTAACAGCCACGTCAAATCAATAACATCAGCAGCTTTTTACCATCTAAAAAACGTTGCCAAAATCAAAAGTATAGTGTCTAAACCAGACCTAGATTAGACAACTGAAACGGCCTGCTCACTGGCCTCTCCAAACGAGCTGTAAAACAGCTGCAGTACATCCAGAACGCTGCTGCTCGGGTCCTGACTAGAACCAGGAAGTACAATCACATTAGTCCTGTGCTCAGGTGTGCTCAGGTCTCTGCACTGGCTCCCTGTGGCTCAGAGAATAGACTTTAAAACAGCTCTGCTTGTATACAAGTCTCTCCGTGGACTAGCACCAAAGTACATCCCGGACATGTTAGTGCCATATGAACCATCTTGGACTCTGAGGACCTCAGGGACCTGACTAAACATGGAAATCTGCATTTCAGTTTTGCAGCTTAAATCTGGAACAGTCTTCCTGAAGATGTGAGACAGGCCTCTACCCTTTACTAATCAATCTAAAAGCGATGTGCTCATCCCTGAGACATCTGCTACACTGGCAATGTCAAATAAATAATTCATGTCAGCAAAACTGTTAAATTGAATTAATAGAAATTAAGGTTTTGTGATTTCTGTCACGTCTTTGTGATTAAAATGCATTTTTTCCTGTTGCGTGAAGCACTTTGATAGGCCTTAAAATAAACTGGCCCTGCCTGCCTACTCTGAAAATGTTCAATCTAAGCTTTTGCTTAGATGTGCAGATAATAATTCCCCCCTGTTGTGAAAAGCACTTTGAATTGCCCCATGTACGAATTGTTCTCTACAAATAAATTTGCGTTGCCATGCCTACTTTTGAACACGAATGTGCATATGGATGTTGATAGTCATTGAGAGGCAAGACAAAATAAAGTTTAAGGTTATGTATTACAAAATCTATAAGAATACAGCTTCATTAAACAGCGCAATTGAAAACTCTAGCGCTGGTCGTCCCAGTGTGCATGCGTTGGTAGTCCTCCATGGGATAGAGGACTCACAACATCTTTGTGGTACACATTCACACAACTCAAATAAACCATGAAGAAGAGAGAAACATGCAAGTGAGAGAAGTACAAAATACTACCATACAGGCTGAAACGGACAAAAACTGGATTAAAATAATCATTAATTTTTGAAAATATCAGGACTAAATGGGACTTTTAGTTTTGGGCCTCGTGACACTTAACTTTCTTTTCTTAGGGTGCCCTATTTTTCTTAGTCCTTATTTTCAAATGTATCCATTGTGTTTGTTTTGTCTGGTCCTGCCCTATTTTTTTTTGTTTGTACTGTTTTCTTTTTCGAAAAAAAAAAAATAATAATCAGAATTTAACCAAAATTTAATCTTAAGGCTCCCAAACATTCCCAAAAGGGCTGACCGAATCCACAAAAAGGAATGCAAGAATAGAACAGAATAGTTAACTAAAATTATGACCCAAACCAAACAACAGTGGCTTTATGGCATCTCTAAGGACAAACATACAGTTGAAAAAGATGCATACTGTTTAAATGGTATGAGACCAAAGTTACAGAAGTTTGACAGGGTACTTTGATGCTTCTCCCTGGTCACAGACACCAAGGCAGTAGCCGCTTTGACTTTGTCAAAACAGGCAATATAATAAGTATTATAATAATGACCATGCGCACTGTTTTTCAAAAACAAGTCTTTTCAACTTTCATCCAAAATTCATTCTTAAGCTGCGGATCTAGTCCGAGAACTCAAATATTTATCCTACTGCTGGCTGTGTGAGCCCTGCCCACCAGGCAGAACCTCCTGACGATAGCTTTGTTTATCTGCTTGTTTGCACTGTCTTAGGTTTCACCTGAAACGAATCTTCTTTGTTATCCTACAGCCATGTAATGGGCCATAGAAATCCTATTGTTAGAAGGCTGCAGCGCCCTCGTCACTGATGAGTACCTGATTAGCATATTAATGACCAGGGCTGATCACACCTATGGTTTCAAAATGCTGTTGTATATTACAGGTAAATTGAACCTAAACCTCCAGAGAAATATCCGAGTTCTCAGACTAGATTTGTAGATTGAGAATGGCTTTTGGATGAAAGTCAAAATTTCAGGAATTACACTGAATTGTTTCAACCAAAAAAAATTAAATACATATATATATATATATATATATATATATATAGGCTGCACCTGTCTATCTGCCGCAAGTGTCCATGTTATAACATGAGATATTTACAAAGAAAGATGGTACGCGGTAGTACCTCGGGCTGTGAGGGGCAAAGAAATTCTAATCTTATATCATATCATATCATATCGCATGTCCGTGCTCCACGTGTATCTTTGCTTAAAATACAGAAAACAGGTCTGTCTCTACTGTCCCTATGTCCATGATTTCTCTGTGTGAGCTGATTTATCTGTCTGTGTCTCAACATCTGGCTCTGCACCTGAGCTTGTACTTATCGAGTGATTAAGAAAGAGCATCCTGCTAGAGCGCCCCTAGAGGCCATTAGCCCGTAAACATCTATAAATTAGCCGTTCCTTTGTACAGCCCACAGGGTTCAAAGTGTGTGAACCCTGTGGCCTGTACAGTGCGAATGGGAAAATACAAATAGAATGGCAAGCTTGAGTTACTATAGATTGTTAAAACATACATTATATTGTACTTAATTGGGTATATCAATACAGTGTAATACAAATTCAGAAAAACAAACAAACCAACAATTTTATATTTCTCTTTTGTGGATCATACTCCAATATATATTATACAGTGAATCCAATGTTGAATAAGTGAAAGTTTCGTATCTAGTGGGTGGGCTGACACCTGAAGGGTAGAGTGCAGCTACAAGCAAGGCTTAATACATATACTGTAGATTGTCTCCCATCTGTGTTTCCCCTGAAAAAAACTCAGTCATTAGGTCTCCATCTGCCGGCTCCCGTAAACGCTGCACCCCGAGCTGCTGCAAGGCCAATTGAACAGTCAAATTATGGAGGCTTTTGGGGAATTCATTATCAACAGATTCCTCTCTGATCTGCCTCTCAGTCTATTTTGTTTTACACAGTTTCCCAACTATCTAAATTTTTAGTCAAAATTGTAAAAGACCTCAAATAACCCAGAGCAAAGTATACTGTTGAGTTAACAGAAAGAATTATGAAGCAAATGTGTGAACATGCATATACTAGGCTTCTGCCTTCCAAGTTTTAGCTGAAAGGTTAAACTCTCAAAGCGGGGCAGGGGATTACACTCATACTGGTTCAATGTCCCAGTGCTTTTGTATTGGATCGGTTTTACGTTATTGCCCCAGGTCCCAGGGTCTTTGGGGGTCCATATTTTGACCCTCAACCTAGTTTTTTCTAGAAGGGCCCATGTCAGTATTCTCGCCCGCGGCCCCTAAACATTTTGTAGAGAGGCCTGTATCCAAAGCGCAAAGTTGCATTATTCATTCTCGCCTCACTCTCTGCCATGTTTCTCCAGTTACTCACATGACATTAGTCACTGCAGAATCACATTTTACACCATCAATTACCATCAATTTACATATTTGTTCGACTTATTTCTGTGCAAATTAGACTACACTTGCATTTTAAGATTTAGATTACTGTTCCCCCGATCCACTGCAGTGCACAGGGCCTTCTCCATACGTCCACACCTTGGTGAGCTTAATATAAAAGCAGTGAGTCAAGATAATGAAACATAAACACATCAGCAGGCTTGAGCTATAGGTACACAGCGCCTCTGTAACAGTGGATCCCCCGGCCTATTGCCTATAAAGCTTCTCATTATAGGAGTTAGTACAATAGCAGATGTGAGGGCAAAAGTGTAATCCCGAGCTTAATCCTAAACAAAGGCAGGCTTGTATCAGGCACTTTTCTTGTGGAGTAAAAGTTTAAGAGTAAGAAATGTAAATTCATGGAGTTGTTGAGTTTTCTTTTGCAATGTGAAGATATGAAAGTAGGAGGATTTCAATAGTTGAAAATCCTTGGCCCTTGTTCTGTTACTCTTCTTCATATATACATATCTCTCCTTCAAATTAGCACATATTTTTCAAGTTACTATAATCAGTACCTCTGCTACTATTATACTATGGGTTTTTGCAGAGTCGGGCTAAAATGAATAAGTAGGCGACTTAAAGATCACAGTGAGTTTTGGGTGGATATTACTACAACAACATTATTACAACAACATGTAACAACTTTACAAATGAAGTCAATGCTAGGGATGGGAATATCAATACTTTGGGGGTATTTTTTAACCCCATTTAACTGCAGCAGAATAGAATGGTCCATCTACATCACATGTTATGCCCCGGCCATGCGGCGCGCAACTGCAATCTAAAGATGTGTTTTAATCTGGACAATGTCTGAATGCAAAAGGAGTGTGACGTGGGCCTATTTAGGGTCAAAAACTAAAGAGAACACTTTCGCTCACAGAGCACAGAATAAATGACCTGTGCCATGTATTACACAGCCTATGGTCTAACGTGTACCTGTAGATAAACTTCTCATCTGGTGAAGAAACAGGGGTGTGTGAGGCTGTGTGTGATGTGCGTTATAATGAGAGAATAACGTGATATGCTCATTCCGACCATTAACTAGTTGTATCGATCTGCATAACAGTTTGTTATGTATTTGCCCTTCCGCAGATGAATGGAGGAGCCAGACTCTATAAGGCAGTGGCGGCTGGTGATTATATTAAATTATGTGAAAACCACTACCGTGTTTGTTTTTAATGTCCAAATGTGAATATTTCACATTGACTGTATATATATACATTTTAAATACACATGTACATCTGAATTAATTAAGCTTTTGGTAATGGTAATACTATGACTTAGAGGCAGATACCATTTGTGAGAAATTACATTTGATATAAAATGACATTTTGCACTGGCAGATTCTAAAGAGCAAAGCAAAAATCTCAGTGATACTGTACCTTGTGGTGCATAGTAGAAATTACTACAATAAGAGAAAATAAATAACACAAACAATTGTTGGGTCCTGTTTCATAAAACAGTACAGAAAACAAAACAAAAAGATCAGCTCTTCAGTGGGATTAGTTAACCTGAACTATGTGTAAAACATTTTAAATTTTTATATTTAATCATCACAGACAACATTGCTATATGGAAAGTTGTTCTTAAAGACATGTCATTTATAGTATTCTTTAATGGGTTTTCTAATAAACCAAAGCATCTATTTATCAGAATCAGAATCAGAAAAAGGTTTATTGCCATTGCCAATGAACAGAATAGGAACATAGGAACTTGCTTTTGTGATTCGGTGCAACATAAAACAACATATATGAAATCAAAAGGGCATGCGTTAAAGAAACAATTTAAATCTACTATAGGACAAAAATAGGCTTACTATGTACTCAGCTTTTACAGTCAAATTTATAACAGTGCAGTGAGTGATTGGTTAAATAAGTTAAGTTGACAGGTGTTTAAGAAGTGCTCATGAGTCCAACGGCAGAGGGGAAGAAACTGACCAGTCCCTGCAAAATTCCTGGGTTGTTGGAGGTGGCGGCCTCATCATGGCCTCATCATAATCCATTTGTGTGGCAATATTATCCTTTCCCAATAAAGCTAACTTCAGACAGTTGTCCATAGGCATTTTTACGTTTATGTATTGTCTCAGACAGGTGTTTCAGGTCCCAGACAACATTTTCACACCAAGCCCGGTCTGTAGATGCAGTTTTAAAAAGTAACCATGGAAAACAAAAAAGTGTATTAGCTTCACTGCAACCAGCTAGCCACGGCTTCTTGCTCTACCAAGCTGACAAAAGCCTCTGGAATAAGAAGATCCACTTTTGTCTTTTTTAACCTCCTGTCTTACCTTAATGGAAGGATGGTCCAGTCCACTTTCCTTTATTTGTTTCTGTCAACAGGCTCCTGAAGCAGAGAGATCGCACAGTCACTTTCCTTAACACTGCCATGATCACGTCTGAGGTGCGTGCACCTGCGACGCTGTGCCTCCAGTGTAAATACCGTAGCTCCATGGCATAAATACACTACGCTATATGGGCGATAAAGCAAATCACCTATTTTAGAACGTTTTAATGTGGCTTTTCTCATAGTGACGTAGTCATTTTTTAGGGAATTTGATTTCCTCCACGCGGAGACCGTAAGGAGTTAAGAAAAAAATTGGCTGATTATTAAATTTCAATGTCTGTAGATGTCTGTAGAAAGTGTTGTTTTGAGCTCAATCGAACGAAAAACATAGGACAAGTACTTTTTTCAAAAGTAAAATGTGGAGGTGCCACTTTGATCCAAAATGGCCAACTTCCTGTCCGTTATACAACGATGTTGCCAAGTGTGTGTGTCGTCACAGTGAGCTCTATCACTGCTCCAAATTTTGTGTGCCTAGGCCAAGGTTGACGCTTATAATTTTTTCTCTAGGTGGCGCAGTCAAGTCGGGTTGGGCCGGACATTCTCGCAATGCATATTTTATTGAATTTTTCGCCGGGCCGATTCATTTAATGCATTTGAGGGTACTTTTCGGCGATGTTCTGAGGGTGAAAGATGCGATTATTCAGGGGAAAAATAATAATAAGCGAGAAACCGGTGAAGAACAATGACCCTCGGCAGTTTACTGGCTTGGGCCAAATATTTATTTTGCATAAAGCTTCTCACTACAATAATCGACGTGAGAACCAAAATGTAATCCAGGCAGGTGTGTCCAAGGGACTTTTCTGTGGGGTGAAACTTTAAAAGTGCACAAAATGTGAATTCATTGAGTTAATAAGTTTTCTATTACAATGTGAAGATATGAAAAATAGGATGATTTCAAAGGTTGCCCACTGAAAATCCTCTGACCTTGTTCTGGTCCTCTATCACAGCCACTTACTTGAAGTGCTTCAAATTAAAGGGATCTAAATCTCTTCTTCAACGTAACCAAGAGCAACAGCTCTCATCTCCTTTTTGTTTATTCTGCTAAAGTCTGTCAGTGTGAGTTCAGTCCTTCATCACGTGTTTTTCATCACATGAATATCAGAATTTAAGCTACAGTGTAGGTGTAAACATTTTCATTGGTCCGTGTACTGTTCTGGAAGCACACAAGTTAATGGTGGGGGGGAATGTATTTTTATTTTCTATATCAACATTAACTAGCATTTTATTCTTACTTCCTGAATAGTAGTACCAGACCATATTTTTCAGTGGAATAGAACCCCTTCTTTATGGCAAACTAGTCTTCCCTTTATCTTTCTCATACACCTGAAATGGAAACCCATCTATCATTATTTCTTGAGCTGACCCAAACCCATCAGTGCCGAGACATGGACTGATTGGTCGATTAGGCGGAGCACTTCTATGTTCACCCTCCTCCTGACCAAAAGACCTTTATTTAAATTAGTGCCACTTCAATCAACCAAACTTCATATTTTATCCATAAAGATGTGCACTCCACAAACAGACTCGCTTTAGTATGCGTAAGTGTTTTCTTGTGATGGAGCACGGGTGCCAAATGCAATGTCTCAGAGCAATAGCATTAACGCTCAACTGTTTTGTGCTATACAGTCAGTGACACTTACGACAGACAGAGAATAAAAAGGCATTTAAAGTGACTGGGTTATTATTCTCAAAGATCCAATGTGATGTGAAATTTAAAGTGATTTTAAAGCAATGTCACGTAAAAATGTCCAGATTTGGAGATAAAAGTGAGAAAATGTTTTGGTAAATAATATTGTAAGTAAGTAAGTTGTTATTGCATTACCTGAAATCGTCCGCAGTTTGAAATTAAACGTATTAATATTGCATTAATTCAAGTACAGGAAAATACTTCTTCAATCAATCAATCAAAGTTTATTTGTAAAGCACAGTTCATACAGAAGTTACCCAAAGTGCTTCACAAAAGTAAAAACATAAATCACAAGACAAAAAATTAAAGCATAAATAATTACATTAAAATGTATTAAAGATGAATGAGTTTGTTGTTAAAAAACCTTCACTCAAAAGTACAGATAGACAAAACCATTTTTAGCCTAGATTTAAACACTGTCAGAGTAGAGGCCTGTCTCACAACCTCATGGAGACTGTTCCAGATTTTAGCTGCATAAAACTGAAATGCAGAGTCCCTGTTTGGTCCTGACTCTGGGCATCAATAGGAGGCCGGTCCCCGAGGTCCTCAGATTCCAAGATGGTTCATATGGTACTAACATGTCTGAGATGTACTTTGGTGCTTGGCCATGGAGAGACTTGTATACAAGCAGAGCTGCCATAAAGAAGACTTTTCATGTGTAAAAATGTTCCAACATTTCGCAATTTGGAACAATCAAATCTGAAAAAATTTGTAAATATTCTAACTTTGCCTCACTTTTTGGAGTTACAACTGACATCTATCAAGCTTTGGAAGATATCCACAAAAATTACAAGACTGTGCAGGTGCTACTTTAAGGGCTGATGTTGCTATGTGGATTCAGTGAAATAATACATCATTTTAAGGTGCAAATTGGGCAATGTTGTTGTTTCCAGGTTCCAATTTATTATTTAATATAAAGGCAATTATAGTTATTTGATTTTTTTTTCTAATTTACTAGTAATAATGATAAACTTGAAATTGCACCATTCAATTTACTTTTTTGCGTTTATACTCAAACAAAATACTACTGTGGCTATAGTCCATAGTAGCAAAGGTCAAAGATCATCTAGACAAAATGAGACATTTAAGCTACCATCAATAACCCTTTCTCAAGAATTTATGCTGCCCTCCTTTTTATTTTTGCACATCTTTATCATTGAACATTTAGAACTGCCTCTACCACACACTGACCTTTCTGTCCTGCACTAACATTATTCCTCCCTCAGATGATTACCTCGTCCTGTCCAGGCCCGGGTCCGCCTTGCGTTTCTTCATCGCTCAGCAGCAGCAGCAGCAGCAGCAGCAGCGGTGTCATTGGCCAGTTACATCGCAGCCCCACAGTGACGAGCGGACAGAGGGTACTTTGATGGAGGGAAATGTAGTCTTCAGCGGCACTTTGATGTCAGTGTCAGTCTGGACCCCTGTCCCGCCGTATTTGTCAGCACGCTTTTGATTCCCATAAACGTGATGTGTCCGTGTTGCTGCACTTTCAACTAAATAATTAACGTGTGTGTATATAGTAAAGGGACGTTTTTGCAGAGTAGGTTTGCAAACTTTTCAATACATTATTACTTACCAATTTGAAGGCGGACAAAGAAACAAAATGTGTGTTCATAGTATTTGTTGAAGTAACATTTGTTGGTCATTATTTCCTGTGTATTATTATTGATCATATTTGAAACTATTATCGGATAGCTTTTCTTTGAACAAACAAGATGGAATTCACTGTCATCTACATTTACTGATACAGTTAACAATCTCTGCTTGAATGTCAATTTGAGGTTATTATCAACCAATCAATCAAACTTTTTTATAAAACTTATAATACATAGAATGTAACACAAATTGCTTTACAGTGCATTAAAAACATTCTCACATGTCCACATCCCACCCAACCACCCCACGACCACCTGGCCCAGACTCTCCCTCTAAAATACATGAGGCTGAGTACAGATACCCAGTTGAGGAAGCACCATCAGAGGAGTCACCCACAGCAACAGAACACAGACTTAGAACCTAGAGGAGAGATGAGACACCAAACATCCACCAGGGGCCCACGAGCCAGGGCCCAGCAGCCACAGCTGACCACTGCTCACAGAGCAAAAGGCAGAGAGAGATCATAAAATTGATCAAATTATTAACATAAGTCAAAACAAAATGTATAGATAGAAGCTAAGAACTATAAGATATTCTTAATAAAAGATTGGGTGGAAATAGAATTAAACTAGGACATAAATTCATATAATGTTTGAATCTGAAACACGTGAAAACAAAAAGGGAGGAGGTGTGTGTGCTTTTGTTAGAGATGAAACAGTTACCCACAGGTTGTCCTTTGGGGTGTTTTCAACATTTGAGTACGTAGCCTTTAAAATTGAGCTAAAACAGTCTCCACAGTCTCATCCATTCTTCATTGTTTTATACAAGCCTCCCCAGCACTGCCAAAGTTTTATTGATGATTTTACTGAGATGCTTTCAGTCGTATGCACAGACTTTGATGGTTTGGTCATAACAGGTCATTTCAATGTTCACGTTGATAATATCTGTGACAGAAACGCTAAAGAGCTTCATGCTGTCCTTGAAACTTTCGGTCTTACTCAGCCCCACCACAGCATCTTCTAATTACAAAAGGGGTTAATATTTCAAACGTCAATGTGGTCGATGTTGCTCTGTCTGATCATTTCTGTGTCTTCTTTGACCTGTCTGTTTTTCCCAAACCACCAGCTGGTCCTGCAATTGTTCGGAGGAGACACATAAAATGACAGCACGGGAAAACTGTTTATGGAAATGATTAACTTTGAAAATGTCTCATGTTCTAATGTAAATGATTTGTTGAACTCTGTTACATCTAGTGTTTTGAATGTTCTCGACACCATTGCCCCTATGAAGGCTAAAATTGTTAAAAATAAGCAGAAGGCGCCATGGAGAAATGATGATTCGGTCAGGGCACAGAAAACTGAGCGCCGCCGGGTCGAACGGAAATGGCGCAAGTCGAAGCTCCACGTTCAGAAAGAGATTTACAGAGAGAAGTTGTACATGTACAACCTCATTTTATGTAGAACTAGGGAAGGATATATTTTTCTGAAATAATTGGAAGCTGCAGTAACAACTCGCGTGTCCTGTTTGCCACAGTAAACAGATTAACAAACCCTCCATCTCGGCTGCCGTTAGAACTCATTTCCACATCCAAGTGTAATGAGTTTGCATTATTCTTTAATGACAAAGTTCAGGGCATTAAAAATGCTATAAATTCTACAATGCAAAAAATAACCCTCAAACCACCTACACACTTAGAGCTGACTCACTTTGCACCTGTAACTGACAAAACTGTGCAGGAGATCTTCACCAGTCTGAGTTCATCTACATGCTGCCTCGATGTCCAGTTTCTAAAGTCTGTGCTGAACAGTTTGTTAGCACCACTCACTCAAATAGTTAACATGTCGCTTCAATTTGGAACATTCCCAATGTCTTTGAAAACTGCGGTCATAAAGCCTCTCCTAAAGAAGAGCAGTCTTGATGCCGCAGTACTGAGTAATTACCGGCCCATCTCTAATCTGCCATTTTGGGGCAAAGTCCTTGAAAAGGTTGTTTACCAACAGCTCACTGATTTCCTCTTAATAAACAACTCATTTGATGTTTTCCAGTCAGATTTTAGACCTCATCACAGCACTGAGACTGCTCTTGTCAAGGTGACAAATGACATCCACCTGAACACTGACGCGGGCAAAGCCTCAGTCTTAATTCTGTTAGATCTGAGTGCTGCTTTTGACACTGTCGATCATGGGATACTTTTACAGAGACTAGAGGACTGGGTGGGCATCACTGGCACTGCTCTAAACTGGTTAAATCCTATCTGGAAGACAGGAAGTACTTTGTCGAAATTGGTAACTGTGTCTCAGACCAGATGCCCTGACCTGTGGGGTGCCCCAAGGGTCAATCCTGGACCCCTTCTGTTAACAACTCTACATGCTGCCGTTAGGTCAGTTGATACGCAGCGAGAAATGTGTCCTATCACAATTATGCAGACGACACTCAAATCTATGTTTCACTGACGGCAGGTGAATATGGACCAATGGATTCACTCTGTCACTGCATCCAACAGAATCAGTGTGTGGATGCAAAACAACTTTCTCCAGCTGAACTCAGACAAGACTGAAATCATCGTCTTTGGCCCACAGAAACAAAGAGAAAGTGTTAACAGTCACCTCCAGAGTCTCGCTCAAAAACCTACAAATCAAGTTAGAAATCTGGGGGTAATAATGGACTCAGATTTGAATTTTAACAGCCACGTCAGATCAATAACATCAGCAGCTTTTTACCATCTAAAAACCAATTGCCAAAATCAAAAGTATAGTGTCTAAACCAGACCTGGAGAGACTTATCCATGCGTTTGTCTCTAGTAGATTAGACTACTGTAACGGCTGCTCACTGGCCTCTCCAAACGAGCTGTAAAACAGCTGCAGTACATCCAGAACGCTGCTGCTCGGGTCCTGACTAAAACCAGGAAGTATGATCACATTAGTCCTGTGCTCAGGTCTCTGCACTGGCTCCCTGTGGCTCAGAGAATAGACTTCAAAGCAGCTCTGCTTGTATAAATGTCTCTCCATGGCCTAGGACCGAAGTACATCTCGGACATGTTAGTGCCATATGAACCATCTCGGACTCTGAGGACCTCAGGACCTCCTGCTGGTGCCCAGAGTCAGGACTAAACATGGGGAATTTGCATTTCAGTTTTATGCAGCTAAAATCTGGAACAGTCTTCCTGAGGATGTGAGACAGCCGCCGCTACTCTGGCAATGTTCAAATCTAAACTAAAAACTGTTTTGTTTGGCTGTGCATATGACTGAAATGCTTTTCTTTGCACTCTTCTCTTTTATGTCTTGAACTATTATTTTGTGATCTCTGCCATGTCTTTGCGATTTTAATGCATTTTTTCCTGTTGTGTGAAGCACTTTGAATTGCCTTGTGTACGAATTGTGCTCTACAAATAAACTTGCCTTGCCTTGCCTTGCCTTGCCTTGCCATAAATTAATTAGCTTAAAAAATCATGGGTTCGATTCCCCGGCCAGACCAACGCCACATGATCTCTCTGGGTGGAGTCTGCATGTCCTCCCTGTGTCATTGTGGGTTCTCTCTGGGTTCTCCGGCATCCTCCCACCGTCCAAAGACATGTGTTAGGTAAACTGGCAACTGTAAATTGGTAAGAGTGCATGAGAAATTAATGAGAGTGAATGTTTCCTCTGTGTGTCTATGTCTCTGTGTTAACCCTGCGACGAGCTGGTCCCTGTCCAGGGTGTACCCCGCCTAAGGTCCAAAAGTCACTGGGATAGGGTCCAGTCACCCGCGACCCCTAACGGGAACAAGCGGTATAACATTAATGAATGAATGAAATACAAATTAATACAACAAATACAAATATGATATTGTACTGGAAGGTGCACCGTAATTTTTTCTGAATTGCAAATCTTAGAAACATGACAAAAAGCCTAGACCAGAATGAGAATCAGAAGGGGTTTATTGCCATTGTCAATGAACAAAATTCACAAACATAGGAACTTGTCTCAGCCTTAAGGTGCAACATAAAAATACTGATCAATAATAAAAACAACGTATATGAAATCAAAAAGATGTTGTTTTGGCTGTAGTGTAAAATCATTTTGCCCCATGATGGCTTGAAAAAAGTAAACGCGGCTTGTGGAAAATAGAGTACTGCACGTTGTTTGTATCTGCACTATTTTTATTTTTTTATTGGGTTTGTGATGGAGGTTTTGTTTAACTCTGAAAGCTCTCAAACATATAAATAATCAGCATTTGGCGAAGGGGTTGTTACGAGATTGAAACAAGCTCTTTATTGTTGGTGGAGAATGGGACAAATTGGGTACAGTGAATATAATGAATTAAGAAATAAAAAAGTCAAGACACTTTACTTTTTAATAGCTGCATCTTCATTCTATTTGCAATTAGTGAAGTTTATGTCTCCAGCCTGCACAGATTTAACCACATGTTGACCTTGGCACTGTAGAGAATGACGTCCAGCATGGCTCCCTCATGATAGAGCTTGTCGTGTAGCCATAAAATTTTAATCAACCTGGATGTATTCTTGAAGGGTAAATTAAATTATTTCTGATCAATGTAATGAGTAGACTCGTCCTGCCCGCATCCATTATCACTCCAGTATTATGCTTCTACCTTGACACCCACACAAACACAGTGCAGTGTATTCAACATAAGGCTGAGTAATCCTGTGGCCATGGTCTTCATTTGCTCAACAATAATCAAAGTATTTTAACCAACTCTATGATCAAAATATATAATATAGTCAGATGTATAAGATTTGCGCTTCTAAAGAAATGTGCATGGCCAAGGTTGCTGCATCTGGGCTAAAGTATTTTATTTAAGCTCTTATCATTACCGCTGATTTTCCCCAAAACACCTGACTGAAATTACCCCCCAAATTAAAATGGAATTAGTTTCTCAATCCTTGGAGTATAAACAAATTGTTGGGCTTTTTGTTAAGCAGACAATCTACTTTTTCCAGATGTACCAGATGTTAAATATAAGTGGTAACAAGCTTTGCACAGGGGAAAATCAGATTTCAAATCCCATCTGAAGTTCTTTGGGAAAATGTAAGGAGCGGTAAAGCTGAGTGGTGTAAAGAGTGTGAAGAGCATGTGTTATGTAATTCCCATCTCAAATTTGAAGCCAATATCACTAAAATACTTTTTCTGGACATTTTCTGGAAAATGATAGGTGACATAAACCAAAGTATTTTCTAATAAGATTCTGACATATCACTGATTTATATTATACTATATTGTAATGATTCTAATACCATTACAATATAGTCAATACAAATGTGCTATACTTACAGTTATTATTTTCTTTTTTGAAACCCATAGAGTTAATCAAAACATTCTTCAAAATCTCATTGTTTGTGAAGCTAAAACTATCTGGAGATGTGTGTATCAAACCTGTGACTTATGTGGATGTAGGTGATGCCCCGCTACTGCACTAAAGCCTCAACGTCGATTCTAAGGTGTGATGTGTCTATTATGTTCAAAGGCATATCAAGGCCACAGATTTTTTTTAGTTTACACACAAAATGTATGAGCTTTTAAACGCGCACATTTGTTAGGAAAACTAGGAAAATCTGCCAGAAAAACAAGGTCAGATTTGCTAGAATGGAGTTTGTGGATTGGAGGAAGTTGGTTTGTATTGAATGGCACTCATTGGAGGAATAATGACTTATGACTGGCTTTGGGTGACTTTTGCCTTCAATGAAAAATAATAATGTTTTTATTTCTTTAAAATGACAAAAATGTGAGTGTTTTTTTCAGCCAACGTTCTACTTTTTTGAGTATTCAAACTCGAATATATGTGATCCTATTTCTTTACTTTCATCTATGCCTTTGTAATTTATAATGATCTGCATGCTGTAAGTGTAAAACAGCATACATTCAAAATGACTTACCGGTATACATATTTGTAGAAATGTCACTGTGTTCTATATTAGCAACCGTTACACTATTTATTACATGTCAGCAGTGGCAGAAATAACAGTGCTGGAATGTGTACTCAGTTCATCATAAAGATTTAGATAAAACAGTCAATTGAGGTGACACTGTGCTATACATTTGTGCTGCATTTGACGTGAGCGTGATTTACAATGCGGCCTTGTTCCCATTGGTGTATGTTGCAGTGTTCGGTGATTTCATGTAATAAACTTGTTATTTGTCATAAACGGCCTGGGCACAGTGACATCTTTATTCTTAGCTTGTGTGTGGTGGTATATCTGTCAGAAAATGGGAAGTCCGATGGTGAGGTGGGGGGAGGTATAGAGTTTACTGTAGGGACAATAAAATGAATATGATCAGATAAGGAGTATAAATGACGGGGAGAGGGAGGGGGTTGTGACGGAAGTGAGCTACGTGCTCTCAGGCTTAAATGCTCCTGTGGGAGGGGCTCACCATATGCTGTACTGTTTGCCTTTTGCTTCAAAGATCTCTGTGGAAAAAAGCAACCAATTATCTGCAAATTAAAAGAAATAGATACATTAAAACACACACTGGAATTTTTATGATTTACATTCTGGGTTGTACAGGCCAGATCAATGAATGTGTTAACTAATAAATGTGGCCCTAATGCCTAATCGATGCTGTGCTCTGTTTTAGGGGCCAATAGTTTGTAGACTTTCTCTCATGAAGTGACAGGGAAATTAAACAAATTGAATCTTTAATAACTATGATTACATGTCAAAAGTATCATTCCAAGAATTTTGAAGACTAAATCGTTTGATTCTTTGCTGAGCTTGTGTGTGTGTGTGTGTGTGTGTGTGTGTGCAAAATCCTGTTCGAGTTTAGATCGCTCCACACATGTACTGAAAGGATTTGAATTCTTGTATTTGTTTATCAGTTCATATTTTTCACTTCTCTCCATTGTTAATCCTCCTGGAGTTGTTTACAGAGTGCCCTGAGTGTAATGTTTCTGGAAGAGAGTCATCCGCTCTGTAACTGGTTTCCTTGGTCAAACATACAACAGTCATTCACTTACAGGTTGGATGAATGTCATACAATAACATCTCCATGAAGACAAGCAGTACAAGTGGTCTTTCACCAGAAAAGTTGCACAGTGCACCTTTAACTGAAATTAACCTAATCCAGACCACTTGCAAAGTTTGATATCATAAATTTGCTCACATTTTATTTATGGTAATCGATTTGACAGTTTGAATGAAAGCAAACAATGGGTGCTTTCTTTTTTATAATTATTGCTCAAAATGAACACTACTCTTCTGCCCTTAAACTCAACTATAACGAGACCAAACTGATATATATATATATTTGCTGACAGTAGCAGCAAAGAGTAGAACAAATTGGGGTCTCCTTGTCTCCAGTAAAAGCTCTTGGATCAATATCCTACGCGTCGCCATACTATAACCGCGTTCACATTTTGGGGCTCATACTCGCTTGTCTGTCGCTCCAGTTGACAGCAGTTAATCTCAAAGCTTTGTTTTTCAGAATGATCCACTGCTTATTTGAGGCCAGTGTGTATCGAATCTATCAACCTTTAAAAGTTAACAAGTTGTCTGGGGAAATGCTATTTGTACCAGTTCAATAGAAAATGTCAGGCTGTGATAAAACGATGAATCCGTATACACATGTCAGCGGAGGACGGGGGAGTGAATTGGAAGTCTTTGTCCCTTTTCTGACATAGATATTTAGACGTGCTCTTCCTTTTACGATAACTGAGATTTCACCAACAAAAAATGCAAGAGGAACACTGGAGCTTGGGAATAGAAAATAAAAAAGTGAAGGAAATAATCTCGTACCAATTTAAAAAGCTCCTGCTTCCGACTGGAGATGCAGCCTGCCTTAATGCTGTGGAGTGTGATCGCATTGCTGATAATGAGGCGCTATTGTTGTGGTTCTTCTTTATGATTTGTGCTGTCATTCACTGATTCAAGGCCCACATCCTATTTGCAGTGAAGAAAGAGAGTGTATGAACACAGACTGGTAAATTCTGAACAAGTGGAACGTTTAAGTTTTCAGTCACACACTATCAGCAACAGATAAGTCAGAGAGAACGTTTAAAAGAACAGATGTACCAATAATAAAAGCCATCACGTAACATTGTACGTCTGTAAAGAAAAGACTGTTGGCAGGCTCCACATTCGTGTCTCCATGGAGATGTTATTGCTTTGCCTCGAATGTTCCACAGTATGGAGTAAATCTGGGTGTTACCGGCTCGATTTTGGCTGAAAGATTCCTGATATATGGATATGACACTACAGGGGAATTTAAATCGTAAGAACAATCCCAATGTGCGATGTTTCACACAATCTACTATGACCAAAGTTTGTCTGAGTGAATATCATGCGGTAAAGTCATCATATTTGTCACAGTAAGCTGAGGCTATCATGTTTTTGTGTTGGTAAAAATGACTAAAGGAAAAAGGAAAGCGATTATATGGTCCTGTTTACGGAGGAGCTCTTCTGCTGTTCCTTTGAGGAGCGCTTGTGTTGTCTGTTTATCCCATGTTTGACAGCGATTGATCGTAGACGCAGCGAGAGGAGGACTCACTCCGCAACCAAGATTCCAAAATGTCAGACAGGCTCGATATAAATCCCCACAATCAGAAATCTTTCATCGCAAACGGCCAATACTGTGCGGTGGACAACCGACTTTGTAATAATTTCCAAAAATGTTCTAAACTATGGGTGAAACTTTCTAATGTATATCCATGGTCTTATGCTGTAGTTCTAATAGTATTGGAATTAGTATATTGGTTGAAAGTTTGCATGTAAAAATGTTCAACTTACATTAGCATTGTATTTACATTTACACAAAATAAATAAGAAAGTCGCCACAGAAATAAAAATCACATCAATCTTGGCTTGATGTCAATTGATTTGACCCTTTCTATAATGTACTGTCTTTCCACAACTTTTTTTTTCAGAAATGAGAATCCACTCACTGCATCAGTTGGGTTGAAATACAGTGTTGCAGCTGAAATATCATCACCCAAGACTCGTACCTATTTATATATTTTTTTAGGCAGTGAATATTGCATGCAAAATATGTGATTAAAAGAAAAAATACCTAAGACAGTTTTCACATCAATTATCTTTTTGCATTAAAATACCAACATACCGTAAGGCATATTAAACATTTATTCATTTGTCAGTTAGACTAGAGGCTGTATCAGTCTAACATACATTATACAAGCAGCCAATGAGGAAATAAGCGTAATAACTGACTTTCACAATGATGAAAAACTGTTGCCATATGAAATCATTTTGCTTTGCTTTTACACTAGATTCACCATTGATTCCCCCACGTTTTTCGTAATTATGCTTGTTTATCTCGCCTTGTGCTTCTCACTGTGGTGTCAAGTCTGGGCTGATGCAAGGTCCCGACACGCTTTTCCAGGTCACAACGTCAGCTCCAAAACCATACTCGCAGTTTCCACCTCCGAGGGCATTCGACACAGCATCACGATTGACAGGAAGACAGGCCATTTGCATAAAAAGCATGGAATATCATTGAGTGAGTTGTCCATCCGTAGAGTAATTTTAATCATAATTGGAGAAAACATTTTTCAGATCCGTGTTGTTTGCGCTCCACACAGCCAATGGTGTGGAGTAAATGACATCAAGGTTAATGAAAAGCAGCACTGTTTTCTCCATTGCCACACAAAGGAGCACATTCGAAGGCCCATTGGTGTTATGACTCATGAGCACGACTGTTGCTACATAAAGTATGCGCACTGCCTTAATTTGGTGATGTTAATGGTGTTTTGAACAAGACTGAAGTGATTTGTTTGGACCAAGTACAGCAACTTTGACAAAAAATGATGGATAAATAAAAATGATAAATAAACAAATACATACATACATTGCTGCCTGGTGTTTGAAAAGCAGCTGCGCAAATGCCTGCACATAAGGGTTGTGAGTTGGATTCCTGCCCTTGACAATTTGCTGAAAGTAATCCCTGCTCCTCTCCTCTATTTCATGCTAAGCTGTCTAAATCGGGCCAAAAAAAATGTAATATGTATTAATAATAATTAAGTCTTTTGAGTACGTGCCTTTGTAACTTTAACCAAACACATTATTATGTGCTTCACTTGCAAGTATCAGTGCCATTGAACAAGCCAAATGGAAAGCAATGTGGCTGGAGAAACTTGTCGGGAGCAGTGAGTGCTGGAAATCTTGAACTAAGCTTGGACAGGAGCCTAGCAGGAGGATTTCACCCATTAAACATGTTTTTTAGGACGATAAACCAGAATGCCTAGAAAGAACCAGATACAACAAAACTCAACACAAAGAGGACACAATTCACCGGGGATTTTAACCCAGGACCATCCAAGACCTTCTAGTTCTCTTTAAATGAACAAAATATTTTTTAGTATAGTATATCCAAAACAGGACTCCAAAGTAACTGCTTTACACCATTCAACATTGACAAATTGACAAATTGAGTTCCTTTTACAGATTATTTGTAACCGGAGTGTAAAGTGTGGTAGTCTTGTGGTTGCAGATGTCTATCAGAAATGTCTAGACGCCCCAAGAGAGAGAGAAGAAAAAAAAAGAAATAGTCAAATTTGGCATAAATATTTCCTTATTCTTTCATTTACCCTGACATCGTAACCAATGTTGATAATAAATGTGTTCATGAAAGCTGTCATATTTATTTGACAATCATTTCATAGGCTTTCCATAAAGTCAATATTATTGGTGTTTATTGAACTAAGAACACCATTTTGAGCTTCTCTCAACATGTTTGAGAAATTGTATCCTATTTTATCAGTTTTCAATGTGTGCAAGCTATTTGCATCTCTGTGTTTTAAAAGGCCACTCGAAGTGCACTTAAATTAAAGTTATACTCAAAGCTGGGCAGGTTTAGTATCGCTTTTATTGACAAAATAATTGTATCCTTCTTTCAGTGCCTATTTTGAGAAAAGTGACATACCTCAAATGTCCACTTCTTTTGTTTTTGCATCCTCTGTCTTGACCTTGAATGGTGGTTTGCACAGGTCACCTTCCCCACAGGTCACCATAGGATCCCCCTGTGCAGATGTGTTACCATTGTGTGGTCGGATCAGTGAAGTCCAATGGGATGTGATTGGAAGCTGATATACAATTGGGAGTATTCAGGATCCTTGGCTCCCTGCCACGTCCCTGAGACTGCTTTTGTCCTCACACAAAGGAGACAGTGGTTTTCTTTTCTGTCAAGGTCTGTTACGTTCCTGTATACCAACTACCACACCCCAAAAGATGTGTGGCTGTCCAAGGACCATTGTTAATGAAATGAGCCTATAAAAAGAAATGGAAACAGTTTTTTTTTTTTTTATAAAGAACAGAACAAGTTGAACCAGATCAGAGAGTGAAAAGACAAAATTAAAAGGAAAAAGAGTAGTAATAAAATGTCAGTCAGGCATATGTCCCTCTACGTCTGTCAACGTTGCTGTCCCATCCCTGTTATCCATCTATTTTTCTTTATTATTATTATTTTTTGCTGCAGCCAAAAGTACTTTCAACAAGTATCCATCAATAATTTCCATTGTTGAAGTTTTATATCTGAGGTACATTGTTATGAACACCAGGGCCAACGACTGACAGGTATAAACCCTGACAAAACCAAAACCAAGTTAAATGAGGTCTAAATCTAAAGAAGCCTATTCTCTTTTTAAACTGTTAAATACTGTCTAAAATGACTAAGTTCAAAACCAAGACTAAAACAAAGTAGTCTTGGTTTTGTATCCTACCAGTTGTACCATTACTTCAGTTTGCAAACCACGGCTGCCAGATTTATTATTAAGTAGAACCATTTGCTGTTTTTCTGTGAAGACATTTACGGTAAGAAAACTCTTAGCAGTGGCCAGCCAAAGACATTTCACACATTTCAGGAGAAAGATTTTTCCAAATTAACTTTTAAAAATGGCTCATATCACAAAATCCTTCCATCTATAATAATTGCACAAACCTCAAAATGAACAATGTGGCCCGTTCATTTACATAAGTTCATAAGAAGCTTATTGAGTTGAGGCTTGGAAGATTTCATTCACATTGGGAATTATAGCGTTTTTGTGTGCTTCCCATTGCTACAAGCTTATCTAGATGACTGTTGGCATGTGTTAAATTTTCGTGGCAGCGGCGCCTAAAGGGTGAGCAGGTTAAATCAATGACAAAAGGCTAATATTGATTTCACCAGGACCAAATGTGGTGGGGACATCTGATACGTGCCCTTTCAGCCTGCTAACGAGAGAAGTGTAAAGATTTATAGACCACTGAGCATTTCGAATTTGAAGAGCTGTACATTAAAACACAGAATATATTCAGCTTTAGCTGGGTATGTAAACTGACATAGATACTGTTGTACATTATTTACCAATGGATAAAGCCATAGTTGCTTGATTTGCAGATATAATATGAGCTGACACACAGCAGTATACACAAACTTGCATTCAATCACACTATTAAAGCAATAGAAACAATTACCTGATCACTTAACAATCATGCATTAATCACCATTCTTAGTACTTGATGACTATTAGGTACCACTTTAAAATAACTACACATTTGTCAATAAAAGTTAATAAAGAAGGAATGAATACTTTATACAAAATGAAGACATAATTAATAATGATTCAGGTTTAGTAATGACTTAATCACAGCATGTATTTGTACAAAATATAATTCTACAATTGTTTTGTTATCATGTTTAAGTACTTGAGAGAAATATATATATATATATATATATATATATATATATATATATATATTATTATTATTTATTTTATGTATTTATTTATTTATTTATTTATCTGATGCCTCCCTATGCCTCTCCTTATTTTTAACTCTCTGCTCCTTAGTTTACCTTCTCAAGGCCCAACTTGTCCAGTGTGTATTTTTTTTTATTGTTTTTTAGTCTTTAGTTGTTTTATTTTACTCCCTCTTTTGTTATGTTATGATGTTAAGTTTCTGTTGTTCTATGTTCTATTAAAAAAATGTAATATAAAAAAAAAGAGAGATGTAAAACTTTGCCAAACCAGGAAATGGCTCAAAAATATGAAGGAAAAGTCCTCCTTAAATTAATTAGACATCAAAATGTTTATGCATATTCTTTGATTAATATGAGCACGAATGTGATACAATACAGCTCATAATTTATATTTTATAGCTAGGTAACTTTTCATTATGCAGACTTATGTATTATGAGAGTGAATGGCTGTCTGTGTGTTGTCTCTGTGTTCCCCTGCGACGAGCTGGCCACTTTCCAGGGTATACCCCGCTAAGCCCAAGGCACTGGATAGGCTCCAGTCACCTTGCGAACCCGAACGGAAACAGCGGTAGAAAATGAATGAAGGTAACTTTCAGGTGTGATACGTAGTCGTTGCATGTATTTCCCATACAAAAAAGGTATGGATTTCAATTCAACTCCCTATTAGCACACATTTGTATTCTGCAATTCAGTTTCATTGTTCACCACTGCTCAGATCTCTCCGTTTGATACTGAATACAGCTAGTATTGTGGAAAAGGCCACTATATTCAGAATCAGTCTATCTTCTCTTTGCATTGGCCACATTTTGTCAATAGTCCAACCATAGTGTCTGCAATGTTCAGTGTAATAGATGGTGAAACGTTGGAGGATGCTCTGCTAAATGAAAGAAGTTCCACTCAAGTTCACAACAGTTTTTGATTTACTTCAGGAGTAAACAGGTTAAATCAATGACAGATATATTGACTGCACCCGGGGCATGACGCAATGTGTGCCCTATAGTCCATCATAAAAATAGTCTAAAGATTTTACTGAACCAACCATTTTATCACACTGTGCACAGAGTCAGGCTGATATGAGGACGAACTAAGACTTGCTAAAATATGAAGGACATTTCGGACAGTATTTTATGACCACAGACAAGTAAAAAGTGTTAGATATAATATTACTGTTGTGTTAAGCTGTAGCTTGTAATAGAAAAGAAAAGGCAATGACATTATGACCAATTTGACTTAAATGTATATAAACAATTTTATATTAATTTGCAGGCTGGCAGGGAGAAAACGATCATATTATTTTATTATTATTATTATTATTATTATTATTATATTATTATTATTGTTGATAATAATATAATAATATAATAATAATAATAATAATAATAATAATAATAATAATAATAATAAAATAATGATTTATATGTTTTACTTATTTTTGATAAATTGATCTATGAGATAGAACTGTTATTTGTGTGATGCTTTTGCAAAGGGACCTCCTGCACACTCCCCACAAAGGCCTCATCTGGAACTCTTGCTTAGTCTTGCTTTGCACAGTGCCTTGTTTTTCATGCTTTACTGGAGAGGCTAAGCAGAAATGGGGAAGAGAGTTAGGGACATCAGCAAATGGTGGAGGCCATGACAGCAAACCCAAAGATGCAAAGGTGGTAAAACCACTTCACAGCAGAAAAGTATGTTTTATTTTTTCGCATCTTAATTGATGTAACCACATTGCATAGACTCCTGTATCAATAAACCTCATAAATCATGTCCGCCCTAACTTCATTGTGGGACCATATTTGGTGCTTGAGATAAATGTTTAAATGGCAATTTTTTGTCCATTTATTATTTATAGGCTTTATATCTAGTGTTTAACTGCAAAGTACCATTTGATTGAATTTATCATAAAGGACTATATTTGAATCAGAGGAAGACAGTTCTGCCTGCGGAAATAAATGAGTCTTAATTGAACAAATTACATCGCCTCAATTAGTCTAACACTGCATTTGTCAGTGTAATGTGTGGCTTCACACTTTAAAATGTCTGGGCTTCGGCTATTTTCAGCACTGCCTTACGTTATGATCATTTTAAATATCACGTGTTAATGGGTGCATTACAAGTCGGATAAATCAGAAGAGATCCCTCCATTCATTGCCAACGCATGCAATTAAAGAGGTGAAGAATCACTTTATCACTTTCGACTCACCTGAATGCAGAAGTAAAGCAAGAAGTAATGTTGTTAAGAGTAATCATAAGGAACACTGGGCTACTTTTCTCACCTCACCTGTGATATCATCTTTTCTTTTCAGTTTTTATTATAATTTCTGCAAAATGAAACAAATATATATGATAAAATTTTTCATGTTACAGAAAAAATCTGACTCTATTCTATGCATGTAATTATTTAGTTCCTTTTTTTTTTTTTTTTTTTTTCAATAATTTTTCTTTGGGTGCTATTTCTTAGAGTAAAATGTAGTACCCTGTGACTAGATGGTCAATATATGTTTTAAAATCTCAATCTGCCTCATCTACATCAAACATCAGTGATCTAGGCTAAGTACTGACAGTCTTGTTTGATCACTCCACTCACTCGTCTCTCACTTTGGACATAATGAACTGATCAAAGCCTGGAGCCTGGCCGCTGCATTTCACATTTTTACTGATCAGGAGACTGCGGCAAAGTAACAATGCAACTCAAGTTCTTTATGTTGTATAGTTTTCTTCCCGCTCAACGTCAAACATACAGTGTTTGTGACTAATTAATACATGAATTAATTTTGCGACTGTACTTACGTTAACATTATTCAGATTTTTTTGCCACTGCCATTGCCATTGCCAGCGAATAAACTAGAAACGTTCTCGGCGATGTGATGCAACATCAAACAAATAATGATAATAACAGTAAAACAAATGTAAACATATGAATTAATATATTTTAAACACATAGTAAAATAGTATTTTATGCCACACACAGTGACATCTGACTTGTTGCATTTCAGTTGCATGGACAGCACCTTTCAGTATGGCCAGGGTTTATCATCTGGTCTTATTGAGGGGAGGAGTGCTATTTGCTTATATTAGTTACACCAGACAACAATATCATATTTCAGCTTCCTTTATACATACATGTTAACTTTATCTATTTAAAAAAGACTGTTAACAGCTTTTTGACAAGGTTACTCATGTTTTTTCATCATTAAACAAATGATTAATGCTTGTTTGAGTAATCCTGCATTTGAGGCGCTGTTTTCCCAGACCCCCCATACATGCCCAGTGCTTTATATTTGTGTTTCTTTTCCCTAAATAGTAATAAAAGGAGTCCAAAAGCCTTAAAGCATTCTGGCACAAATGAAAAAAATATTTTGATCCACTGCTCAATCCTGCGAACTGATGATGTTTGCGAGGTACCATAAAAGTGCAGGCAGGAATCCCCTAAGCATTTATTTTATGAAGTTTCAACATTGCAATTTCCTATGTATTTCAATCTATTTAACTATGAAAAAGTTTTTCTTTTTAAAATGGCCTGTTGGGAGTCACTTGAAACACTGTCACTGCTAAAACAATGAGGACATTGTCAAAAACAGTTTTTGGAGAAAATATACACAACATATTTCTGTACGATTTAAATGCCAAGCTGTGCAGGGAGAACATATGCTATTATTTATTTGTTTAAAATAAAAGAGGACTATTATTATTTGTGGTTTGTAACAGACTCATTCTTTTGCAGAGAGCCCTGACCTCTACACACTCCCTGAATATAAATGAGGCGTTAGTGTATGTATGGACTGAGGTAAACACCACGCTACAGCTTTACTTCTCCTCGTGATGTAAATATGTGCGTATTGGAGATGCATTGATGTCTTGTGCTCAAACAAAATTAGCATTAAATGCAGTGGATCTCAAATCGTCCAGTGCAGAAGGTTGGTCATAATGTACATAGGGGATATATATTTAGTTCCTGGAAATGTATTTAAAGATAAATTAATAATTAAATATATAAATATTGATTCTAATTAAAGATGCACTGTGTATGTTTTCTGTGCATGGTAAGGGTTAGTGACTACTTTGCCCCTTTGACCCTTTAATGCACTATTTGTAAAGACTCTACAGTGTGTGTGTGAAAGTGCTAACAAACATAAAGAAACATGGTGGGAATAGGAATTGATTTGACATAGGACAAACTGAAGTGACTTAAGATAAGTGTTTGTAGTATAGAAAGATACGCAGCACTGATTACAGTCTTGAAGTCAACAACTGTATACTGCTTTTCAGCCTTGAACAAGTGGTAAATCAATACAGAGATGCATCACACATTTACATTTAGTGAGACTCTCTCAGAATATGTTATGTTATTTATACTGTTGAAACTTGAATGTATCGAACACAGTCAGCAATCAGTACTTGTGCCGTAAAAAGGTTACATAAGTTTGCTAAGATTTGTGATTAAACTCACAGTAAAAAAAAATATCAATACAGCATGAAATTAATTGTGTGAATACAGAGGGGAAAAATAACTCACTGCCTTTTCACATTTAATAAACAGTAAGTGTAATATTCCTTTACAGTAATGTCCAGTATCTGAAATATTTCAGGACCACGGACAGCAGCACACAGCAATCCCTGATGGAGTTTTCTTATTTTTTTTCCCAATACCTTCAAGAAACATTTTGTACGTATGTTATCTCTATGGAGACAGGCGAGCACACTAGAAGAATTCATGTTTTCAAGGCATTTTTTTCAGCAACAAAAGTACACAATTACGTGAAAGAAATATAGAGTTTATATAGTTGAATGGCATCCTGTAAATAAACCATAGGTCAGCACAAACTTTAGTGTTAATTGTCATAAAAATATAGATGATATATAGATGCAGTATAAGGAGTTGGATTTTGTGATTTTTAATGTTCTTTCTGAAATTAACCTTGAAATAAACATTATTTATAATGTTTTAGGGACATAACAGATAACAGATGCAAAGCAAAACAAAATATTGCACATGGTCCTAAAGAAAAAGACACAGATTTACTGTAATGTTTTACTGTAGAACATTCAAGGCAAAACCATAACATTGTTATATTAGGTTAACAACAAAATGTTGCACTCCGAATATTTTCATAACTGAAACCACTTTATCCTAAGAGGACCTCCTGCAGGATTTTGACCTGAAGGTTAAGAAAAACTTGAACTTGCTGGGGCAATGAAATACTCAGTACTACAGTTTTCAAAGGCAAGCTGTGCTTGACATTGATAGATTTGAAGCACCCCTCAGTTTTTTTGCTGCCGAATAAAGACAAATCCAACTCACAGATGTCCAACCCACAGCTGCTCCTGGTGCCGCGCTCTCGTGCTGGCCGTCCTCATAGTGGTCCACGCCGCAGGGATCCTCTCTTTGTGTGTGTCATTAGCGCCGTCCTCTGCGTGAAGCTTTCTACTCCCTTCTCCTAGACCGACTCCTCCTGGACAGCAGTGGAGAGCCGCAAACTGGCTTCTACTCTAAACTCACCCTTTTGTTTAACTTTGGAAGGTCAGCATTACTCGGACGGAACACAAAATCTTTATTAGAGAGAATAGTCATAAAAGATATTTTTTATATATACATATATCTACACATCTCTACTTTGGTCATAGTAAAGTTAATAATTGGAAATAATATAAATTTGAAAATATTACAAATGTGTATAATTGCCTTTAAATATTAATGTTTGAATATGAAAACCAAATTGATAAACATATGACTAACTATAAACTATGTTTTTTTGGATATTATGTTAATTATGTAATATACTATATATACTATTTATATAGTCTAGTCTTCGCCAGGTTGTTTCATCTTTATCATTTATTCAGTTGATTTTTATCTGAAATAGTTTTCTTTTTCAAACCCTTTCATTATTTACATTATGTCATCTAATATTTATTTTTATTTTCCCTTAAACCAGCTACATATCAATATTGATTGAAATTATATCAATTTTGTATGTATTTCTTAGCAATTGAACAAAATCTTCTCTGTAAAACGCATGTGTTCAAATAACTATTATATTTTCTAATGCATAATATACATTTCTATATGTGGATATGATAAGTATTTAAAAGTTGGAATAAAGAGCTTATACATGTGTGCAGTCGGCAGATTGCAGCAATTTCAAACAAGGGACGTTGTTAGACTTACGGCCCCGCACTAATCATCCCCCCCGGACTGCTCCCGGAGCCCAAGGCCTGGCGGGGGTTAGACCTTTGTTCATACATAACACAGCAAACAAGTTTTCATTACGTGCAGAGGTTCATAATATACTTTTCAACTTCTCATGTGAAGCATCAAATACATTAGTTATACACGTTAGGAAGTCAAACGGAAACCAAGTTCAAATGAAATAAAATAAATAGTATGTATTTATTTTATTTCATTTGAACTTGGACAAAGGTTTGAGATCTTAGGAAACAAAGCATGAAAAAATGTATAGTATAGCTCGTCCTCATGACTGAGAAAAATCTAAACCTAAAATTTAGAAAGTTTTGTCATGTTTGCTATTATGCTTAATAATTTTGATTACCGTATATTTTTATTTTTTAGTAGAATTGTACCTAGTCTCCCAATTGTAAAATAGTAGGAGATTAGAACTAACTTTATTGAGAACATTATGAGAATGAGAAATATTCAGTGCTCTGACATTTCAGGAAATTAACTCCAACCATTTACCACTAATTACTTGGCTATAAATGTGCAAGTTACTTAATAAATAGTTAAAATGGTGGAAAAATGACTAGAATGATCATAAATGGCCTATACTAAATTTAACCTTTAATTAAACCTACACTTTAAATAGTGTACTCTCTTTGCACTGGTGCCAAATGCTCCTAAGCAGAGGGTAATGGAGAACATTTTTTATGACAAACTGCATATTTGGTCCAAGATCAATGGAGCTCACTCATGCCAATATGCAGTGTCCACATACAGACATTTTATTAGGTACCACTGGACAGGAACCAGGTCCGACCCCTTCTGTTTCATCACTTACATGTGTTTTTCAAGTTATTTTAATGCTGTACATGCATAAAAAATACCCACAGTTTCAAGGCTATAGCTGATATTGAATCTTTGTCAACTTGGATCACTTACATGGTCAGGAGTATCTACTGTGTTGTGCATGTTTTAGGTTGACATGGGCACCTGGAGGACTCAGAGGAAACCCACACAGGCAGAACATGCAAACTCCACAGGGGAACTGAACTCTGAACAGTCCATGAGACAGAAATGCTAACCACTTAGCAACCAAGCCCCCAAAATGGAAGGAATGCACGCAACTCAGGTGCCCCTAGCCTTAGAAAGCGCCTTTTGACTCAACAGCTTTGCACTCCTTTGTTAGACATCTCCACTTTCTATGCTCTCCTCTATCTCCTGTCTCTGCTTAACAAGACAATTGCTGTCAAATTGGTGGCAGTAGTTATGTAATAGAGCTTCACACCAGGATTTGTCTCAGCTGAGTGAGAACAAGACTCTGACAAGACTGCTCACTCAGGACATTAGCATAATCTCCGGGGAGCCGTTTGACCCAGCGCAGACAAGGCCCTCTCACATATGGGAGAAAAGACTGTAAGCTTTAAAAGACCATTATTGAGTGTGTGTATTGATGTTTCTTACTATAATGTATACTTGATTAGAGGTAAAATATAAATGTTGAGCATGACTAATGACCTGTCAAAATCCCCATGTTCTTTCCAAAGTGAATCTGCAACAAAAGCCACAGTTTTCATCATATCTGACCCCATTTCCATATGGTACACCTTGATACAGGAGGTGCACAGTCTTCCCAGTATTTAAATGTCTAAAGAGTACGGGTGGTACCAGACCTCAGCAAGCTGCTTTGTCTTTTCCCAACATATGGCATCTTGACAGTGTTTTCCTCACTAATTAGTCTTTAACACACATGCCGAGTCCAAATGACGGTAATGTCGGTGTGGTGCACAGGATCTGAGTTGCATCAGAAATGATATGCAGTGTATCAACAAAGGGAGAGACCGAGTCAAAGCTGCAGGTACAGTGCTGTGTGACGGGGTCTTTGTGCTGAGAGCAAAAACTCTTGTTGATTCCCCAGTGCAGGCAGTGATGGATAGAAGCCAGGTCCTTCAAAGCTTTTGCGATAGCGGCTTCTTTGTCAAGCTGTATTAACTATTTCTCCTGTAAGATTGGACAGAATATATAGGTTTAGGGCCATAAACTAGTGTTACACCAATAACATTGTTTCAGGATTCTCCAACAAACTCAGGCTTAGTCTGCGATTTTTTTTTTAGGTGCTTTAATTGTATTCTCCCACAGTGAATAAACAAGCGCAAAAAGGTGCAGTGATATCCCACAGTGATAAAAACCATATGTACGAGTTTAGAGTAGACTAGTGATGGGTCATTTGAAGCCGAGACATCGAAGCTTGTACTGAGTAAAAGAGGCGTATCAGATGAAGCCCTGCAACGAGGTGTGCTTCGGTTTGCTAAAAACCATGTGACCGTTGAATAGTGAGGCCTCCTTCTGCGCAAATGACGCGATAGCTTGACTCCCTGCTGATCAAATAGCTTTGATAAATGCTAAGCGAGTTGCTTGCATTGTTACCAGCGAGTAACGTCATGTGCTTTGTGAAGTGCTGTTTAGCTGAAGGGGTTGAGAAAATGATTCAACTCGACCGAGCTGGAATAAGTCATTACTCTTCGTGTGTGGCTGACATGTAAAGTGCTCGTCTGGTGTGTGGAAGAATGTGAGATTGAAACCTGCATCATCACTGATGATTAGGTGTCAATAGTGTTTAATGCTACAAATTGTTTGTACACTAAATATACATTTCAGTATTTAAGAAGGCCTAACTTGTTTATTTGTGTGTTCTCTATAAAATATGCTTTTAATTTATGAACCTGTATCACTTTAGATGCTTTACTTTTTTTGACCACAAGACAGCATAGTGGGGCAAATGAAACACCTTGCGAAGCATCGACTTCTGTATTAATGCAATTGGCTCAAAGCCTCAAATGGTTCATGAGGCTTCATTTGGCCATTACTAGCATTGACTTCCCCTTGAAGTTTCTCTTTCTTATACTGAGCCCACAAAGTTCCGTTAGCATATTTTTTTAAAACAAGGGCTCTTTCTTGTGCTCCTGAGTTTGTAAGTTGCGCTCCCGCCTTTGTAAGTCAGGATCCCAAGAAAGTGCACATGCATGTGCATCATCTGAGCTAATGTAGCATAGCGCCTTGAGCGTCTGCTCTGAAGTGTGGTCAATGTGAATCCTTTTATTTAGGCTTCATAAGTAAAATTAAGGAAATCTCAAACTGTCATCACTGTAGACTGTTTATATCCAACTGTTTGTAACTCTGTTTGTTAAAATGTTAGAAATAAAAAGTAAAGAGCAAAACATTGTGTGTCATTTTCACATCGATTCCAAATGGGTCTCCAAAGCGCAGAGCGGCACATCAAAGCCAAACCATTTATCTACATGCTGCTCTTTAGCAGTTCGGGCTGCAAACGGTTAACATCTGTTTCTGACACTTGTGCGTGCTGGACCTTTAAGTGGAGAGCGCTGGATCTGTCTCTTCAACCCCTTCCAAGAGCGCACAAGACACAGTGCCAGGTGCCACTTCTCCCAGTCCCGTGTCAGTGCCACTATAATGACTCTATTAAACAGTTTGAAATAAACCTTAACAGGCTCTCTACCAACCCCCAGTCATTCAGCAGTGTCAGTGCAGCCTCCAGCGGTCCGAGCCTGTCCGTATACATAGGACATAGGTAAAACTGGTTGTGTAGTTATTTGTGTAAACTAAAAAAAGTGTAGACGATATACCTTACCTTTAAAACACACATATCATGCATTATTTGTATTGATATTGGCCTTGGCACCTTGGCATCTAATTTCTTTTAGAAAAAAAAAAATACAAAATTAACAGACTTCATGTCTCTCTGACTTTTTCCACCCTAGAATATGGCTTTTGGTGCTGTCTCGTGGTCAAGTGGCTAAGGCGGCAGCACACATGCCACGCAGCCGACTGCCGTGGGATTTTGTTAGTTCAAATCCCAGCTCTGACAATTTACTGCATGTCTTCCCTTCTCGCTCATCCCTATTTCACGCTCAGCTGACCTGTCTGATAAACCCTACGGCCAAAGAAAAAGAAAATGACTTTTGGCTCCATCTACTGGCTGCAGAGGGAATTGCATAAGTGAGATAAACAAATGCTAGCTTGCCTCTGACATGTTGATGTTGCCATGCAGTTGATTTGACGACAGAAATACTCGTCGAATGAGTCTGGCGATGATTTATGGACTTAAAAATTGTACAGGAGTCCTCATAGCCATTTATTAGACTATTAGACTTAGACAGTGAATCACGTGGATGAGAAAGGGAAGGACATGCAGGAAATTGTCAGAGGATTAGAACCCACAAACTGCATGTGGGGCCTTGCGTGCATGTGACCCACTCGACCACAGTGGAACAGGATTTAACGAACATGATATATCTGTGTCCCCAGATATAAGGTATTGATTTCACTGATAACTATGTTGTGAGGGTACTATATTTTTACAAGTTAAGTTAAAATGTGTATTCATTTTTTTTACCAGGGGCAGATCTACTGTACTGATATTGATATTTGATTTAAATCTTTGATAGCCCTATTTCTTCTGCTTGTTGTCTACATGTCACTAATGAAAATAATTTCCCCTTGGGGATGAATAAAAATAAGTCAGAATTTTCCAACAGGAAAGCAGAATGAGACTCATCTGAATGGTCACTGCCTAAAGCCCAGCACCTGCATCAATCATGAATCAGAGCTAGTGCAGCTTCTGCAGCTCAAAGAAGGAATTCTGGAGGTTCTGAGCTGAACATGAGACATGACCTGTCCTTCTGAGACGGAGAAACACTTTGCGTGTCCAATAGGCAGGCTGATGCACTAACCCAGAGTCTGTTGTGACTAGTTACTTTTTCAACTTCAAGAGTGTACCTTTCCCATAATATCCCTATATCCCTCCCATTCCTAAAAAAAGGTGACTCCAAAGAGCTTCACAATAGTAGAAGATTTATGTACTCACTCCAAGCCCTTGGTTCAGAAAAACACAAATTACAAAATTCCCCCATAGATACTAGCGCTAATTTCAAACCATGATGTAAAAAGCTGTTTTGCAAACAATACAAGGAAACAATGTCCTGCTTTGTAAAATTTGACAGCCTGTGTCTAAAATGAAATCGAGCGGAAACTTCACTTCCATTTTCATGAGGTTCTGGTGCAAATGAAAATGACAGCAGGTGGTCTGCCGAAGACTTTCTGGTCCTTCGCAATTGTACAAAAGACATTCCCTTTAAATCTATAATTACTGAGACATGCAGTTTCATATGATTTCGTTCAAAAGAGATAGTCCAGTCCACTAGGAAGTCACATACTACAAGAAGCATTCAAATTTTTTGGTTCAGGGATTCATACACATTATCCACCCTTTGTTTTTATTATTGCTTTAAGGACAGACACAATAGCTGCTTCTCACCAAAAAATAAATAATTTGTCAGTGGACACATCAGACCATTACAGAGAACGTAACAAAACCCTGAAGGCAAAAGCTACAAGCATTTGTTGAACCTTTGTGAAAGCTCATTTCAAAGTTAGTTCCAATGTCAAACCAAGAAATGTTACAAAACTAATCTAAGACACAGGATTAAAAAAAAAATCCAGTTGTGACAAAATGATATCATGACCAACCAAAATAGGCTGGTTTTGTTCTATACAAAGGCACAGTGGGAAAACAGTTACAGTGACCGACAGGCAAAAGTTTGTATTTTTCTTCCTAGACCGAGTGGACCTTTTAAAAAATGTTGTTGTAAATTCTCAGATTAAAATCTTTCTACACAAATGTCTTGACCCGTCTTTATGTTCTTTCAGGTTATGCCAATTGTCTGAGCCCTCAAACGGTCTGGTACAAATTGCTGAAATAAACATCTCCCTTCTGTCAAGATCGCTTTTTACCCAGAATCCTTTGGAAGAGAATTAACATAATGGCTGTGTTCAAAAGAGAGAGGAGCTTACCAGACTCGTGTCACACTTACCAAATATCTAATGTTAAGCGATCGTGGAGCATGTCATGGCAGAATCTCTCACTAGGAGATAAGTGGTAGGAAAGGCTTCATGCAGACTGACCTGGATAAAGCCGCTTTCAAGCCGCATAACTCTGCCTCAGACTGTGACAAAGTGACAAGCTGCTACTTCATGTACAATAATAGGGCCCATAGATTTGTGTCAGCAATGGTGACACTAGTGAAGATTGCTATTCCTATTGAATAATTATGAAAATAAATCTTCCAATGTACATTTACATAATATATTCAATTGACAGAAAATATAATTCATCAAGGTGTTAGCTGAAACTCGAAACAATGTTTTTGATGATCGCAATTGTAACAAAAAATAAAAACAAGGCAAAAGAAAAACCAAGACGCTTTGAAGTACAACAAAAAAGCTGCCTCAGTTATTTTCTTTGAGCGAGCACACACCGGGCGCTTGACCCCCGCTATTATTAAAACTTGTTGAATTTGGACATGGAGCCACATCTGAAAACAAATGGTTTTGGAGCTTTTGTGGTAAGTACAGACAGGTCTCTGCTCTGTGTGGACAGAAGCGCCACTGTAAAGCACCATCTCCTCTCGCGACTCGCCGTAAACTCACTGATCACTATTTTCAAACCTCTCTTCAGAATCAGATTCAGATTCAGAATCATAAGCGCTATAGCTCTAATTCCTAAAGGCAGTAATCTGTAAAATTGTAAATTGTTTTAAAGCCTTTTTAAGAGTTGTGAAGAGTGTCATTCAGTGTGTGTGTGTGTGTGTGTGTGTGTGTGTGTTGACGCGTGAGCTTGATACGCGGCACGCTCTAGTGTGGGTTTGCCTTAAGAAAAACGGACTGTGGGGCCTATAAGTTCACTCTATAACTGCTAACATATCTTCTAGGTGATCTGTTTTCCATTAACACTCAAAACAACCCCAATTGGTCAAAATGATTAAAGCTAATAAATAGATTTAGTATTTCTCAGATTATCTCCAGTTTGAGAGATTGCAGATTGTAATGCATGTTCTCCTGTATGATGACCTTTTACTCTCAACCATTTCCATCTACATGTAGTGCATGCACACTCCTTTGTCTACAGTTCAAGGTAATAGTAGATGCCATTCACTGTTGCTAGGCAGTCTTTGTGAGCGCCATGACTGTGAGCTAATATGTACTGTTTCAATCCACAGTGTACAGGCCTGCTCATGTAATCATGCAAAGATTTCTAACCAGACAGAGAAAAAAATATGGCTCTTACTGGCTTGTTGTCCACTGAGCAGACAAATTGGAAAAGGCACATGGTGTAAAAGTCTCTGTAAACAAGTTAATCCAAACTGGAGGCTCAGACACATCCACTTGAAATAACCAAGCTTTATTTAGTGTCCCAATTTATTAAGCTTTAGTGACAGCTATGTGGAAAAACAAAAGCAGTCTTAATTTTAGTTTTGTTTTCAAGGCTAAACTGATAAATGATGGAGTGGAAAACAATGATGAGGAAAAGACTGTATAAGGAGGAACAGTGAGAATTGAAAATATTCTTTGTACCGTATGTTTGAGGTCACTGCTGTAATTTCAGACATTCACAATGCCAAGGTGATAACAACCCCATATGTGCACCTTAAACCCCTGCACCACCAGCGAACATTTATTATATCGATCAAAAACAATACATTCAGAAATAGTGATCTGGTAATACTGTACAAATATCTGAACATATCTCTAACTTTTTAGCTTTAGTAACAGGCAAGGTATACAGTAAAAGATATGGAACTGCACTGTCACCTGGACTGCATTTAATCTTCCCAACATTGAATCTGAGGGTCAGGCCTCAGCATCAAACTACCTCTTCTCAGCACTTTTATACCATATAGAAAATTCCTTTTGCACTTGCTGGGTCTCTTTGGCATGACCGTCATGTCGATTTTTATTCGTTTCTAGCGCTCCTACCTGCCTCTCTTCAAAGTGGGATTTTGATTACTGTAGCGATCAGTCAGGGAAGTCTGGCTGATGTTTCAGATGGGGCATGTGTTAAAGCTGCAGTGACGGAGCTTGTGTATGTGGAGGTTTTCTTTTTTCTTGGTTGAGCCTAGCTGTTCTCCTCTTTGAGCTTGTCAGTAGTCCCTTGGAGGCATGGGCTGTCTGCGTGTGTTATAGTCAACAACAACAGTGAGGTGGTCCGCTGGTTAGCTTGTTTGCTTCGCTGGGTTCACTGACCTGGGTCACGTTGGCTGCATGAAGAAACAGGCTACATTGGCAAATTAGCTATCTTCCATAGCCTTTATACAACATCACTGAGACATTCGGTTTAAAAACATAGCTGTTCTGCAACAGATAATTTCATCTGCCCTCCCTGATGATGATTCATAGTCTGAAGAAGAGACACAACACTTATCAAAGTAGCAACTATATCCAACAACAGAAATTCCAGAAATTACTTTTCTCATAAACAAGCAAATTCAGTTTTTACACCAAAAAATATTATTGAAAAAGCATAATATTGTCTGTAGACTATATCGTCTACGTCAAATTATAAAACATTTTATCTATTGCAAAGTTATAAGAGTTTTGTGGGATGGTCCACCAAGCTTCACTTGTGAATACTAGCAATGGGCCAAAGGGTTTGTGAGAGCTAGGGACAAATTAGACAGATAAACATATCTACCAGTAGCGTGCAGTGACTTTTATGGATGGGCAAGCAGACTTGGGATGTTCAAGATTTAGTGAATAACATAAAAGTGAAAAAAAAATGTGGAGAGCGGACCATGAACGGGCCACTGAACACGATCACAGACTGAGCAGCTGTGGCAAAATAAGAATCATGCTTCCTGCGCAGTAATGCCCAGCGGCCTGTAGTGGCCACTAAAAGACAATGTGAGTTCAGCCAAGCTTCAGCAGCAGAAGTGGGCTCATTTGGATATGTTTTAGAACAATTCATAGATAGTTGTGACATACAGTAATTTTAGATTTGATTGACCAATCACTGACTGCACGCCACTGATCTACTCGTTCCTTTCATGAAAATCATGTACCCAAACTTTAAATAAAGCAAGTTTGTTGCAATTTGTGTGGGCGTAGTGGATGTTATGACAATTGTGCACCATGAAAGTTTATGATTTATTGTGTTTTTATTTTAGGAAATGCATTCTTAGAGAACAACAAACTTGTGATGTTCTTTGTCTCCATATTCTGTATTCAATATTCCAAACTTGTGTACAAAGGATGGTTGTGTGAGGAAGGCCAAACAAAACATCCATTCATTCAAACATTTATTTATGCATGGCAACTAAAAGACTAACTAAAACACCTAAAGAAGAAACAACTTTGCTATAAGAAGCTATTGGAAGTCACCGTCACTCCTTTTGGGAGTACATACAAACCTTGACTTCTGGCATAAACTTAATGATGACCTCTTAAGATGTGGCCAGTGTGAATGGGTAATTTGTCCCCTAACACTTCTGGCAAGGTTGAGTCCATGTGGTCAGGTGAGTGGGGGCCCGACCGGTTCATGTCGAGCTTCCTTGCACACTAAGGAGCCTGGCTCTGGGGTCACTGCTAACGGCCGCAGCCAGATGGTAGCTATCCACTGGGGACGAAGGACAGAGACAACCTGGGCATCGCATAAGTTTGGAGGTTGCATATTCTTGCCTTATTTAATGCCTGATTACATGCATCATTTATCACAATTATGTCTTGATACAACTTAGATGCAGAACACAGCGGAGGCTTGCTGAATATTCACACTTTGCCCTCTCCTGTCTAATCAAGCCGAAAGCATTCCACGGCGGAGAGTAAAGAGAACAATGAAAAACGGTAGCAGGAAAGCACTTTGATAAATAGATAATGTTGTTTTGTTCAAAGTAAAGCAAGATTAAATACACTGAGAAATGAAATGAGTCATTGGGTTAAGAGAACAAAGACGAATATCTTCATAAAACTCTACGGCTCAAAACAAATTGATTATTATATTTTTATTTGTGGGGCAGTGGCACCACGCTGTTAGAATTAATCACAATTTGAAATAAGGTATCAAATGCAACTAGAAAGACTTGACATATTTGAACATCATTGTGAGCTAAATCAGGATTAGAAAAACAGGACAAATAAACACAACTCAAATGATTTGTTTTTTAAAATGTCTTTACATGATAACAGAAGCGGAGATTAAAGGTAAACTATGTAACTTGTGTGGTGGAGGGTCTGCCATCTGCTTGTCTCCATGGAAATGTTACTGCGTTTCTTAGAAAGGTTCACAGGATGGCAATAAATGTATCCTATAATTCTTTTTAATTACAGGTGTTTTTGTTTGCTGAATACATCTTAAAAAACATGCTTTCTTATCGCTGAATGCTGAATGCATCGCTCCACTGATCTGACCTGTTACTTGGCCTGGTGGGTCAGCTCCTTGTCTCCGTAGAGATAGATAAGCTGAATGCCAAACAGTGAAGAAGCTAGGTAAAGCAATGATATCTCCATGGAGACAAGCAAAGACGACTTTTCCCTTCACCCAAAAAAGTGACATTGCTTTAGTCAAGATGTGTTAATGTGCTAACCCAGCAAGATAATTCTCCAATGTCAGTTGTGTGTCAAGTTTCTACAAACTGAAATGTGACTGCAGCATCCATCGCCCAACGTGCAGCTCTTCTGGGTTCTTCTCAATCTGCAATGGTCAATAGCCATCAGAAAAAAATTAAAAATGATCTAAATAAATACTTGGTGCATATTGAGCGAAATGGGGTCAGTAATATTTACATTAATACCATTACTACCATTATTTAACAAGGAAATCAAATCTCTACATGTTTTAGTAGGTAAAACCAGGAGGAATTCTACATAGGTACTAGGAGAACATACCAACTCCCCACAGAAGACCTCCACGTCGCCCGGGAGTTCTGCCCAGGATGTTCTTGCTGTAGCTTCAGCTGCCACACCACTGTGCCTCCTATAATACTGAAATTGAAATGCCTATATGTAAACTATTAGAAAAGCGTAATGTTTTGGTAAAGCTTTTCTTTCTCTCTGATCATTTTACACCATTCTAGCCTTTTGCTCCTGCCGTCTACTCTAACAGAGCTACAGGAAGCAGAGGGTTAAAGGGGGAGGGAGATGGCAGTACACAAGGGAATTCTGGGATTTTTAATGGTATTCATCTTCATGTGGCACCTCCAGCAGGAATCCCCGGAACAGGTTTCAGGCTGACAGTAAATTAAAAGCCTGACACAAGAGTGACAAGTCGGGAGCATAATACATAAAGGGCTGACAATGAGGGTCACACTTACAGAGCCTCACTGCCTCATTTCAGTCTCTGCTATGTATATTTATGTATGCTATTTATCACAGAGAGGGTCAGCCGCAGTGAGCTACCCGTCCTGAGAGAATAGTGAAGGACAAGCATTGTGCTCGGATCAAAGAGGGAATTTAACTTGCTTACAATATTGAAGTCAGCTTTTGTGATAAAAAATAATGAGAATTTTGTTTACTGATTTTTATTTTCCAGAGGGACAGATTTTTCATATATATTGAATGGTTCAATAATGATCAAACTCTTTTCAATTAAAATTTTGTCAAAAAATACATTACAAAATGCTTACCAAAATTGCGTTACAAAATTGCCAATCCAGTACTGAACCAGAACTAAACAAGGACCAGGTCACCATTTCTGCTCTGGGCCATGAGTGTTGCCCCCTGCAGGACACCCTGCCTGCTCTGGGCCATGAGTGTCGCCCCTTGCAGGAAGCGATGTCTGCTCTGGACCACGAGTTTTGTCCCCTGCAGGACGCTCTGTCTGCTCTGGACCACGAGTTTTGCCCCCTGCAGGACGCTCTGTCTGCTCTGAACCATATGAGTCGCCCCCTGCAGGATGCCCTGTCTGCTCTGGACCATTAGTGTCGTCGCCCCCTGCAGGACGCCCTGTCTGCTCTGGAGAGCTGCTTCAGTGACAGACTGATCCAGTCTGTCAAAAGGAGATCTTTTGCAGGTCTTTCCTTTCTGCTGCTGTCCAATGAACACTGCTAACACTGTCAGCCCTGAACATGGGTTATTCACCTAATTTGTGCAATACGGTATTCTACTCTGAATCACAACTCACTGAAGTCACTTTACCCGCTATTTATTCTGTTAATGCCACACTGCATACCCATAGTTGTTACCACTTATTGTACATAATAATAAGAATAAGAATAAGAATAAGAAGAAGAAGAAGAAGAAGAAGAAGAAGAAGAAGAAGAAGAAGAAGAAGAAGAAGAAGAAGAAGAAGAAGAAGAAGAAGAAGAAGAAGAAGAAGAAGAAGAAGAAGAAAGAAGAATGCTACCGTGCATTTTTTCTGCTCTTTATCCTGTCCAAATGCCACTGTCACGTATTGTATATAATGATAGCCTTATAGTTTTTATCTATTTGCAGTTGAGTTGCATTCTATAATTTATTTTTTTTCTTCTCAGTTTTCACTCTCTATTCAAAGTATATTTCAATATTCTGGTCAAATAGTTAGATTTATTTTTAAACGGTTATTTAGCTTAATTTTTTTCATTGCATCTTTTAATTCTCCAACTGTACTTGTACTCAGTGTTGCATCACAGATATTTCTAAAATCTCTTATCTTATTTTTTAGTTTATGTCTTATCTTTAATGCCTCTTTAATTTACCAACAGAAAGCGAGTGAGTAGAGGAGAGTGCAGGACAAAGACGAACTGCAGTAACTGCCATGATTTCTAACCTACCTAGTTGAAAATTTACCAATTGGAACAATAAAAATAAAAAAGGTATGTATTGTTGGCCAGATACCGGTAAATATAATATGAAGACTTTTAAGAAACATGCAAACACTGAATTGTTTTCGTTTTTAAATTCTCAACTAAATTATTTTCACTTGCAGCTATAACTTTAAAGTAAACATATAATGTGGTTTTTATTAAATCAAACCCTCTTAAAAAAAAAGGCTATAAATTGTGCGGGCCCATGACCTTCAGGTTAATATATGAAGTCACTATTTTACATTCTGGCTGTTTACACATTAAAAGTGTTGCTTGGCTCTTTGAAGCCACTTTAATTGCTCCCAAAACAAAACATTCAAAACATTCAAAACATTCTTCCACTCTTAATACTTTAATACACAGTGCAATTCGGATTATAAAGTAATGTAAAGCGAGCATCACTGTTATTTGACTTTATTTCACCGCCGGGGACTGACATGTTTATAAGGATGCGTCCACATTTTTGATTGGATTATGGGAAGTAAAAATTGAATTTCGAATCCATTTTGTCTGTGGCTCTCTTAAGGATGTCCAGGGACGGAGACATCATTAAGAATAATTAATTGTTAATAATTATCTTTTTCCTCAGGGTAACTCATATTTTCAGGACAGTGTGAATGGATTTCGATAGAGCCAAATGTATGTTTAACCAGTGTGTGGAGAAGTGGGACTAGCAGAGAAGCACATTAGTATCTCTACTGACAGACACAGATTTGAACTTGTCAGAAAGTCTCTTGTATGTGCAGCTTTAAAATGGAATCCAGATTACTGTCAGGCCATCTGCTTTTGAATATTTGTTCCCACTTAGCGGATTTCCTAACTTTGACATACAGTGTTATGATTGCCACCAAAGGGTGTATCTAAAGGATACAGCTCGTCTTTCCATTACTATTTGGATTTAGCAAGCTTCTGTTTTTAATCACATTTCGAAAAGTACTACATTGTGTCTTTGGACCGTATGTGCTGTCTTGTGTTTAGATAATCAGAATAATTAGATATATTTTAGAGGTCAATTGTAGAAAAGTTGTCATACATTGCAAAACACAACAATGTTTTTATATTATAATTAAACAAAATAAAATAATAATGCTTTAAAAAAACACCTCTGCTTGTCTTACAAACTGCTTTTCTCATCGATAAGTAAATGCTTTGCCTGGAATAGAAACAGAGGGCAGCAAGTCATGTTAGGGGATGTTGTCTGCCATGGGGGAAACTCTTTATTGATTCAATAAGAAAGAGTTTCTGGTACGTTTCCTGGCAAATTATGTGTATTTTAAGCACAACTAATTCAAGTCGAGTCACAACTGAGTCTTGATGGAGCTTGTTGACATAGTTTTACTCCAGACAGAAACGTGTGTTTTGTAGATGTAGAAAAACACACACCAGGCGGCGCTGGCATCGCGGTGGGCATTTAGCCCACAGCTGCTGTTAACAGTCTTGGATAACTATACACATTTTGATCTGGTTGAACACTTTGTTCTTTTCCACTTTTGAGTCTGTATTTGGCACAATCAGAATCCAAAAAAGGTTTATTGCCATTGTCAATGAAACAAAATGCAACAAACATAGGAACTTGTTTCCCGGCATTAAGGTGCAATATAAAAACACTGGGCAATAATAAAATCAACATATGCGATATACTAGAGTCGGCTTTTGCTCTCGTAGTTGTTGAACACGTATGGGTGATGAAGCTGCTGTTCTCCATTAAAATGAATGGATTGTCATTTAGTGGGCGTTCCCTCTGACACAGTACTAGTTTTGTTGTAATTACAGACGGTTGAGCCCGACTAGTTGCTTTAAAAAACACTTGACCCTGCTTGTCTCCATAGAAATAAGTGATTTGTATACCATACTGTGGAGCATTTCAGGCAAAACCTGTGTGGTTTCCTTCTATGCGTGCTTGCTTGCCCCCCTTCTCTTCCCCCTTGCTTTCTCTACAAGTTGTTTCGTGTTTCACATTTACAAAATATTGCAAACAATCAATTCAAAAACTCCCATTGCATATACGGTTGTGTTCTTTTCTAAAGCAGTGAACATGTTATTCAGCGATTTGGGGTTTATTGAAGCATATTGAATATATAGTGCAATATTGTTATTTTTCTCTGTATATATTCACATTGCGCTGTGACAAGGCTTTGTAGCTGTGTTTTACTCATGCTGGTTTTATGTTTTTGTTTTTTATTCAAAACTATTGACTTTGTACCACTGTCGGAGACCAGCTCTTTATATGAATGTAATATCCAACAAAATGTGTTTGAACAGAAGTTGGTAAGGTTTGCAGCGGGTCGTCCAATTCGCAACTCCTTCTATGTACCCTGAATGCATTATTCATGTTTGTCCGTACAAAGCACATTCAGAACATTTTAGGTCAGCTTCTTAATTTTACTGAACAACAATGTAATAAGCAATTGTCGTGTATGTGCAGTGCTTGTGAACGCTCTGCGATGAAACTACCAGATTCAACAGTGCAGTCAAGTTTTTTTTCCAACAGTCTGTACTCTCTATGATGGAAATAAAATCCCGATACTGCAACCACAATCTTAAATGCAAGACCCAGAAAAATCGTGCACAGCACAATAGATATATGATATTTCTTACAGTAGATCTTTTAGCGGAATCCATTTGCTTATTGCTGCAGTGGCTCTTGTTTATGCCTGGCTCTCTCTACATTTCAAAAAGTGAAACAAAAATAATCTCGAGTCCACTTAACTTCTGTACTACTTTACATTTTCCTTCCACTTGTTTGTTGTTTATTTTTTTGTGTTGTGTTTTAACAGGGTACCAATGAAAAAGACAACTTTTATCATTGGGTTTTCCCTGTATTCATAAATAAAAATGAAATGAATGAATGTGCACAAACATTTAATGGTTGGTTGACATTCAAAATAAATAAATATAGTCAACAGGGATGAGTTGTTTTGAGTGCTTCCAAGGCAACACTAATATTAGAGTTATAAGTGTCAAATGTCACATGTTCACTGCTCATTGCACAACAATGTATTTAGTCAATAAACAGGCTCCAAAAAAGTTTTTTCGAGAAGAATAGTCAATTACTTTTTCAATTTTTTATTTTATTTTAAATTATTTTCTTCAATAACCTCTATTTTCTTCTGCTGGTTGGTAACATGTCTGTCTAAAAAAATATTTCCACTTGGGGATGAATAAAAGTATATAATTTCTGATTATTGTTATTTTATTATTTTTAACAAAAAAAAGTCTGCCAGTCCAGAGGCACTGTCCCCGACCGCCACATGATGATGCAAAGACGTGTCAGCCAAGACGGTCCTACAACATTCAGAGACTTGAGGTACTCACGACAGCTCTCATCCACCCCCGGAGCCCTGCCACTGAGGAGTTTGCCAACAACCTCAGTGACTTCGACTTGGGTGATGGACGAGTCAGCCTCCGAGTCCTCCGCCTCTGCTTCCTCTTCGGAAGATGTGACAGTGGGATTGAGGAGGTCCTCAAAATATTCCTTCCACCGTCTGTCAACATCCCCAGTCGAGGTCAATAATTCTCCACCCGGACCACAAACTGTATTGGTGAAGCCTGAGGCGTCCTCCTCCATGGCCTCCCCGAGCTCCTCCCAGCCCTGGGATTTTTTTGCCTCTACGATAGCACAGTCAACTGCCTCAGGAGTCCCACAAGTCAGCGAGGCCTGGTAGGCATCCTTCTTCAGCCTGACAGCATCCCTTATTTCTGGTGTCCACCACCGGGTTCGGGGGTTGTAGCCGCGACAGGCACTTGAGACCTTGTGACCACAGCTTCGAGCAGCCGCATTGACAATGGAGGTCGAGAACATGGTCCGCTCTGATTCAATGTCTCTAGCCTTCCCCGGGATCCAAGAGAAGTTCTTCTGGAGGTTTAAGTTGAAGACCCTGCCAACAAAGGGATCCCCAAGACATTGCCAATAGACCCTCACAAAATACTTGGGCCTGCCAAGTATTTCCGCCTCTCAAATGCCTCAGCAAATCCAACACTTTCATAATATCTTTGTGAAGAGAATTTTTTTATTATTTCTTGTGAGGTCAGGTCATTAAGCTCCCCTCCTATTGTTTTAATTTCCTGTAGCATTTAGGGGTTCTTGTTTTTCTGCATGTTTAGTTCCTGACAGCTTGAGTTTGTTTTATAAATCATTTAGTTTTTCTGCCATTATTTCTTTTTGGCCAACAAGAATGCAATTACCCTGCCCCTCAAAACTGCCTTAGCGACATCCCAGAGAATGGGTCGAAAAATGTCACCGTTATCATTATCCTCTACAAAATTCTCAATGTCATTTGACTTTTTGTTTCTTTCCACTGAGGGACATGGAGTAATTAAATCTCCAAAGTTCGTTCTTCCATTTCTGTTCCAGAGCTACAGTAATATGAATGCGGGCATGATTACTTCTGATCTGATGTACCTGTGTCTACCTCTGTAATTGGACCTATTGCTGTTGAAAATCAAAAAACTTAGTCTGTTTGTTTATTTCCTAATGTATTTTAAGTAAACCAATGGTCAACTATACTAAAAATTGTACTGTACTATTTAAAGTGCACACCATTTAAAGCATGAACCATTACAGCCGTTTATCCATTCTCTATCCATTCATCCATTCTCCAGCCAAAGTCAGTTTACTCTTCCTCATCTGCCTCTTTGACAAGGCATATTTTCCTTTATGCCCACCACCTGTCAGCGTGGGCTTTCCCTGCACCAGGAGATTTTCAATGGCCACACAGGGGACAGGCAGCTCCCAGTGGTAGATTATTAGAGCACAACCTCTATCATGGAGGTGTGAAGTGGCTACTGCCGACTGGAGTATTTCTGATCAAAGACAAGCAAGACAAGCCTTCCTCCTCTGTCTCTGCGCCTCCAAGTGTTTTGTTTGTTTTGCTCGCTGTATTTTTGGCCAGGCTCAGTTGATTCATCTGGAGTGCCTGAATTTAAGCAAAATGAATTATTCATGTTTTGTTTGAGTTTTTCTAATTTACAATATCTGAGGCTTGTCTTTCAAAGTTTTGGTAGCACATTTTCCCAAAAGGTTTCACAAAAAATGCCAGAATTGGAGATAAGGATTCACTTGAGGCTTATTTAAAATAGCTTTTATATCTAAATATGCAATTTTATCTAGTTAGGTTTACTTGCAGTAAAATTATTAATAAATTCATTTATAAAAACTCTAAATATAATATCATTACACAAGTCATTTTAACTGAGTTATTTGCATATATGTGCAAGAATGTCACTCACAGAAGTGTACTTTACAGTGGTGGTTCAGTAACATGATATTCAGTACATAGTATGCTGTTTTATGCTATTCATAGTCAACCATTTATTTTTTTTTTTTGTTTTCTTTTATATTGTTTTAATACAATACAAAAAACTAAACGCAAATACAAAAAGACATCACGTCCCAGGGCATATATATTTCGTAATTTAACCACATTTCCATCAATAGCAACTTCAACACGTACAAATCCGCCATTTCCATCCTCCTATTCAAAACTCTGTTCAAAGGGCCACACGTCAAGTATAACCAAATGTATTTAATTTTTTAATGTTCTAGACCATTTGAATGGATTTCTTCTGTCTATTTGTTCTTTTGTCATTTTTGTTATTATCTTTGTCCGTTTGATTAGGCTTAGTATGCCGTTGACGTTACAGTATGCCGAGGTAAGTACCTATATTTGTGACAATAGCAATAAACCCCTTTCTGATTCTGATTCTGAGTATGCTACTTATATTCCTTTAGTTTATAACATTTATTCATACTGAAAATGCCCCTGAGAGCAAGCTCTCATTTACAAGAGTGCCCTGTTAACACATAAAAACATTTACACAATTAAAAAGTATACAAACAACCACAGGATATACAGATAAAATGGCATTAAAACATTCAATAAAATAATAAATAAAATACATTTATAGGGACACACGATATGGAATAAAATAATTGAAAACAAGAGCAATAGTACTGAGGATAGTCTTTTAAAAGTACTTTGAAGTCATAAAATTAAAACATAAAATCATTTAAAGTTTCATTTCATAGGTCCAGAGCAATGTTCCTGAATGTCTTCTTCCCTTGCTCTGTATTGACTTTGAGATTCTATAATAAAAAACTGCAAAATCTGCAAAAACATGTCGTCAGACATTTCATTAGCTACCTAATAGCAATCTGTTGGAAAAACAGCTGCATTTAGTTAGCACAATCTTTCTCTTTGTGTCAAACTGCCTATTATTGTTTGGTTTTGTAAGAACCAGGTTGCATCATGTCACACACCTTTTAGATCTGTATTTCCATTTTGCAAGTGTAATGAATCTGTGTAAATCGAGTGGGGCACACAAAAGCCCTAAAGAGAATTTAGGGCGAAATAGGAGAAAATCATAATTAGAACACGTTTTTTATTATTTGAAAAATCTTCTCTTGCTTCTCATCCCCACGGTCCGACCAACCGACCTTGAACTAAAAACAGCTAAACCTACGTTTCGATGCATCTGCAGTGTATTAAATGTATTGTAATTTACTTCATTCTTACTCCATGCAACTTCTTAATTCTTTTCTCCAATTCAGAGTGTTTATCTTTTGCTTTGTCTTTTCCTCTGTAGCTGTCAAAGAAACAAGAGTATTCAAATATTCATGCTCGGATCTCACTTTTAATAGATTTTTTTCCAAGAATTTGCATGAACATTCAAAGGTACTCTGAGATGTCAAGACAAATGTAAATTTGTACTTACACGACAAAACTATTATTAATGTATATATATTATATAATTAATTGCAACTAATGGATTATTAGTATTCAAATAATCGTTATTTGAACTATGCACAAACGTCAATGTTCTGAGAAAAGGAGGTTTTTGTGACAGAGCACAAATTATGTCAGAATCAGAATCAGAATCAGAATCAGAAAGGGCTTTATTGCCATTGTCAATGAACAAACTTCACAGACATAGGAACTTGTCTCGACATGAAGGTGCAACACAAAACACTGAGCAATAATAAAACAACATATATTCAGTCAAACAAAAGGGCATGCATTTAAGGGACAATTTAAAATTACTATAGTATAGAATAAAAATAAAAATAAAAATAGGCATTGCTATGTACACAAGTTTACAGTTTACAGTTGTATTGAAATTACAAAGAAAATGGACAGTTTGTCAAACCTGACTCACGGCAGACTGATCTCAGTCTCACACTGAACTGAGTTCTTCTTTTGAAAGAGAAAATAGTCAGTATTTCTTCGATAACAGGCCTAAGTACGGCCGTCGACGCCGCCATGTTTGTTTTGGTTTGGATTGTTGTGACTTCCGCCCAAACCACAATGCTGCTCTGTGATTGGTTTCAGTCCCACCTGTGGGAGCTAACAAGATTGATTTCTCAAGAGTTTGCGAACTCACAAATATGTAAATTCAAAGTTTGTTTAGTTGACGGTCTGCGCAAGTTGTATGAGCATGCCAGATATCAGGCGATAGAGGCTGATGAGAGGAGGTGATGGTCTTTGGCAATTGCTAGTGTTTACTTGACGAGGATAGCTTGATTTTAGCGCTGCATCAATTTGATATATACAGATCTTTATTCAAGGGCCTTCAGTAGCCACAATCTAAACAATTGTCAATCTAGGGTTACTTGAAAGAATGGGAATCTCTAGATGTTAATTGAATAGCAAAATAATCGAGTGGCCCTTGACATTGAGACTAGAGATGGTATTAAAAACCATTAGGGGTTAAATGCACGCGTTCTGGATTAATAATTTGAGCTTTCGGATCAGGTCACAGGTGGTGTTCCACATACTTCACATGCTTTTAGGTCCTGTTTTTATGTATACTGCTCACAGACAGTGTGCATACGACTTGCAGTAGAGATAGGCACGGCGTGTGCGTGGGTCATTGATCCTAGGTTTGAGCTTAGAAGGTCGATGGAGCTATTACTCTTGATTTGCATGTTCTTCCGCCGGAGAGGGTATGTGGCACAAACTTACTGTCTTACAGTCTAAAATACCCCACAGGATCCCATGTTGTAACAGGATGTATAAATTCTATAAGTGATGTTACAACTGTGCTATAATGTGTTCTTTGAATGGTCAGACGCATAGGACTTACTTCATTAACGCTCAAGACGTGAAGATGACACCCTCAGGAGTGCCAAATAAGCCGCAGAATGATCTTAGTATTATTTTAAGCTGATGGGACTAATGCGTGGTTAGTCCTATCACATGGCGGTATTGTGGAGATGGATGACACCATCCCACCATGTAGATTTTGTACAGGAGTCATATAGTGTGCGTAGAAAGAGGACAGTGGGAGTGACGTCGAGCGTCATGATAAGCTGCGCAATGGTTAAAGAGTGAGAGCTGAGTCTCACGTGAGTTGAGTCGAGTTATGCTGGTTGATCTGATGGCTATCGTGTGGGTGTGATAGGTGGATCAGAAGGTGAGGCCGTGGGAGCGTAGTTAGCTGCTACTCGAGTATTCAAACAGCAGGCTGTGAGTCGTGTTTGGGACAGGTCTCGCAACCTGCACCGAGATCGTCGTGATTTATTTGATTTGGTTACAGGATGTGTGGACATAGTGGAGGCTGTTCATGAGGTATTCTGCGTGTGAGGAAGACGCGCACAGCTTTAGGAGATTACGGATGTAAGACGTGAAGATATGTATGAGAGGTGTGGTGTGATCGGTAGATGATACAGTGTGGGAGCTGACTAGGTTGCGTAGATGCAGGTTGTGGTTCTAGTCTTGTGAGCTGGTATAATAGTGATGTTAGATACGTATACGCTAAGGTGAAGTGTATTAAAGTAGTGTTGATGTTATGAGGTTATGTCACTAGCGCGCTTGGTGAGTGCGCATAGGAGAGTGTGAGTTGAGGATAGTGAATGTAGGTGATGCACGAAGGAGATAGTGTAGATAGGTACATGATGCGAGGTGTGTGTATGCGCGGGGCAGGATCTGTGTTAGACTGTCTCGTAGTGCACGAGTGTGAGAGTGGGTGCTGTGACTGTGTGCTGTATGGCGGCGTCATATAGGTGCAGGGGGCGTTATGCAGCCTTAGGGATGCGTATAGGTGCGATACGTAAATACGCAGCTGATTACGTGTTCAGACGAAATATTGCGAGGAGTGATGGTAGTAATGTGCTGCGCTCAGGCGTACGCGTACGTAGGGAACGACGAGTCAGTGATGAGTCTGTGTCAGCATCACTAGTGTGTGCTTAGATGGCTAAGGATGTGTCTGGCAGATAGTGGTGTAATACGAGTTGCGATGAGTCTGGTGTATGTGTAGGATGCGGGTTACTATGGATGATACTGTGTCAGAGGTTTGTGTGTTCGATAGTTAGGGCCATATTTTGTCTCAACCAATCTTTTCAGTGTGTTGGGTTGTCTCTAGTAGTCAGAATGAAAAACCTCACAACTGGAAGTAGACATTTGGTTAATGATAGTGTTTTAGAAAGCCTCAATAATTCCCTGGTCTTTTACTGAATATTGCATTGAGTTTAAAAAAATAAATTAAAAAAAAGCAATAATGCAACAATGAAAGAACAGTTGGCCATTGAAATAATTGATAAATTTGATGTCTGGTTGTGTGGGGAACATTTCAGGGAAATATGATGGCAAGAAGACAAGCAGGTGGCAACCACTCACCAAAAAAGCCAAATAGGAGATCGAAAAAAATAAATAACATAGTAACACCCATGCCTGATTAAAATGAGCCCTGATTGAAAAACTGAAACTGTTACTTGAACCTTTTGAAGTAAAAACAATTGGCTGGACTGTTTTTTGTGAATTTGTAGATTTTTTTTCAATCATCTTATGTTTGATTTGACTGAAAATAAGTGGGTTACAAACAATTTTTTTTTTAAACCGCGTGTTTCCACCCTGTGCTGCACGATGTAGTTGTCCTGGGTGAAGTGTCTTGAGTAGAGTGTCAACTGCTACATGTCCCCCGCCCGGGATCCCGAAGTTGTACATGTCAGCGATCAGTGCTCCCAGCCGATCACACTTTAGAGCAGTAAAATACCTGGATCCCAAGCTTCTTCCCTGTTGGTAGTGTGCATGGATGATTATATTAACTGGCTCGTTATCCAAATTGAGTAGTGGCCACTCCACTGTAAAACGGCCTCACGCCCCAGACCATTCAAAGAGTTTGTCTTGTAAAATTACCAACAGTGCTTAATTATTTTTAGTCCCAAACATAAAATAGAAGGAATTTCATTCTTTCACCGTTTCTAAAATCCTCATTTTTGACGTCACGGTGAACAGTATACAGTAATCTGCTGTCTCCATGCTAGCTCCCGTCACGCAAAGCATCATGGGGAAAAGCCCAGAGCTTGCTACACAACCAGGAAGTTATGCGGAAGACATATATTTTTTGCACCAATGGAACCAATGAACTGTACACGCCATTGACTTGAATGGACCGCCATCTTGTCCCCTCGGGCCTTGGTAGTGTGGGGGAGAGGAGCTTGAAACACCTGTTCAGTTCGGGTGCGTACTTATATTCCCCAGTACCTTTGTTCCCCCTTTTCTATGAATGGGGGAACATAGGTACCTCCTCAAATTATAGCATAGGCTACTGGTTCAGGTTCCACATCCCCAATAGTTGTGCATGAATGTATGTTTTTTACAGCATAAAATACAGCAGCATATAACCCTAACCCAAACCCTAACCCCAGGTCTCAGGGAACATAGGTACCGGGGAACATAGTGCAGTTCTTTACACCAAACATTTTCATTGCTCTATTTATATTCACAATACTCAACCAACTTTTGCCCACTTGTAAAACCAGCCAACACTGGAACACGTTTTGAAGGGACGACTGGAATTAGTGAGTCTGAATAGTTGTAACTTGTTGACCACATGTTATTGTTTGTTAGCATACTATGCTAATTAGCATTAGACGCTAAATGCTAAATAATACATTGTTAAATTGGTTCATCCAACCTGCAGATGCAATTATTTTTTGATGACACACACAATTTGCACAAATGCAAGCCTACAGCCTTGCACAATCTGTTCCTCTAAACTCTAAAGTCTTGAGTGAATTGTTAACAATTAGCCTTTTGTTAGTCTTTGCTAATCTGGCTTCTATGCTGATTATTTTTCATTCTGTTGAATATACAAATACTGAACACTTAATTGATTGATTGCCATAGTATTTAAAATGTGTTTTATTGTACATTGTGTACACCAGGTTAATTTAATATGAGCTAACAATTTAGCCTACCATGTCTTATTGCGTGCTGTTTATTCTATACTGGCCAGGTGCCCTCATTTGGGTTTACGAATGGCAGGCTTGTGAAAAGACAGGAGCCGAGAACTGTCCTTCAATGTCCAGACCCGCATGTCACTGGTCGGGTAGGAGGCTGGTGCAGTCTGTTCTCTCCTACCTCTCTCTGGTTACTTTACTGCCAACACTTTCAGCAGCAACTTTCTCTCTGACATTTACACGTTGCTCATCTCCTTATACTGAAAATAACGGAATATCAGACAATATCATGGTGCTCAAACCATTAACTCTTGCGAGATTCTTAAGCTGTGGAATATCTGGAGCTGAACTTTGCTGCTTTGGCACTGACTGGTAAAACTATTATTACTACAATTGAATTAAAACTGTAATTATAGTATTTACCAATAACCTGTTACATAATAGAAAAGACACATAAATAAAAAAAAAACTGGTCAAAGGCAGTTGAGACTGCTGACCTCTGAATAAAAAGTCTATGCGTTCTAATTTAAACAGGACCAAGTTAGTTTCTCCTTTCAGTTGTATAGGAAAAGAGTTCCATTGTTTGGTGCTTTGTACAGCATAAGCTGATTGTCAAAGCTTTTTACGCCTTGGGACTTCTCTGATGACTGAGCTCTCTGCTCTGAGAGGAACTATCACGTCACCAAGAACCTGAGGAGTCTGTGCATTTTCACACAAGTCTGCTGTGCATTTGCACACAAGTTTCAACTGAGCAAATTTGATGTCATTTTTGAAAGTTAACATATTTAAATTATTCAAACTAACACAGTGGTGTGACCTAATTGGTTTCTTATCAAGATGTTTTATAGCTCAATTATAAATCATTTGAAGAGGCTTGACAGAAGTGGCAGTGGCATGTGACCAGGAGCTGCAGCAGCAACTTAAGTGTGAGAAGATCATAGAGTGCATGAAACTATGAGCCACATGAAACAGAAGATAGTCCATGATCAGTCTGAATGTGTTTAAGTTTGCTTTGGCAACTCTGGAAAACTTTTTGATATGACTTTCAAATTTGAGTTTTGGAATCAAGCACAAGCCCCAGGTATTTGTTCTCTGAGACTTGGTCATTAATCTGTCCATTTATCTTTTGGATTGAGTTGTTGCATTAGCATTTTTAGCATTCAGTGACAGGCATGCATTTTGAAACTGTCATGATTTGAAGGTGTTTAGACACTTCATTTGAAACTGCATGCACAGTCTTCCCATGCACATAAATCACATCATCGTCGGTGTATGCACATGATATACAATTAAAAAAGCAAGGGCCCAAGAAGCGACCCTTGTGGCACACCAGTATTTATTTTTAGAGATGCAGTCTTTATTATTGACAACACACTGCTTTCTTCCTCTGTCTCGCCTACTTCCAAGGTGTGGGAAATTGTCCTTTCTGAATGGACAGCTTGATCATATGTGTTAGGGACTTTGGGAGGGCAATTTCATTTTGTTTCTGGAAGGCTGTATTCATGTGAAAAAATCCTTACTGTAATTTTGGTTAATCTGATTTATAACTTCAAGAACTTTAGAGTCATCATTTGCTGTAATGAGAAGGCCAAGTTACATTATCTGTTACATTTGGCTTGATTTCAATTGTAAAGAACACGTTGAGTTTTCTAAGTTCAATTGTTGCACTAATTCGTCCACCAATGAAACAAAAAATCAATTATAAACTTGGGCTACTTCTTTACTTTTCCCTGATGCGTGTCATCATTTTTGTGCTCATACACTGTTTTTGCGTTGCCCAAGGGTTTGATTATATTATATTTGCTTCCACAATGTGAGATGACACATACTGTGTTTAGTCAAGAATTGTATTGGCGTATGAGAGCATCCGGTGGCATTGACAGCCACACCCTATTTAAGATAGCTTCTCATCCACATACAACTATTTGCCATGGGCTGAAACGCTGGTTCTGCAAGGAAGACAGTGTGCCAGAGATTTATTTTTACTTAAGTTTGGCTAACTGTGCACGTGCGCTCTCTTACGCACCTGTCAATAGGATGTGCACGTTTTTATTTTTATTTTGTAAAGAACTGTAAAGAAGCCAAAAATCTGAATTGTTGTTATGCTGCCATATCGTTAGACCTATCGTGTCTGCTATACAGTAATACAGTTTTACACCTGTGGATAATTTTGGACATTTTAAAATACAATATTGATTGACTATTGAACAATATATAGAACAATTTGATAAAAAGAAATTTTATGATTTTCCATAATAGGTCTCTTTTAGTAGTTGTCCTTTTCTTGCATCAAAATGTTTTACTTCTACTACAATGAGGTTTATTCCTCTCTTAATCATGAAAACTTATCTTTGCCTGCAGTTTATGACTACTCTGCCCAGCCATAGCAACATAGACACTATTCATACTTTCTTCTTTCTTATACAAAGAACTTTTTTTCTCATTGCTTTGAGAAGTAGACACCCGGTGCTAATAAATCAATAGCATTTCCATGAATACTAATTGTGGTTGCGAGGTTGGCTGGTGGGGATTTGATCAGGTCTGAAAGTGCAGCCGAGCACAGCCTCTTTTGCCGTGCCCCACAGAGGCCCAGCGCGCCCCTTTTGAAGTGAGCTGCAAAATCAATTGAACACGTCTGGGAGTAAATGAACTTGTTTAGAGCTTCATTTGTGGACAGCTCAGGGCTTTCTGCCAACATGTGTATGAAAACAGGTGGGACGCGCTCCATACTGCTGTCAGGAGCCACATTTCATGCTTGGGCGCTGGAGGAATCAGTTGCTTCCACACTGTTGTGCCCTCAAGAAATAATCATTAATCAAACATTTTTCAAGCTATGTTTTTTTATTTTTTTTATTTTTTTAGGGGGTGCGGTTATCCGTTTTTGCCTAACCCGTTGACTTCCTTCAAATCCTTATTTTATCCCGGATAAGCAGAAGAAGATGGATGGATTAATTTATTTGTGTTGGTGTGTGGTATTTTCACTTGTCTATTCTGGTTTTCATTCAGCTATGACAGAGAATAAACTGATGTAGAGCTCCTGTAGAAAAGATGAAAGATGGAGTGATGACCTCTTTTGGGAGTCTGCCTTTGGGCTTCACAATGTAAAATAACTTCTATGCGTATCTCAAAAATGTGTGTGTTCAAAGGAAGCAAAAACTTCAAAAAATACTCTGCAATGGTTGTGTTAAAATATGCAATCCTTTAGTCAGAAATTACGTTATCTCATGTTGTTTTCTTTGCAGAAAACATGACGAGATAATTATTTATTGTGTTATGAGACACAGATGTTTTCTGTCATATACATGGTGAAAAAACATTAAACTCTTTCTTAATTTTAACCAAGAAACAAAAATGCAACAAAATGCTCAACTGATACTTGTTTAATTTATCTTTATATTAAGAATAACTACTGCATTTCAAGTCAAATTATATAACGTGACAGTCCTATGTAACAATGAAAGACAAGATGGGTTAATTCTCCTCAGTTCCTGGAGCAGCAAAAATCAAATGTACCCGTGGTTTATTAAGCAAAGGGAGAAGTAGAAAGTACCTTGATAATGCCAAAATGGAACCAGAAAGACGAAGGAAAGTGTAAGCTCTTTAACTGCTGCTCCTTTGCATATAAATGAGAGATTAGGCGCAAACTATATCTTACAGGCCCCTCGAATACATATGCCTAATAACAATATATTCATAAAGTCGGGGTGTAATTTCCACAAAGGAGATTAGCACAAGGTCAAGAAAAACCCCCACGGTTTGCGCTCGCACCATTAGAAGAGAAGGAAAGAGAGATGGCAACGATGCGACGCACACTCATGATAAAGATGATCATATTCCAGATGTCATTTGGCGATTGGATATTAGTTGAAGTAGGTGGACCTATGACTGAACCATGTCATGAACACAAGATTGGAGGGGCTTTTCTCTTCTTAGTATGTAAATCACCTTTAATGTTGGATAAAAAATAGGGAGACTCTACAGCAAATCTCATTTTGTTTTTCTCCCTGATTAGTTTGCTCTCTCAACATATAGGGTTTTGTGTGGAAACAACACAATTGACAAGACTGCTCCAATTTTTTTTTTTAAATAATTTAATACACTTTCTCTGTGACACTGTAACTTCAAAAGCCATTTTCTTAAAATGTATTCGGGACATAAAGATCAGCCCTTAAAGTAGCACCTGTACTTGATTTTTAAGGAACATACTGAAGGATTTGATTATCTAATTCAAAGCCTGATTTTTTAATGTTGTAAGTCTAAAAAATTAGGTGAAATTTGAAATTTTAGGCACAGTCAGATCTAGTTTACTCAAAAACAAAATAGGATATCCAAAATACCCCCAGATATTTGTTTAATCTTATACGTCAACAAACTAAACCAAGAAATTTAAACCTGACTTTTTCCATTTTTCAGATTTAAATGTCCAAAATTGAATGTTTTTACACATAACATTCTTTATCTCTATAATGAAACATTACATGATGCAAAACTCGTAATACCATTTTTTAGAAGTTTCAAATTGATATATTGTCATTGTTGATATATTGTAATTGTTTAATTCACCTGCAGTGTCTCTCCTTAAATAATAAACTTTGAATGAACAGTGTACCCCGCCTAAGGCCCAAAGTCACTGTGATAGGCTCCAGTCACCAGCGACCTCTGACGGGAACAAGCAGTAGAAAATGAATGAATGAATGAATTATCAGAATTGTGGCAGCAAAAACTATGGATTTAAAGAGCATTTTTATTTTATAATTACGTTGGTGTGATTGAACCTGTGGTAAATATTTATCATAGTTTTACATCAGTTCACTTGCAAGGACCACAACCCCAGCTACGATGCAAAGCGTTTACTGACAAACAAGAAACATGAACAACACAAAGGTATAGAAATGAAAACTGTTTTGGGGATTCTGGCGATGAGCGCTCTAGGCTCCTGGGCCTCAGTACCCCCCCATCTAGGAGATAAATTAAAATAATTAGAATAATTAAAAGCGGGTGGGAGGGAGGGGCTTGAAGTCACGAACACGGGTGTGTGTTAACTGGAAGCTTAAATAGTGTAGCTGCAGGAAGGGGTGTGAAAGGGGTGTGGTCCTGCTCCCGAATCTAAGATAGCAGACTTATCTCCATTCAAGTGGCAGTTTGTGAAGAAAAAATAAAAGTAAAGAAATGTACATAAAGTAACCGACCGGCTAGTTTCTGGTGCCCTAAACCTCCACTTCCTGCTCCATTCATTCCTTTTGAGGAATTAACCGAGTCTCGCTAATACAAAATCAATAATTCATTAACAAAAGCGGAAAGCGAGTTACAGATGGATAATCACAGGCAGCATGTTAAAACGCTTACGTACCATGTAAATGCTTCACCTGAGGACATCTATATGTATATAAAAGTAAGTGGATTTATCTCTAAGCTAATGCTAACATACTATAAATGTAATCAATAAAGTTAAAATAACACTCAGCTTTGAATTCTATGTACTTTAATTGAGTTTGCCTGTTTTATATTTAAATTTATGTTTGTTACCCTCTAGCTTTGAAAAAATATGTAGTTTTCCTCCGGTGACATAGTTGCATTGTACATAAAAGTCTTAACATGCTGCAATTATCCATCTGTAACTCACTCTCTGCTGTAACATTTTTTTAATTTTGATTTATTTATGCAAGATTCTGCTAATTCCCACAAAGAATGAATGGAACGAGAAGTGAAGATCCGCACTTTTACAAAACTAGCCGGGCCTATTGCGAAAAGGGCCTGTAGCGCTGAGTTCTGAAACAGAATCCCATGTCCCATGTCAATAAGCAACATTACATCAACAATGCAGGGACAATTTGCTTGCTACTGACCAATTTGTCTGTTTTTCTCAGTATAATACAATAATTTGACAAAATAAAGGTGTTATCAGGTATTTTAGGTAATACTTTAGATAACAGTAGTGGAAATGCCTCCACATATGTCCCATCTGCTGCTCATGTCCAACCATTAGATCCCGGTTTTCTTTGATGGCTGCAGTGGAATTATAGATGCGGAAATGTGGCTTAAAATGACCAGAAAAGGGGATCATGAATTATATTACATTTAATGAACACCCTCCATGTATAAACATTTGATCAGTTGATTGCAGATTACAATTTTTCACATCTATTACAATGATAATATGACTGTTAGTATGCATCAGGCAGAGCATCAGGCTACACATGCAAAAGCACTTAGTGGCGATAAATCAATGCAAAACCCATTGCTACATGTGGCTATTGGCTAACGTGAAACTCATCATAATTCACCCATCTCCACCAAATCAGATGAAGCCAGTGGATTTGTCTGGCCAATAGCTTGAGAATGACTAAATAGATCTTCTTTCTGGTAATTCTTGTTCTTTTCATTATAATTTGAATGGAAATCGGTTATCTTGATCCCGGTGTTCAGGTTTTCAGAGGACCTTACATTAACTTAAATAATCTACAAAGCCTCCCCTATTACCATTAATTCAATTATAATTTCTTCAAAAGGTGAGTTGACAGTGAGAATTTCAGAAGTCACCAGCCGCTGGTGCAGGAATTTAAATGTAATTTTGCTCTAAGTTATGAAGTACTGTGTGGAATTGTCATATGGTTACAATGAAGTTATGTGAGAAAAAATAAAAACTTAAAGATCAATGTAAAAACAAGGGTGTGCAATCCCTTATTCGTCCAGGCGTGATCCATTGCAGTTGTTTTAAAATTCAAATTCATTTAAAGAATCATTGTCCAGATGACTACCTTTGAAACAAAAATAACATCTAAATGTCTTCAGTTTATCAATAATCAAATTAAATATTGCCCATGATTGCATATTCATTTAAATGCATAATATATGACTTACTTTGTAATCAAATTTCAATTGTCAGTGGCACATTTTATTTACAGTACCTTTGTGTATGTGCATGTTGTACAAACTTAATATCTTAGTGAGCACCTAATCAAATCATGTAAAAAAAAAGAAAATACCAAAATACAATTACAAATCTGATATGGTTGGGCGTTTTAACCATAAAAACAACAACATCATTTGTCCCTCATTTAAATCAACAGATCTATGGCCAACAGAAAGAAGAAAAAAGAGTATTTCAAAGCCACCGCAGCATGGAAAGGGTTGAGGTCATTACAAGATATAACACCATCGAAGACAAACAACAATTCCCAAACGAACTAACCAGTCTGCCACATGTTCCTACACATTGCATTTAAGGACAGCAAGTGTTGACACCTTCTCTCTGGAAATTGCCTTTGGAGACAGCTTTGAGTCTGTGGCTTTTTCGAGTCCATGGCACAGATTTACCGGGGACTGCGGAGGTTAATCAACAATCCCCACTCGACTCCTTTCTTTCATCTGGGGCCCATCTGTGGCGAATATTGGCAGAGTGGTTGTTCCCTGATTGGCTTTGTGTGAGCAATCCATACACATGTGTCCGCTGTTGGATCAGATTTCTCCAAGTCAGGACCAGCAGCAGGGCCATCAGACCTCAGTGGAAAAGGGTTCTGGGTTTAAACAACAGTCAGGAAAATGCTACTACCACAGAAGAAGAGTGCTCATCGATCCCAAACAAATGATGGGCTTGATTGACTGATGTGACTGTAATGTATTTGCCGTTAATAATGCGTACATGCACTTGGAGTATTCCGCAATTTTCAGAGTGCTCCTGAATAAAAGCCGCCCCACGAAATTTTCAAAGAAAAAATAAATTGTGCATAAGCCTGTCAATAAGCAGCAGATGCCCACGTTGTAACATGAGAAATTTACACATATACTACATGGTAGTGTACTATATGCACGCCAGTTGTCTTTTGAACAGGGGGACCTAATTAGACAAATTTCTCAGTGAATATGAGTTGGATTGTAATAAAAAACACAGCATTTTGAAGTTTAACATACAGAGAAAACTTTTGAGCTGTCCCTACTGTCCTCTCTGTCCTTGATTACTCTGTGTGTGCTGATTTATCTGTGTCTGTGTCTTCACATCTGAATCAGTTTCGGCATTAAGGTGCAACATCCAACAATGAACAATAATAAAAACAACATATATGAAATAAAAATAGGCTTGCAATGTACACAAGAATTTACAGTTCAATTTACAGATAGAGTAGTGCAGAAAGTGATTTATTGAATTGCAGTTAAAGTGGCAGGTGTTTAGAAGTGTTCATGAGTCCAACGGCAGAGGGAAAGAAACTTTTGTGGCGGGAGGTTCTGGTCCGGATGGACCGTAGCCTCCTGCCTGAGGGGAGTGGTTCAAATAGTCCATGTCCAGGGTGAGAAGGGTCAGCTGTGATCCGACCTGCTCGTCCCAGAGCCGACCTGCTCGTCCCAGAGCCCTGGAGACGTACAGGTCCTGCAGAGATGGAAGTCTGCAGCCGATCACCTTCTCAGCAGAACGCACAATTCGCTGTAGTCTCTGTTTGTCCCTGGCTGTTGCTCCAGCGTACCACACGGTGATGGAGGAGGTGAGGATGGACTCAGTGATGGCCGTGTAAAACTGCACCATCATCTGTGCTGGCAGCTTGGCTTTCCTCAGCTGCCGCGGGAAGTACATCCTCTGCTGGGCCTTCTTCATGAGGGAGCTGATGGTGGGCTCCCACTTGAGGTCCTGGGTGATGCCGAAGCTGCGGAAGGCGTCCACGGTGGTGATGGGGATCCTGTCATGGTGAGGGCGTCTGGGGAGCTGTGACGTTCCTGAATTCCACGATCATCTCCACTGTCTTCTGGGCATTGAACTCCAGGTTGTTACCGCTGCACCAGGACACCAGCCGTCCGAGATGAGCCCGATGAGGGTGGTGTCTTCCGCAAACTCAGTTTTATGGAGTCGTGGCTGGAGGTGCAGCAGTTTGTGTAAATCTGGTTCATCTGCTCCTGACCTTGTGCTTAGCGAGTGATTGTTGCGTTGTAACATGATATATATACACAAAAAATATGGTCCACGGTAGTGATGCACGGGTTAGGTCTAGCCAAGAATGTCTCATTTCAATGAGGCAGGTTCTAGACTGCAGGCCGCCGTATATCGCTCCACGTTTGTCTTTGTGTTTTTCCGCATCTAGATTAACTTCCTCATTAGACCTAATTCTCTGTGAATATGAGTCGGATTATAATAAAACATTTTGATGCTTAAAATATAGAAAACACGACATGCCCCCTAGACAGTGACCACCGTCCACTGACCACTGTCCACTGACCACTGTCCACTGACGTCTTCTTCTAAAGTGTGTCAAATGCTTGCGCTTCCTGCTAGAGTGCCCCTCGGTGGCCGTTAGCCAGTAAAAATCTATAAATTAGACGCATTGTTGTAAGGACTGCAGGGTTCAAAGTGTGGGGGAAAAGTAGCTCTTTAAAGTCTGAAAAGTACGGTATATAAGAAAATGTCATTGAACGACTAGGATACGTGTCAAATTCAAGGCCCACCGGCAAGATGTGGCCCGCCAGACGTTGTAATCGGGCCTGCCGAACAAATTAACTCTTTACGCTTAGTGCGACGTTGGACTTTTTCTTTATTTATTCCATTTTGTCCACTATTTTATAAAAGAAAACTCTCAAGCCGCTTGATATGCTGTACATAAAAATAAAGCTATAACCCGCTTATTTCCAGTCATATCAATAATTCTGGGAAGCATCAGGGTCAGTTTGTACTCCAAACCCACAAGTAAAAAATTATCCTAAAATAAAATGAAAAATGAATAGGACTTTTATATGGATTCCGCCTGGCCATTTTTGCTTTATTTCAAGTCCCTAAAACAATTTTTTAGTTATTTCACCTTTAGGTTTAAAAGAGAACTGTCAAGGCAGTTTTGGCGTTTAATTATGAAACACATCTAATTTAGGGCAGTCACACATTGAAGGCTGTGTTCGAATTGATCACTCTGCGCTTTCACAGCGCTAATCGCCTCGTCCAGTGTTCACATGTTGCTCATGCTTTGACGCCATTCGCAGTGTTCGTGCCGCTTAAGTCACCCGAAATAGCGAAAACACATTGCGCCTCTTGCCTCATTCACGCCACTTTGGTCATTAGTCAACACACTTCTACATAGGATTAACATAGAAAACCCTCACGTCGTTGCGTTCTATGTGTCTACAGCATAAAAGATACCACCTTTTTTGACATTTTTAGACAATCTAATTTGTATTTGAAGCAAATTTTAGCTGACTGTCAAAAACTGTTACCAAGTATTTGTACTCTTCTACTCTTTGGACAGGGTCACCATGAATAGTTGTTGTGTTGTTTTCAGACAGACTTGACTCTTGGCAAAATAGAAAAATAGGTATTTCTTTGACTTTGAGTTTGAGAAGGGATTTGTCACACCATTCAACAAACTCAGTGAGCTGTGCTGGTAAAATGCAGCTTGACATATAAAGTCATTATGGAAACAATTTTAAAACAATGGAAATAATCTATGTCCATAAAGTAAATTGATCTTAATTTGTCAGAAAATCTGAAATCAAGATCACAATCTTGCTTTCAAGTAATTTGACCTAATCTTGAAATTATTTTCTTGTTGCGTATTTTTGGTTGTTTAAATAATTAATGGTCCAAGTTCTCCTTTATACAAACTTTTGGGCAAGGTAATTAACACCTTATGAATCATTAACAAGTGTTTTATGGGAGCCGAGCAAACAAAGGTCATCTGTGACCTATTAGTTGTCCACTATTGATTTCCTTTAGCCTTAACTCTCACAACTCATTGATTACTTCAAACCTTGAGTTTCCTCTGCTGTCATTTAAACTAACCACCTTTATCAACTTTTTATTTTGGATATGAGTTATTTACAACACAATCATTGTGTAAAAGTATACAATATTTGATGTCTAAATAATAGAGGAATTGGCTTTAAAATACAAAGCTACAATGTTGACTTTTCATGCTTATTAGGGTGCATGCACACACACACTACATCAGAATTGAGACTAAACTGTGACATAACCCGCAACTAAACCTGGACTCAATCAGAACCAAACCAAGTCCACACCAACTATGGCCAATCAGGACAAGAGGGAACACTACCTTCATACATCTCCAAACTTGCTTTATAGTTGTTTTTTGTGTGAGTTTTGCCTAATATATCATTGTATTCATTTTCTTCTCCAAATCCAAAATCACTATGACCCTTGGATACATCTCTGTTCTTCCCACCTTTAACAGCCGCAGACCCTGGCCCTCCATGGGCAGTTTGCTTAGGCCTCCTCCCACCTACGCCCTCACAGCACACACTAACTGCATAATTACTCCACAAGAAGGAATAAAAAAGGACCTTGAACTTCCTACGCATTGGCAGCTGCGCAGCAAGACTATACTGCCTTTGTTTGACTGTTGTACTGTATGTAGAATTAAGCAAATGAGCACAAGAAGGGATACAAGCCAATGTTCCCCATACATAAGGAAAAGATGAGGTCTGCAAACAAGTCACTATACATTTGTGCAGTGCTACAACTGGAATCTAATACCTGGCAATATAAACATTAAATGCATGCCAGGCAGTCTGAAAATCGCAATAAAATATTTTCAGCTGTCTATCCATTTTATGTCAATGATAGGAATGTCAAAACAATCACTCCAACTGTAGTCATTTCCAAAGTGATTGACATAAAGGGCAAGACCTATGTTATGGACTCTGCTCGGTCCAAGAATCCTTTGGATCTAAAGGACAATTTGTTCTGATGAGTTGAAAAGTTTCCTTGAATTAGTTGAGCATTTAAACTAGATGTCAACTGGGAACACTTAAAGGGGACAAATTATGTAAAATTCCCATTTACTATGTTATGTTTAACCATGTTGTTCCCTCACCATTAGCTGTATTTCAGTTGATCTGGATTCGGATTGTTTTTTAAACTGAGTGAATGGATTAAGAACAATACATGACATCTTACTGAACCTGTCGGTTGATGGGCTGAGCAAACAGAATGATCACTTTTGACTCTCACTTGTCCTGGTCTGCACACATCGAGGATAGTGGCCAAATTGGTTAAAGGCCTTGCCATAAGAGCATGAGTTACATATTGTACATACCCACGCCTGTGGCCATGCAAGTGGTACAATCTCTTGTCCTGTGTCATCGATAGTATTGTCCAGTCAGATTGTCTGAATCACTAAGAGAGCTGCACAACCTACATGTGAGAACAGAGCTCGTATAAGACCATTGAGGCTCTAATGCATTCAAGCCTCTCACTGCTGACAGTCTGTAACAGAAATCATCCATGACTCATCTTAATTGGAATGTGTTCTTCCTAAAGCAGAACTAAGTAACATTTTCACCTCCGTCTTTGTAAGTTCCTGTGATGGTTAAATGTGGCATTAGGGTATTTGAAGTGTCTGTCGTCTCCCCCTGCTGACTCTGGGTGGAAAACCAGCCTTGCAACATTTGCCAACATTGATCTGAAGAAAACTCTCCTGAGAAACCCTGGCTGTTTTGTGTTGTATTCGGCAATGTGAAATGTTTTTGTATGTGATTATGCTGTCTTTGAAAATTGGGGAAAAAATGCTTTTGCATCTATTTTCACAAGGGAGCAGCAGGGGGAGCTCTATTGCCAGAGTTACTTAGTTCTGCTTTAAAACAGTCAACAGTTTTTTTCTGAATTTTTTGTTTTGTTTTTTGTTAGCAGTCAGAAATATCAGACTAGAGGCATTAAATACTTTTCATGGGTTCCAGGCATTGGTATTTGGCATGGCAACATCCTATCTTTTGAATGGGGAAAATCCCACATAAAATCTTTCAAACCAGGAAGGAATGATTCCTGAAATCCATGAAGAGAGCCATATTTAACTGGAATCAGCTCCACAGCTACATGCATACATACATGCATACATACATGCATACTGTACATGCATACACACACATACATACTGTACATCAGTGGTCTCTGAAAGGCGGACCGCGGGCCAGATCCGGACCACGAAGCAATTTGGTCCGTGGCCCAGTTTCCCATAATAAATGTTTTTTTTTTTTTTTCGCGCCACACTGCAGCGCATTCGCTGCACTCTGCTGCCGCTGGTCTTGGCTGACCAGAGAGCCTGTTTTAGTCCTGCTTTGTAGTTTATCCATGTTTTTCTGGTAGATATGGTGTGTTTTAGTCTTGGTTTAAACCTGGTCTTGGTGCAGGTCTGCTTTGCACTAGTCGTGTCAGGTTTCTGGTAAACACTGGGTTTTACTGCTTTTGTCCTGTTTTTAGTCGTGCCATGCTGTACATACATACATTGAAGACATGAACATTGCAAATATTGTAGATGACCATATCAACATGTTGATTTGTTGCTTTTGGTCAATTTTAAAATGTATGGCCAATTTTAAGAGGACCCATACTAGCGGCCATTAAATAGGCCGCTAATGGGATCCTAATAATAAACAGTCCATGCATGGCTGATTAATCTTATTGTTAGTATTGTTATGCATCTGTTGCGTTCTCAGACATTTTTTTTCACCTACCCCCTATCCCCACCCAATGCTCTGTATTTACTTGCAATTACTAAAAATTAATCTGACTCATAGGCTTCAAGGTAACATATTACATTGACATTTTTTATATAAATCTGTTGCTTGTTATAGTTAAATTCTTCTCACGTCAGCAGTTTTGAAGGAAGTCAATGTGCCTGTTTCTATTACCAAGCTGTTATCGATCAGTGTTGCAGTTTACAATGAACAAATGTAAAATAATGATTAACATATGTTATAGTGTAACACAACATATCTGAAAGAGCCAATTATGTCTTTAAGTTGCATTTAGTAACAGTGGAGTAAGCTGTGGAAAATGGAAAGTGGAGGGGGAAAAAAACCACATCTATGTAAGCAATCAGAGAATAAATTGAGCAAAGTTTGAAAATAGCATTGCCTTTGATTCATGGGGCACTTCTCCCAGATAAGTCCAGCGTGTTGTTTGGCCACTCGCTTCAGGCAGAATCCGCTGAGCTCAGTCTTGTGTGACCCTGTGTTTTAACTCTGTTTTGTTGGCCTTAAGCTGTAATAGCCATTTTGTATTTACTCCCAGCACCAGGGATCATTAATTTACATTTATGTGGATGCAAATGATTCATTCTTGTGTTTCACGGCTCAGATGTTTGGTTTTATAAGCAAGACTCGCAATTTAGAGCTGCGGTGGTGTTCTGGTCTGTGTCGCCTCCTTCTCTGCCTGATGCACATTTCACTTTGAGGAAGGCATTTTGGTTTAGTTAAACTTGTGATCATGACTGTGTCAGTCCCTCAAGTGTGGCTTCAAGCCCATTTTCAAATGGATTTATTCTCACACAGGTGATATAATCCATTTGATATTTTCAGTTTCTTCAATGCCTTTGTCAAATCTCACACGGTGATGTAGCCTACAAATTATTTCAAGAGATTTGTTAAACCAAGTAAAATTTTGCCAAATAAAACACACTTCTATAATGAGATGACAATTGATGTTATTTCAAATAAGAGCCCAAAAACAATAGGCAAATTTAATTCTAGAAATGAGTAACTAGAAGTAGAAAAACTCTGAAGTAGTATTACTGGACGCAGTAGCGATTAGACAATTAAATACAAATGAATTCATTAGTGTTTGGGTCTCTGAAAATCCTCTCATATAGTGAAAAAACCATGGACCACACAAGACAAGGTCGAGATAAAACTCAGCTGGACTTGAACACTGGTTATAAGTTTCTCAAATCATGTTTATGGCACAAGCAGATAAATCTATCTCAGCATCTGCCAAAGGTGTTTTATTAGACCTTGACAGAAGTCTTGTGAATATATATGCTGAGTTTATATGCATTTTCCAAGGATTTTCCTCAGTGGTTTACCTGTCTGTGTGCTTTGGGTGCTGAATATTGTCACCTGAAGGAGTTTTACCTTTGAACACAAAATTCATAAGTGCAGTACGTTTTTTAAGGCATTTTTTGAAATCTCAAACATAGCAGGAATTTGTACTCCAATTGTGCAAAATATTTGAGATCGAGCAGGAAGCAAACAAACTCATGACAGCTCCGTGTGAATTCTTGATTATTTCTTGACCAAAGATCACATCCGCCTCAGTGTGAACATGCAGCAGTGAAGATTACCCAATGTCCTTTGTAATTCTGTGAACAAAAATAAATCACTATAGTCTGTTTGAGAGAGATATTAATGTATTAAAATAATTGTTATGAAAGTAATTTGTATTGACAATATTACAAACATTCTAATAATCTGAATAGATTCCTCAACACAATGTCCCTAATGGTTGCAAGTGTCTGTAATTATTACTTTTTCAACTTTATTTCTGACAAAACAAAGAGCACAATGACCTTCAAACATTAACAGCTCACACTACCCACATACTGTACAACTTCCCACACAAAGCAAATAATTACTCCAAAGCTGCTCTTCTGTGCCAGTAGCTAAAGAGTACCTAAGAGTAGTTAAACAGAAGAGCAGACATTTAAACTATTCTGAAGACATAAAAACAAAAAAAAATTGAGTAGTAAATGTGTAGTCTTTTAGAACCTGTTGGGTAAATGAATAAAACATTTACAAAGATCTAACGTTTTCTTGATTTTTCTAACAGTTTGTTTGAAACCACAAACAGAGCAACTTTTTTCAACCAATCCGGAATTATACATGATGAATAATAGTGAATTTATTCTAGGTATTGTGTCCTTTTGATGTTTCTGTGAAAACTCATGGCAAATAAATGTATGAAGCCTCACAATCTTGATAGTACGATTGTCCATGGATTTCAAAATTGCTTGTAAAAAGGTATACGTGACTCGAATGCGTAATGTTCCGTACAATAACATTACATATGGGCCCATGCAGAAAAATGTCAGTGTTTATATGCAGGAGTACGTTTGTATAATGCATAGATCCATCTGCTATTTGTCAAATACATGCTAATTCACCTCGCATTGCTTCTCAAGGAAAATGAATGGCCGCAAATTGAAAGCAAAGTCCCCTGCAGGAAATCATAAAACGACGATGATGAATGAGCCGATGGTGACCGTGCAGCATGTAAACACACACAGCCTGTTGCTTATATCTCCAATCCATTAGCTATCATCCGACTCCACCACTGCTATGTTTGTTTGTTTTGTTCCCCTCTTTCCCTTTTCTGTGTGCAACCCTCCAAGAATCACTAGCTTTTCCGTTTTCCAATTTCAGCGGCTTCCTCCCCAACGCGGTTTGATGAATGTCGCTCACATTAGGCTGACCTCTGAGATAACCCCTCCTTTCTCTTCCCGGAAAATTCATCAGGCGCAGTGGGCCGGCCCCGGGGAGGTGTGATTCAGCTCTCAAGGTGAGTGTTTGTCACAGGCCCAAGATGGCAAGATATTGGGACAGATAGAGATGTGCTGCTTTTGAGCCCCTGTTGTCTAACTCTTTCTGGCAGTGTGTCTTCCTGCAACATCAACAAGTTTTTGGGGGCTAAAATGGGGTGTAGTATGTTAGATTTGCTCGTAACTTCACTTCAGAGTAACTTATTTTATGTAGACATTTTAAAATGTAGAAAAATGTTAAGATTATGGACAGTAGACATTTTACTTGGCAGTTAATATTGTCCATATACTTTACTGTACCCATGGCTACCTATTTGAATTGTATTTTAATTTTTTTTATTTCATTCTAATCAGACGGTATGATTATTTTAATATATGTTTTTTTTTATACACGTTTTTATATTGGCATTCATGGATTTTAATAAAAATTGGCCTGGTGGATGTTATTTTGTCTAAAAAAAAACGTTTCATACTTTCCTGCTGCAATACACAATTACTCCACTGTGAGACAAATTGTGAATTTAGCATTTATCATTCTCGCCTCACAGCAAGAAAGTTCCCAGTTCAACCCCTGGGTTTTCTTGCATTTCTGTGTGGAGTTTGCATGCCCCCCCCCGTTTCCCACATGAATCCAAAACATCTCTAGTAGATTAGACTACTGTAACGGCCTGCTCACTGGCCTCTCCAAACGAGCTGTAAAACAGCTGCAGTACATCCAGAACGCTGCTGCTCGGGTTATGATACATTAGTCCTGTGCTCAGGTCTCTGCACTGGCTCCCTGTGCTCAGAGAATAGACTTCAAAGCAGCTCTGCTTGTATACAAGTCTCTCCATGGCCTAGCACCAAAGTACATCTCGGACATGTTATGCCATATGAACCATCTCGGACTCTGAGGACCTCCTGCTGGTGCCCAGAGTCAGGACTAAACATGGGAATGTGCGTTTCAGTTTTATGCAGCTAAAATCTGGAACAGTCTTCCTGAGGATGTGAGACAGGCCGCTACTCTGGCAATGTTCAAATCTAAACTAAAAACTGTTTTGTTTGGCTGTGCATATGACTGAAATGCTTTTCTTTGCACTCTTCTCTTTTATGTCTTGAACTATTATTTGTGATTTCTGCCATGTCTTTGTGATTTTAATGCATTTTTTCCTGTTGTGTGAAGCACTTTGAATTGCCTTGTGTACGAATTGTGCTCTACAAATAAACTTGCCTTGCCTTGACTTGCCTTAAATTCTCCATCTTCGATTGTGAACAGGCTGAACTCAAGAGCTGGAGCTGGGTCTGCTCTACGACGCCCACTGTTTTTGACAGGTTTCCCCAGCGGCTTTGAAGGATGGGTTAAATGCAGAGGACACATTTTCCTACGGGGACAATAAAGGATCTGGATTTAACTTATTCCTTTCTCTACTTCAGTAATAGTTCTTGAAGTAAAATACCCTTTTTATGTAACACATAATAAACCAATTTTCCAATGTGTTTGAAGTTTTGGCATTTGCATTGGATTATTGCATTGTGTCCATTTTTGATTGGTTTGAGGCGATGTCTATCTAAACAACATTATAAAACAATTCACTTTCAGATTGATTGATTGATTAATTGATTGAAGTATTAGATATGCCAATTGTAATGCTACTTCTATACCGGCCTGGCTTAAAAAAAAAAAGACAGGACAGGATTGTTCTCTAAACCTCTATTGCTTTGTATTATTCAATACTTAAAATGTGTCATATGTAACAAGGCTATTAACACTTAAAACAACAATAACAATACTACTGCTATTATTGCTCATTGCTCTTGTGAAAATGTCTCACAAATGGATAGTTAGTTTGACCAATAGGAAAGGCTGGCCTTAGGGGAAGTAGTATCTGGTACCCAGAAGTAGACAGGAGCGTGCTTTGGCCGTAGGTCTAAAACATGGTCTACCCGAGTTTGGGTTACAGACAGTCAGCAGCCGGAGGGGAGTGCTTTGGAGGGTAGTGCTCCGGAGGATAGTTTAGACCCTCTTTTTGAGGGTTAAAGAGTTCAGTAGAGACAAACCTGGACTCTGGTTTTTGTAATCTGAAGAGGGGCCATACCATCACCACCTCTGAAAAATGTCCTCTTTCTGATGAAGCATTCTGATCTGATGAAAATGCTACCCAACTGTTTATTATTTATACGTATGTATATGATTTGAATTTTGTGGTTACCATCTTCATTCTTGATAATAAAGTGGCTTTTATTTGTGTATGTTATCTTTGTCTTTATTTTTTTGTAAAATGATATTCACAATGTAATTCAAATTGGTGAGAAAGAAGTTTGGGACTAAATAAATTAATTGAAATGCATGTGTTTTCTAACATGCATTCAGTATTGTTAATGGATCTTTATGAATTGGACTTGTTATGAAATATATATAAATTGATGAATATACATTCATTACGTTTGCAAAGTCACTCAGAGTCACTGGCTCTGATTTTGGCTTTGTTTATGCTGACATTACGACCGACCCTCACGCTCCATCCATAGCGCTCTATGTAGATGAAATATTAATGTTATACCAACAGAAAATGGATGCTCCAAAATGGGTTGACCTACTTCCCATATTTAGCCCCAAAGGAGCTGTCTTTGGAAAAACACCAGAGAAGGATGTTTAGCCAACAGGGCTGCTCTTTAAAGTCCTGTGAACATGGGTCTTAATCTCACCCTGGTCCAAACTCTGATAATCTAATCTGAGAAGAGAGAAGGCAGGGAGATTGTTAGGTCAGGTAAACCTGTAAAAGTATAACTTGTTCAAGAAAGAGAGACTGAAAATTTGAAGTGTTTACTTAAATTTCTGAGTCAATGCACAAAGAAAAATAAATGAAATAAATTATGCTTGATACAGAGGTATTGAATAGTCAAATCAAGGTAAAAGAGTTTCAGCAATCAGCAGACAATCAACATCTCAGAACGGATTGATAAATAAACAAAAGATAAAAACACAATGTGCAATCATGTAACCATATTAAAGAAGGAAAAGAGAATACAAAAGATGTATTACATCAAGTCTGAGGCAAAGGATGAGGCAATCACCAAACGCATTCAGGAGATGAGCCAAAAAAAGGGCTGATCACTGAAAAGTAGATAAGGGAAAAGTTGAAAAGGAAAAAAAACAAGTGGACTGAATGAAGAACGAAGACATTTGTTGAAGAGTCTGCAAACTGAGGTCAACACATTTTTATTTAAAACTAAAAGTTGCATTATATAACATTTCTGGTTGATGGTCTGCCACCGGCTTGTCTCCATGGAGATATTATTGCCTTGACTACAATGTTCCAGTAGTGCATTCATCTTTTCTAGTTTACATTTATTTAATTACGGATGTTTTTATTATTCATTCTTACTGTGAGCAGGGTCGCCTCTCCACAGATCTGAACTGAGGCGGCGTCACCTGCTTGTCTTTTTTTCAAATTTTTTCAACATGGAGACAATAAAAATAAATCTAAATCTCTTTATACAGCACAAGGATGTGACCTAGCCTGTATTCCTTTCCTTATGTGTTAAACTGCACATCTATTTGCATGGACGTGTTCTCTTATTGCACATCACACAATCAAATCCTCTTTTCTTGTGCCCTGAACTTGAGGGTGCTGACATAATTATATACAAGCAGATGTTAAGTAGGGGTGACGGTACAGACCTGTAAATGTGTGGGCGGAGGTGCAGGCCTCACTTTCCTTAAGTACTGAGGAATACTCTGCCAGTGCCAAGTTTATGATTCAATAACACTGGGTTGTATTGATTCAGATGCTATATGCCTTACTCATAGATTAGATTCCACTTGTGCAACTCTGTTCGCTCCAGTCTTCGATAGAAAATATGTTCGCACTGCTTTCAAAAGTTACAGTGCTGTGCTGCCCGGTGGTTGAGTGGTTAGGGCAGCAGCACACATGCCAAGCTCCATGTGCAGCCGGCCGCAGGGTAGTGTGTTTGAAGTAGTGAGGTTGCTGCATGGCCTCCCTTCCCTCACATCGCCATTTCACAGTGGGCTATCCTGTCTGGTAAAGTCTAGGGGCCAGAAAATCCTTTAAAAAAAAAAAAAAAGTTAGTGATTTTAATATTATGTTTGTGTGTTAACTCTTTGATGTTGATGTAACATGTGGGTTAATAGAATAGACTTAGTAGTTTTAGGTTCGACTCAGAGGAAGAGAGACAGTTCTTAAATCACATTGACCACAACAACATGTAGAGCTCATTTGACTTGTGTATTACAGCAAAACAAAACAAACATCTCCTCTGCAATATGTGCAAGCGGAGATCCACAGTCCCACTTTTCAATATAGTCCACTACAATGCGCTTAGGTTAAAACCAGTTCAACGGACGGGAAAACAGATGAGTGGAACAGTTTGAGTGTCTGCATGAATTGTCCAGTTGAATGAGTGGGGGAGAGTTGGCTGCAGAGCCTCCTACCGCACCAGCATTATCATGTGGATCTCTAGGAACCCATATGCTGTTGTCCTTTCGCCCAGACAATAAATTACAGTGGTACCATATTTCATAAATGCATGATAGTAATACATTTCAAGAAAGGCTCAATTCATTAATTATTTAGCAATTAAAACAACAATAGCCAACAACCAAAGAAACAATAGATCATAGTTCCACAATTAATTAAATGTAGCAGCTAATAATAAACAGTCACAATGTGGCAATAAGCATGTGCATCAACCCAGTTAAAACCCATGTGCCCCTTTGCTTAGGAATGAACTATTTGGGAGGCTAGTTAAGCGCAGGCAAAACATATCAGAAACATACGATCGATTGTGCACATAGCATTGGCGGCGGCTAACGCATTTATTAATTAATTTATTTCATGGAGACACAATTACAGAGCACAAGTGAAAGATTATAGCAAAGATATTCATTTCCATCCATTATCCCTATATTTAGTCAGACTATTACTTTAAGTATCACTGTAGGTTGTGTAAAAATGTACCTATACACGTACCACATACAACTACCATAAGTAATAATGTATGTACTAGTTCCACTCAAGGTACCACTGTAACTACCACTGGAAGAACCACTGGAGGTATTCAAATTACACTGTAGATACCTACTAGTTAATGGGCCATATTTTAAAGTGCTACCGACTGGGTACAAAATCGATTACTTAGAACAGTAAGTCCAGATTTAAAAGCGCTCACAGACTTGCTTTTCCTTCATTGACTTTGGGTCATGGTCAGTTGTAGCTGGTGGTGTCCAAACTTAAAGGACAAATATTACTTATTATCCGTATTGTTATCAGCCTTTCAACATGCTCTTGAGAACCTTTTAGTTTGGCATCACATGTTTTAGAACCATTTTTATTTATGTTTTTATGTTTTTAAAAACAGCAGAGAAGAGGGAACAATGTCGGAACACAGTTAAAAGCTCAAAAAGTGAATTTAGTATAATATGTGCCTTTTAAAGGTTCAAATCCTCAGAGAGACGAGCGCGTACTCCTGTAATGAATACATGCACGACCATTAATGTGAAAGTACAAAAGAACATTCCAGTTAAAACCTAAAGATCTCCATGGAGACAAGCAAATGGCATTCTCCGAACCAGAAAAGAAACATAGTGCAACTGTAAGTTGATGAAGGAAATCAGAGCACCAGAGGAAATCAACGTACATCCACGGGGAACGGGCAAACTCCACACAGAAAAGGCCTAGACACAATCCAGCAATCGATCCCATTCTGCTTCTGTTCATGCCCCTCACAAACAAGGCCCTTGTTCTGTTTGCATTGTCATAGTATGCCTTTAACAAACTTTATTAACTTATTATGTAGTTAAATGGAGCAAGCACTTAATTAGATATCACTCGTCCAATCTGCATGCATCAACATTTAAACACGGCCAATTCAAATGTGGAATATTAACCTAAAAACCCAATTAATTCACCCAGAATAAAAAGATGTGCGATTGTCAAGGACTCTTTATGCAGACTGGGCTCACTGTGTGTAATGAAACAATATCAGAAAGGAGCAGGCCAGAGAGTGACTTCCTCAGCAAACAGCAGCAGGTCTCAGTTTACATTCGTCCCACCAGCGGAGCCCACACTGAGAGACGCCACCATGAATATTCATCCAGGACTGCCTCAGCCTCCCCCTGGCAACAGGCCTACATCACACTATGTGCAATAGGACAGGCCCAATGTGTCAAGTACACTATTGTGTACAATCTATGGAATAAGAATCAAATTGAATTTGCAATCTATTTAAAGAACTCTAAGAAAAACATCAGATTCAATTCAATAGGCCACAATGCCCTTTGTAATACACAATCCACTTGCATTCCCTTTTGGGACCAGTATCCTGCAGTGGGTACAGTTTCATATTCCAAGATGGTATTTCACACCCACAAGGTGTCTTGGTTTTCCATGAAACGTGTACCGGTATATATATATATTGTATGTATTAATTTACATAATAGCAATACACAAGCATAATAAACATTTGAAGAGGTAATTTGCGAAAACAGGTAAGTGCCAGTGTTGTCAAAAACCAAATCTATTTTTGTGCAATAAAAATATGATTCCATTTCTTCTCGAGCAAATCTCACTATGAAATTACCAATATGTGTAGAAAATGATAAAGAAACAAAATTGTTAATTGGAAATATCTAGTCAAATTTGTTCAAACACCAAACATATGATACAATGAAATGTAAAAATAGGTACCTAGCACATTGCTTAAACAGTGCCTGTCTTGTCCATGCCACAGGCCTCCTCTCATCCTCCCTGTGTGTGGAGCGAGTAGAGGCAGGAGGCAGCTGCTGCAGGAGACGACTGAACCTCAGGGTCTGACCGCCGCGACCTCTTCTACAGTGTCCCAGGGTCGTCAACTCAGGAGGGGTCAGAGGTCAAGAGGGACATTTACCCTAATACCTTCAGACACTCAGCCTCCCCCCAGGTGCCCCTCACATTGATCTGTACGTCTAAGGTGAGGACAGGAGGAGGATGAGCTGGTTTCAGGAGTCAGGAGGCAGGGCTGTGGTTGTATGTGCTGCTAGCTTACATTACAGACTGGTGAAGGACACTGACACTAAACACACACAGTTGTTCAGTACAGGTTCAAAAAAAGCATTTCAAGTTGTATGCCTGTTTGTAAACATTAGTATCCAACAACAATAATAGATATGTGCTAAAGGACATTTAATCCATAAATAATAAATAAAATTGCTAAATAAAATGGATTTATGTATGTATGTTTTTGGGGGTTTTTTCTCGCGGAGAAGGAGGGTAAGGACAGGTGCTCTGCAGTTATCTTTTTGCATATGTCCTGTGAATGTGAGTTAATCTGCATGTATTTTAAGATGGAGGGACCTGATTGGACTATCAGTTTTGGGTCCTGTTTTATTTTTGCTTTATATAATCCCTCTGCGAAAGATCATGAAAGAGTTTAGTGATGTCTCCTACAACCTGTTCGCTGACGATATTCAGCTATATTGCTCGTTTAAGCCTTCTGAGATCCAGAAGCTGAACTCCTTAGTCAGTTGTCTAGTGCAAATAAAAACTCCCTGCAGCTAAATGCAGACAAAACGGAAACCCTGATTATTACCCCTGATGATGCCATTACAGGGATAAACCAGTATTTGGGTGATCTTGGCCAGTCTTCTAAACCAAGTCTTAGAAACGTAGGCGTTATCTTTGACACAGATATGTCTTTAGAGCACCACTCTAAGCAGTTAACAGGAACTGTTTCTTTCAGTTAATGAAAATCTCTAAACTCATGAAAATTGTGTCTCAAAATGATCTGGAACTCATAATTCATGCTTTTGTCTCTTCACGTTTAGACTATTGTAATAGTTTGTTTTCTTGTCTAAACAGGAAAAAGCTCTCTCGTCTGCAACTGGTCCAGAACTCTGCAGCAAGGATCTTGACCCGCACAAATAGAAGGGCCCACATTTCACCCATTCTCAAAGCCCTTCACTGGCTGCCGGTCTTCTACCGGATACAGTTTAAAATGTTAGTGCTGACTTTCCGAGCCTTTCATGGTCAGGTCCCTTTGTACATCAGCAATCTGATCAAACCTTACACTCCCCCTCGCTCACTGAGGTCTTTGGATCAGAAACTGATAATAACTTTAGTTTGTTAATATATTGAGGCCAATGGAAGCAGCATTTAACCCAAACTGGCAGTGACCTAGTATCATTACGACAATGTGCCACATAATCTACTTAGTAAAAATTTGTCAATTGTATATTTAAAAATAAACATACATCACAATTACACAATAATGGTAAATCGAGAATTGATTCAAGCATACAGTTTTGCAGTTGTTTTTTTCAGACAAATGTATTGTTTTATTTTTTCAGGGCAGGGGCCTCCAACCTTTTTGCATGGAGAGCTCCTTTTATGGAACAAAAATGGCAGAAAGTCACACCTTTAGCTCCTTCTATATTGCACTTACAAATGGTAACAATCAAAGAAACATGCACTACACGTTGTCAGTTTGTTATTGTTTCATCACTTCAACATGATAGTCTAGATGAAATTGCTATATTACCAGTTGGTTTTGAATCCTTTACAGAAATAGCAAGCTTCAGTGTGGGTTTCTTGTATGCATGTGCGTGCGGTCTCAGTGGTGGGTCTCGCCAGTTGCTCTCCTTGCATCAGCCACCACAACTATAATTGCAACATTCACTTTGTAGACTCCCGGGCTGCCTGTCTTACTTTTTCTTCGTAAAAAGAGTGAAATCGCTGAAACTCGTGTCAGCGGCTCAGCTCGAGTTGAGGTGAAAGTTCCTGAATGAGATAAACGGAGGCCAGCGTGTTACTGCTGCAGAGAGAGGCCAAATGGGAGCACATTTGGTAAAAATCGCCTTTGAACCAAAGCAGTTACATCTCATTCTGAAGCTGCTGCAAAGAGAGTCCCCAGGCCAACAGCTCCCTGCCTGCACTGTGACCCATGAAAGTTAGGGGAAAATACAGTACAGATGTGGAGAAATTTAATACATTTGAAATTGAGATATTGTTATGTGTTTAGGTTTGAAATGTTTGTAGAACATGTAACATTGTCCTAATTCTATGTTTACCGTTTTTAAAAGGTTTTTGTCTATCTAGGATTTCAGTCCAATTAGATACATTAATGTCATGAAGGAGAACAGTTACATAGTCAATGTGTTTTCCAATGACTCATTTGTCATAAGCAAATTTTCTCAACATTTTTCAACAACATTTGGAGTAATACCATGATGTCATTTTGTACTGCGATGGCATGTTATTGTCAGTGTGTATTTGTGCGTGTTGTGTGTAAATAATACACAAATCCCATAAACGAGCACTTCACTGTGTGCCACAAGGGAGACATACTTCCTGGTATCTTTCTGCAAGTACCGGAACATACAACGAGGTGGGAAAAGCCACAAAAGTAAAAGCATTAAAAGTGTGTTTGATCATGAATCAATTTCAAATATCCCGATTTTAAAAAAACATCAATTTGCTAACATTATGACCACCTCACAGATGTAAGGGGTGACAATCCATGAAGCTCTTTATGGATGTTCAGGCACTAATCTTTTCTTTGTTTGTTTCATCTCAAAATTAAGCTAAAAAATAAAGGAGTATTCCAACTACGTATGGCCGCCCGTTGTGGAATTTGTCATTTGCAGTGCTTCCGCTGAGTTCATTTGTGTAGCTTTGCCCAAAGCAAAACAATGCTGTGTAACAAATATTGCCCTATGACATCATATTTGGAGAAAGGTCAAGTCACTTTGACTCCTGTTTTTATTGTACAGCAATACACACAAAGACAACTGTATTGTCCTGGGATATAAAATTCTCCTTTACAGTCTGCTAAGATGGATCGTGATCAAACCCGATTCCTGTGTTTACTGTGCTCATTTGTTAACTGCAGCTGTACAAATAGCACTGACACATTTAGCGTTGTTACAAGAACAAAGTGACGCAAGAGGCATTTGTTTCTTTTATGTGGGGAGTGATTGCTCTGTCCAAAGATATGGAGGAAAGAGTGCTGTTTAATAATTCAGTGGAGGAGCTGCTTCAGGCGGATTTCAGTCCAGTAACCCTGAATACATCTGCAGGCTATGCACCCATTTATCAATTACTGTGGGGCTTTTCAGTGGGCCAACATTAACCTCTAAGAATAATCATACTCCTCCATGAAAATCCTTGTTTCTCCTTTGAATAGTGGAACAGCTACTTTTAACCAGCGGCACATAAACTGTATGGAAGTAATGGTAGCTGACAGACTGCTCCTGCAAATTCAACTTTTAAGCTGTTTTAACATGTAATGAAAAAAAATGATACGAGTCGATATGTACTATTTTTACCGAGGCTGTATGGTTCTGTCCAGATTCACGCTAACACTACGCTAACTATGCCTTTGCATCTAAGAACTGTAATATTAGCACTTAATATATGTGTATATGTTTGATTTGGTCAAGGACAAAGACTTCCAGGGAGATATTGCTTGTTGATTACCACCAATGAACTGACAAAATTCCTCACTTTCATGGAAATTGTGACTGTATATGCTCTGAAGCTTTCGTCTGCTCATAAAAAATTCTTCAGTTTGACCATCAACTTATCTAATTTTCTATTGTTCACTTTCTGTTCTCAAATGTATTTGTGATTAGTCATTGTAATGGTAAGGATATTGTTTCCTTTTTTATTTATTTCTTTTTATTAGCAGTGCCATTATTTTCATCCAAAACATCAAAAAAATGTGGTCTGCATTGGCATTTCCCTTAAAGGAAACTGTCATCTCACTGGAGCTTGAAATTTAACTGAAGTACAAATCCAGGACAGGGAGTCAGTGCTGCTGGGTCTGGTCGTTTATCAATCTGCTTTGGCAGTGACAGTCTTCTCTTGTTCGAAAGGTATAGTGCAGACAAGCAAATGTTACACCACCAAATGAGGTCTTTAAAGTTCACACATCTGCTTTACCTGTTGGGAACCTGGTGTGCTTCGTGACAGGTGAAAGACTGACCCGGTACAACACATTTTCCGAGAACACTGTGTAATGGCAAGTACTTTAAAATGAAAAGAAAGAGACTAAAAAGTGCTGTCAAGTGCGTTCAATCACGCACAGTGTAAAATTGTTAACACAATTTGCTGATTTGATGAAACAAGTACAATTTAGTTGTTTTGCTTGATTCTTTTGTTAAGAATCACGGTAAATAGTTTTTGTGTATTTCAGGAAAACTGTCCAAGGTTTCCCTTCACAATCATGACAAAACGTTGTTTTTTTTACTGCATAGAACAGAAATAAGAAGTACAAATTGTAAAGGGGACTTTTTATTTAAAAATGAGCATATAACGATGTAGCAACAATGCTTTCACCTTCCACCTTATCTCCACCCACGTCCCTGTACTTCAGAGTCAGGGTCAGGTTTCAGGATTCTTTATTATTTGTCTCTGGGCATACATGTGTTGTTAAAATGTCACATAGCTATTCTTCAACAATAAAAACACATACATGAAAAGCTGCTCCTTACTACGGTGAAATGCTACAATGAAGAGTCGGGCTCCCTCAGATCTGCAGTTTTGAACCGGAAGACAAAGGACCTGTTGTAAAATAACAATCTTGAATCTTCATACGTTAAAGTTTAACACTAAATACCAGAAACAAGCAGAATATGTCTCCTTTAATGGGTCTTTTTAACTTGAAGTGTCAGTTGTCAATCCTATGTTAAAGCAACATAGTGCTGAACTATTCGCCTTTATGACCAAACAAACATTGATAAGGTTAAATAAACAGTTTTTGTCAAATTTGATCTTCAGGTCCATGAAACTCCCAAATATAATCTTTATCTGCATTTGGTCCTAGCTAAATTGTTGATACCAACCAGCCTTCTTCATTCTTTGTCAATACCAGCAAGCTATACATACTTTTAAAGATTATTTTCTCAACAAAACTAATATGTTATTGATTTGCATGGAATAATATGCCCCAATAAGCAATCAAACTTTTGAAACACATTTCTTACCATTATTCTGGTTCTGACGGACTCAACGGGGTTCAATACATCAGTAGCTATACTCATTCTGTCCGTAATAAGCCACAGAAAAACAATATCCACTTAAGTAATCCCATTTGAAAAAATAGTCCAGTAAACAGCATTTTCTCCCGTGAAAAAACTCACAAATCAAGCTCGTCCGACACTTCTCTCTGTCCATTGCAAAACACTGGCTCCGGATGCAAAATGGCACTGGGTATGTTTGTTTTCCTCACACTTTCAGCTACAAAATGAGACCATCCACAAGTTTTTCCGCTCACGGGTTGGTCTGGTATATCCCTTTAGATAAACCAAGCACCACGCTTTTGACAGCTGCGCTGTTTGCAGTGAAAGCGTGCTAAAGAAGTAATGTAGTACTTTTTGATTGACATATTATTGTAGAATCAGATAAGTCGAAAAGACAGACAGGGAGCAAACTATTCACATGCGTAAAGCAGTAAAGAGGACGGTTTTTGGCGCGCGCAGACAAGATTTGACACCCGTTTTCTGATCTTGTTAGCCTTTTGGATGTGCATTTCGTTAGATATATGTATTATTATACACAAAACATGGTTATTATTATTATTATTTTTTTCACCTCTATTGGGAAATTCATGTTTACACATTTTCTCATACATTGTTTTTAGCAGTTATAATAGGTATTTGTTTTCCCCAAAACATCAAAATGTATGTTTCATGATCATAGAGGAGCTACAATTGTAGTATAACAGTTTGGCACAGTTGGCACATATTTGGATAACTTGTTCCGAATATACTTTTTGATTCAAAAAGGCCAACAGCACCAAAATGCCTATTCCTAGAGATTTAAAACTTCACACAGTTGTTGTTAACAAGATAACCAGCAAGTACAGTGGATAGGCCTAATTTAACAGTGAAGTATGTCTTGCTTAGGACTTTTACCAATTACAATATTCAGGTGAGACTAAAAAAATTATGTATTTTTTATGTTTGGGCTTCTGTAGTGTAAGTCCTGAAGCCCTGACAGTGTTCATATGGACATCTGCAGAAACTAGAAGGCCTAAGCTTTCTAATGATGCATCACACTAGCATGTGAGCTGTAATATCTTCTTTTAATAAGCAAGGCCATTTGGGTATGTCCAACAATTGTGCACAGGGCAAAATAGGCGGCTGTTAATGGGTTAAAATATTACAAATATTTAAAAAGGTGTGGATACAGGATTCTCAGGGACATGAGCAGAATACCAAGGGTTCAGCCACAGTGGATATAATAAACTTAATTTATGTATGTGAGCATGTTAGCTGCACATGTTAAAGGCGGCATTGAACAAGACAGCACTAAGATTTACTGTAATGAACCCAAATGTGCCACGACGCTCCTCAAGGGTAAAGCGGATCCATCAGTGCACTTTTGGAGATTAATGCTAAGTACAGCACTGACCTTCCCTGCTAAGTAAGGACACTGCCTCATGTGATGGCCCTAATTTTTTGAGATATTGCTGTCCTCTATGTGTGCCGCAATCAATTTCTGTACAGGGTCTCCCGTGTTTATCTACCACCACCAGAGAATATGTTTCAGCATTATTGTGTCCAAAACTAATCAGAGAACTATTGCTTTGATTTGACCTCAGCAACTCCAAAAACTACCAAGTTTCAAGTTTGGCATTAATAGACTCCATCGCAATATTAAAAGTTGGAATTAGCCTAGTTGTTGTGGTAGCAGAAGACAGCACTGAATGTATCATGAAAACAGCTTTAATTTTGTAGTAGTAGTAGTTGTAGCGTACTTGTCATAGTAGTTGTTTTGTGGAGTTACTATATGGTCTAAGGTGTTTTCACAAATAGTTAGTGCACTTCTTGATGGGGCCCCATTGCGCACTAGATTTAGTTCAATTTTTTCACCATTGGTTCAGTCCTTGTTCACATGCAGCGCTCATCATTCACCTCAAACGCCACACCATGAGTCACAAGAGAGGCATCAGCTGACCGCTGAATCTATTTCCATGACAATGGGCTTCAAGCAATACAAGTGATACAAGTGCAAACACTCACTTTCCTGAGGCTATACGCAGTGGACTTTTCTTTCACCTGTAGCCAAATATACCATGAAGAGGTTTCTAAATTGTACACGGACGGACCAAGGCCCAACTGCGCAGACACAGGCAGGATGACTGATATTATGTTGGTCCAATTTACCTCGTCAAATGAAGGTTGTAAATAGCCAGCATCCCCCATTCATACAAATATACACTTTCCCCAGACAGTGTGGTAAAAGTACTGTAGGTTGGCCTGAGTTAATCCGCTGTCACACCACACTCGTCCCACTCCAGACGGCAGAAGTAGCGGCGATCCTGGAGTGGCCATGTAATGTGCACCAGAATGTGGCTGTCGTGATCACACTGTCCGAACTGTGCCGCTCTCGCATTAAAAGTAGTGGCACTGGGAGCCAACTAGAGGCAGTGAAGTGTGAAAACACTCTAAGATCCCTGATTGTCATGGTAAAGGGAATAGCAGATTGCAGTGGTGATATTTATAGTGGTAAAGGTCGTAGTGTAATAGTAGAAATTGAAATAGTAAAATAATTTATGGCGGTACGTAATCTACACAGATTAGACTCAGGATTTTGATGATAATTATGGCGGCATTGTTAGTTTCTCTGTGCTTAAAGATTTTTATAAGGGTTTTATTCCTCAAGGAGAATCAATCATGTGTTCTGTATTGTTAGTTTTTATCTTGCTGCTGCTTTAGGAAAAATGGCACCCCACCATCTTGACTGCAGGCTTATTTTCTAAAAGATCCAAAAACAAAGCTACATTTTGTCTGTTTGCATGAATAATGTGTGGGTAAATTTGCAAACAAAAGAAGATCTCGTGCACGTTTGAATTTAAAACAACATTGCATTTACTTACTGCACTACAGTATATTCATCATAAAAACAGCAACATATTCTCATTGATAAACTGAAGCTGTATGCTGCATTGTTTGTGCAGCATTATCACCTGCTTTTGTCCAGGCTTCACAATGACGGAGTTGGGAGGTGTGACCTTCTCAAAATGGCGGAGGACAGTCCAAGATTTATGTCACAGTTGAGAGCGTGTGTTGGGAGGCCTGACAGACGGATAATCCTGTGGTTTTAACTTGGCAAATATTGATCCCATGGCCCTTCGGTGGCGAGCCTTTGAGACCTGAAATTAAGGCAAATGGATTATTCTGCGCGGGTAAAAAAGAAGACAGATGAGAAGGACCAAAATATACTATCTTGACCATCAGCCTAGATAATATATTATTCCTCCGCAATCTCATTTAGAAACCATGCATAACCCTCGTTCAAAAGAAGGATTGTTTGGTAGCTCTTAGCCCTCATGTTTTAAATGCCACTTCATCTCATCCATCAAAGTAGCAAGCCTTCCCCTGCTTGCCTCTGGTGACATTGACCTCAATAGCAACACACACAAATAGGATTTATACAAAGTAGTACGAAGCAAAAGTTCTGTCCCCTTGACCTTAATGCTATATTTGTTTATTAGAACACTTCTCTTCATCCTGAGTAATCTAGGTGTGCAACAGTTGAATTAAAGGGAGGATTTCCTTGACATTGACCTCTGCAGTATTAATTTTCTGTGGCCTACATTCAAGGTGGTTTTAAAAATGCATAGTTGTAGTGGTTGAAGCAGCACTAAGCAAGAAGGCTTTACGTTCAATTCCCAGACATTGTGAGGCCTTGTCCAGGTGGGTGTTCCTTCAGAATGTCCTAAACCTGCACTATAATCCCCTTTAAATAGATATGGCTCAAGATCTGGAAGATGGATATACAAACAACAAAGGAGAAGAAAGGAAGAGTTTTTTTTACATATTAATGTGAAGTATCTCTTTTGGTTGATTGATTTTTCTGCAAGGAAATTTGTTACGGAGTGAATTTGTACACTCTCATGATCTTGAGAGAGTATTTTGGGTCAGATATATGGTCGGATTATGAAAATAGATTTGAGACCTGTTCTAGCACTACATATCCCTCCCTTCTAATAAACTAATCAATACAAAGGCATGTAATTAGTAGCCCAAAATTGTATTTGGTCAACCACAGCCCTACATATGTTATAAGATTGCTTGGACTGTTCCAAAGTATGACATTCAACGTATATGAATCCCCATAGAGGTATTTATTATTATTATTATTAACACATATAATCTGGTAAATGAAATAGCCCATGTTACCACTGTAATTGTGGTTCCATATGCTAACCAAAGCCGCTGATCTGATCCAGGCTCCTCCTTGTCGTATTCTGTGGTGTCCCAGTGCATGACTCGTGACTCCTCCATCTGCTTCAACTTTCCCCTGATGATCGTCTTAAGTGGCACTTTTAAAACAATCCATGCTTTATTCACTAAGCTTTCCAAGTTGATGCGGGTTAAACATCAGCTTGTACATTTATATTTCACACAACAATTGCGTTAACTGGTTGTGAGACACTTGAGTGTATGATTGCAGTTCAGCTCACATGGCATCTAAATAATGTAGTATATCCCAAGTGTTTGCTCTCCTTCACATCCTCTGAATCAAATATCAGCAATGCAAATGAGAACAGCACCGCGGTGTAAATTACATCAACAATATGCTACAGTAATCAACATCCCCTACATAATTCTGTTGAAGATGGCAGACAAACCAAGTCCATATATTTTCTTGCAAAGGTCAAGGCGGCAGAAGCCTGGCAGTTTCGGGGTAAAGTTCTTTGTTGGAGGGCACTTGACTGGGGTTGATGAAAACCATATTGCAGCAGAGGCCTCCGGGGAGTCATCAAGCTCTCCGCCACAACACTTATATGGCTGAATGTGCTCCGAGCAGCCGCTGCGTGGCCAAACGGGATTGGTTTTTCTGCACACTGCCAGTTGGCTCACCTGTCTAAGAGCAGGTTAATTGGATTAGACTAAGGCTCTATGATCTGAGTGACAGAGGAAAAATGGAAGTGCGAGAAACACTGTCAACACAAGGCATGCTAATAAAAATCAGTACGCAGTCACTTAGGCAAGGAGAGGGTTTTTGCATATTAAAGTTGAGTAGGTTTCACTGGGACCTCATTTCAGACTGAAGTATGTGAGAAACATTAGACTTGGGCTCGGGGTCCTTCTGGCATGGCAGTGGGGAACATGATCACACGACTAAAATGCTCCCACCAATGTCAATAAAAGTGCTTCATTCTACTGGGAAGAGAAAATCCAGTACCCGACTCTGATTGAGGCTTGATTTTCATTCTGCCCAAACGCAGGTCACACAGGGACTTTCAGCAATTTGTCCACATCATTTGTATTAATTATTTTGCAATGAATATCCGATTTTCTTTTTCCCTTTCAATGTGCTCCATTTCTTCATTGGCGCGCAAATCGATTGCACTATACTTTGGCAAGATTTTTACCTAAGATGCCCTCAATCGACAAATAATGGATGGCTGTTGAAGAGATCAGCTGGACCAGGGGACCCCAACCACCGAGCCGGGGTCTAAAACCGGGCCGCGGGCCATCTGCTACTGGTCCCCAGAGACAAATGTAACCTATGTTTTACTATGTATTAGTATTATCTTTTAATCCAATTAATCTAATACACAGCAAACATACGTAATAAGCTGTTTTAAAAGTTATAGAAGGGTTTGTGCACACTTTATGCTGTTCTCACTGGCCCTGCCCCCTTCAACCGGTCCCTGAGAAAATATATTGTCATTGTACTGGTCCTTGCGAGGAAAAAGGTTGGGGATTGCTGAGCTAGACTGTCACTGAAGTTAGACTGTGCGACATGTTAAAACATTAAAATCAACCCATGGTGAAACTTAACTTGCCACAACCTTCTGCACTTCAAGGGCAGTTCTTGTAGGGCCAGTGCTCAGATTTCAGAAACACCCAGCTTCAGGGAGCAGACTCTGTCACACTGAGGACAAAGACCCCAAATACTGCAGAGAGGAAAATAATGACCAGCATCAGTGATACAGGATATAAATGCATGTGGTGTGGGAGAGGAGAGGTGCTGGGCGCATCACAGGAGGTCCCCCCCACCACTGCGGCAGCATAAGCTTTCCACAGACTAAGTAGCATAGAAGACTGTTCAGGGTCACCTCAGATGGCCCGAAACAAGTTTTATCAAAAGGGAAACTTTTAAGTCTAATCGTCAAAGTTAATGGGTGGCTTATTTCCTGGATCGGGATAAAAGAATAAGTCTAAAGCTACAGGCTCGACTACTTTTAAGGACTAGGGAATGTTTGAGCTTTTTAGGAGCCCAAAAAAATTTACGGGATGATTATACTTGAGTTTTTTAATTTGTATTGTAAGGTTAGCTGTTGTGGTAGTGTGGTCCCGCCATGGCTATGCAAACTTGACTTTCAATTTTGGCTCATTGAGTGAACTTAATTTGAAGTGATAAGACTCTTGGTAGCAGTGATCCTACTTTGATTCACATCATCGCACCTCGGTTCATAGCTCTAAAAAGAATATAAAAATGTTCCCAGTTGCCATAAACAAACTGTTAATTAAAATGCTGATGTATCTTGTTAAAAGATTTCAATTAAGGGACTTCCCATGATGCATGTGTGCTAAAGAAAAGGTGCACCTCATTAAAATGGTCCCCAGGGTCAACCAAAACAAACTAATGGAGGGCTAGACACCGCTGACTTCACTCATTATTTCACAGTGACATCTAGACATATTAGCAAGGTTTATTCAGTAAGAAGAAACTCAATTATAATACGTAGTAGACATATATAAAGGGTTGCTGCTTTTGATATAGAGGAAAACAAAATACTTCTACGATTATGTAGAATACGTCTATTTCAAGGACTATGCCAGAGCACAAGGTAGATTAGTAATATTTATTTGACAGCTATGATGAGGAATGTACTGTATACTGAGAGCAAGATGCTGAATTCAGAATGTAGAAGCGGGACATCAAGATCTGGTGCGTAATGCCAGAAAACTGGAATGATGCCTTTGTGAATGCAGAAGTGAGAGGGATGGTTGGGTGACATGTCTCTGCTGTTCACCCGGCAGATTGAGGAGCCCCTTCTCTTCAAAAGTAGCTCTAGAGTGCAGGGAAAAGAGGAGGTGCAATTCAGGAGTTTTGAGGAGGAGATGAAGTTGAGACAAGGCCCTGCTCACAACCCTCTCAACTAACCCTTTATCATAAATCGATTAGTGCCATTTATCCATTTGACCCGACTTTCAACCAAAGCATGTGATCAGTGCAGCGTCTGGGGTCCTAGTTCCAGATGTTAAGCCAGTATCTGAGTTAGGAGTGCCTAGCTCGAGGATTAGCCTACTGGGCATTTTTTGGGTTGATGAGGAAAACAATGCAGTGCCAGGAGGAAATCCCACCCACAAACACAGAACACAACACACACACACACACACACACACACGGAGAAGACATGCAAACTCCATAGAAAGCCCGCTCCACATCCATGAATCGGACCCTTGTTATACTGACATGGTGATTGGTTTGAAAAGTCTTTATAGTTAACTTTATTCTTTTTTTTTAAGAAAAGTACCATCACTGGATATCTTCTATGACACATTTAAATTTGGAATTTAATGCACCTTTTTTCTGTCCGACTAACAACACAAAAACACAACTACCATTTTAATTCCACACTGACTAAGAAAGAACTAAATGCTAGGCACACTATGCAAGAGACAAACTGCTTTTAGGCATGGCCAAGAGAAGTCGACATTATTTGCACAAAAGCTAAACCACTATGTAAGATTTTCATTCCAGGGAATTGCATATACGGCACCTCCAGATAAACAAAGGCTGTTTTGTTCCGACGACGGCTGCAGTGGTGTGTGGAAAACGGCTAAATCTGTGGATGTACTCAGGCTGAAAGGAGCCCGTGTGCACAAAAGCAAACAATGATTTCTGCAGAGACATTCAAGAGGCGCCGCGGTTGATAGCAATGTTTTCTGTAGGCAAAACAGCAGAGCCGTTACAAGGCACTAAAGTGATAACTGATTTTTGCAGGAGCTTTTTGTCAATCAAGAATCACACAGTTGTATGGCATTGATTTTATAATTCATGTTTCTTGAAATACTATATATTAGCTAGAAACCTTATTGAGTTTCCGTGCTCCCCTTAGACTGACAGCTGTTAGCAATGTTAAATGCTCGAAGGTTGAGCAACACCAAACAAAAGTAAACCATAGAAAATCCATTTACTCGACCTGCACTGTTGGTTTTTCAATCCAAACCATGAAGACATCTCTGACATATTATCTTTATTTTCTCACATGTGAATCATTGAGCGTTTGTTACAAAACATATTGTATCTAAAATAATATACTAGTTAAAATATAATTTAGCTTATGGTGTGCATATTTCTTTAGACTGTAAAGAGTTTTAAATTTGTATCTATTGTGGTCTATAATCAACCATATAAATACATATTTATTTATTTACAGAATTGTTCTAGCCATTCTTGTTCTAAACCATATGCAAGATTAGGATCTTAAATCAGGCACTGGAAACAGCTAATCCTCTGATACTATTTCAACATTTGGAAAGTTACTGTGTGTTCTCAGAGTTAAAACTTCCTTCTATTGTTAGTCCTCTTATTTCTGTATTTTGGGGAGTGTTTTGTGACTCTAAAAGCCAGAGCTGTCCTAAATCCTACACACACACACACACACACCACACATGCACACACATACGCACACACATATATACAAACACACACACACACACACACGCGCGCACACACAGTCCTTCACAGTTTGGTTACAGCCAAGCCCATTCTGGCAAAGATAAAGTAAATAGAAAACAGCACTTCTGGGCAGAGTTCCTATCCTCTCTCAAGCCTCATCCAAATGCAAGGAACAAGTGATTAGACAATGGGTCAAAATTGACTAAAACCATGCAACAATATACTAACAGCAGCTAGTGGAGCAATCAAAAGGAACAATTTCACATATGTGCAAAAACAAAATAGCTTTTGCACATATGTGCAAAAACCAAAATAGTATTGAAAAAAAACAACTTTGAAAAAAAAAAAAAAATAATTATAGAATATATATATATATATATATATATATATATATATACACACACACACACACACACACACATATATGTACTTTTTTTTTTATTACTATACATTTCATTCATATTTAGCTTTAAAAGACTTTTATTGATTATTGATCCTAAAGGGAAATTATTAAAAGGAAAAATAAAGAGAGCTGAACTGAACTTGGTTTATGCTTTTTGTAATTTGAAAAGTCACAGATCCAGTACAAAGTACACACAGTAATGAGTCCACAAAACATATGTATTACTATCTAAAATTTGAAAATACCATTGTATATAATTTACTATAATTAAGTTTCAGATAATTATTTTTAAAATAGAAATATTTTGTGCAACTCACACAACACGTGAGTAAATTTACTTTTGAAAGAACAGGGTGTTGAGTGGCAAAGGACAATTATAACATAATTATAAACATTTTCTCAAAATTAGTATTCATTATATTTCAAAACACATTTTCACTGTGTAGAATCGTGAAACACAGAGATCAACATCTGAGCGGTCATGTTTGATACTGTTTGAACAAGTACGTAAAAACAATCCATGGGCATTAAGATGAAACTATATTTAATTTGGTAAATATTATTCTTGTGTAATCTGCTCCTTTTGGCTGGGCATTTCATGTATAAAATTACAGTGTTCAGTGGCTTATCAAAGCAGCCTTTCAGAGCAAAACACATTTTTCTTTGTCATTGGTCTGATTCATCCACTTTACTCAAGATTGTTTCGCTACATCGTTAGCTTTGCACAATGCCTTACACCCCTTTCCCTAATTGCATTATAAGCGACAAACAGACCCTTAAGATAAAAAATATTGCCACTGCAGGAGACAGTCTACTTACTATCATTATGAAAGCTAGCAGGAACCCATGAGAGATTAGTACTAAACGTATTGACTTTGTATGCTGATAACTACAAATAAGCTAAGAAAAAGTATGTCTAAGCAATGCAGTACAAGTATTAGTCAGAGGGAGCCTATTTGCCAACTCACATGGCCCTCGGCAAAGCAGCATCATCGCTTGTTGTCTGGCTAATTTTCTTCCGAGAGATTATGTGCACTTTGCTTTGAGACCCAAACAAATGCCAGAATGCTCCAAGAGTGTGTCACTAAGAGGGTAAATAAATAAATTGTGGAGAATCTTGACAGGTTATTACGCCATGTGGGTTAAGACTTGAGGAAAGTTCTAGTAATCCATTATTTACAGTTTGTTTTGGACTTTAAATTAACTGCTTTGAAAAGAAAGCCGTTGCTTGCAAGATTAAAAAGAGTACAGGAGAAAAAAACCAGGCCATTTTGCTGCATATTGCATGAATTATACATGGTGATTTCTGCTGCAATAGTGTTTAACTGTGGAAGCATATTTCAAATACATATTTAATCTGCACCAATAGTTAAACTTATTGTTACAAAAACATCTAATATGACTTCACCCTATGCAAATCTAAGGAAACAAAAAATAAACATGTAAAACATGTTGCTGCAGATGTTGAACCCATTCTTTTCCATTGTAAGACGTTTGACAGATGACCAATGGCCTATGTCTGGCCAGGAGAATCTATCAATATTATGACAACATTGTTGTATGTGAAAAAAAAAAAAAAATTAATAGAAGAATCACTTGAATATTGGTGGTGGTTACTTTTCATCACTCTGAAACCTCTGACTGTGACTAAAACAGTGATGAAACCCAACGTAACTGCCAAGTCCCTTCATCTGAAAACAGCACTGAGCTTAGCATCTGAGTAAGATCAGCACAGCCAAAGTGTCAATCAGCCAAGGTAAAGCCCCAATACGTAACTTTAAAAAATAAAATAATTAAATAGCCTTAAAAGTGTAGAAAAATATGCGACTCACAGCAGTCTTGCATCTCCGCAAACCTGAGGGGCTTCCTCCAGTTTGTTTCCATGGAAATATTTTTTCTTTGGCGATAATGATCAACACAGTATGGCATAAAACCTATCTAACTCCATGGAGAATGTTCCTAAGCTTGGTTTTAACTTTCTGTTTCCATGGAATCATACAGATGACGGACCATCCCCAGAAAGTTACTGTTGCTTAAAGTGCAAGTTCAGTTCATCAAATGTGTATGTGTGGTGCACATATAAATTTAAAACATATTTTTAATTGAAAATATTTTGTGCATTGTATTTACTGATGTCCTTAAGTTAACAGTATAGACTTTCTGTATATTCATATTCTACAGACATTCTGTTCAGTCTAACCTTTCATCTAACAATGTGAGATTTCTGTCCTGATTTATGAAAATGTAGCCGACTCCTGTGGCCAATTACTCAGAATGATTTTACGAGCTGAGCTGCAGTCACTCCTGGACATGTTTCTAAAAACGATATCCTTGACCATACTTTGAATTATTGTGTGGGTTTCTGGCTGCAGCACGTTGATTCATGGTCATTTGTAGCCCATCTATAAGGACAGGTTTTGACTGACTAACTGATAGGCTGCAAGAGGGTCTAAAACAGGGGTCTCCAACATTTTTGCCTCCGTGAGCTACTTTCACTTGAACAAAACATCCAAGAGTTACTTGTGTTCCAAAATATTTTATCATTTATAGTTGGTCTGAACATTTATCTCAATATATAATACAAACTAAAATATTATTATTACAGTGTATTTGTATAGCATTTTTCCACCTTCAAGCCCCTCGAAGGACATGGTTCAACAATAAAGTTATTTGTTTATAGGCAGAGGCACAGCAGATTGGTCTGGGGGGTCTGGGGGTCAACCAACAGAAAACTTTGAAGAAATCATGTGATGTGAAATTTCCTGCATTCTGGTGAATTTTAGTTTGACTGTTTTAGCAGGTCACTACCCATTCACTTGGCTACGTAATATGATTTATGTCACTTTTAGTCAAATTAAATCCACTCTTCATAAAAACTGCATGTTTTTGGCTTCTTTGAGGCTCATGCTGCTGCACGCATGGGTGGCTGCAGGTCACAGTGCCGTAACCAAGCTGAGACAACCAATTTTTGGGAAATCGCTTCAGTTTAGATGTCTTATCATTAAAATGTATTAGAAATAAAGTTTGAATGGTATTTTATCACAGTCAGGCCAAAGTGGAAACATTACTGTGCACTGTGACAGACCCAATAAAGAACAAAAACCCAAAGATTCAATCTGCTGAAGGTCAGAGGCATATTTAATTTTACCTGTGGGTGGATGTACATGCTGCAAATAACAATGATTAGCTTTATTAAGTACAATTATTAGCGTTATTGAGGCAGACAAACCCAATAAACAATGCACATAGAGCTTAACAGAAATGTGAGGATTATTAAAGGAAAGGATAAAAGTTAAAGCAGCCCTGAATAGCGCAGAAACACCAGACACTATGACAACTGAACTATTACATTAAATTTACTCTCATATTCAGTCTCAATTGGTAATTTAGAGCTACTTTTCACTGGCAAGAAAGAAGTTCCGTGCAGAGAACTTTGCCGTACTGCTACGATACATGAATACCACAACCAACTTCCTTTATAAATCACTTAAAAGAGACATATACTCTTACTTCAGCAGTAGTTTCCAAAAATACTTTTTTACTCTTGACTAATTTCCTGGACTATTACTTGTACTTCTACTTTAATCATATTATTTTGAAGTAGTGTTACTTTTCTGTGGTTTTGGTTACTCTACCCACCTAATCTTAAAGGTAAATGTTGAGTTTCAAAACATCTTTTATCTGTAGGTGCAGCCTGAAGAGATGTGTCTCCTCTGCTCCTCCTCATCATCCTGCCTCCTGCTCTGAATGCTCCTGCAGACTCTCACAGCAGGACAAGGACCAGCACCACTTGTGGCATTCATCTGATCTCGGAAACTCAGAAAAACTGTCGCATTTCAACTTTTAAAGTGTATAAATGTAACAGATGTAACAAAAGAAACACAAAGTGTCCAAATAATACATATTTTATAAATGCATAAATAAATACCTACATGTCATGATTTTTTTCCCTTTTTATCATAAAAATGCTGGCTTTTATGTACAAAAGTTTTTATTTATTTATGTGATTATTTTATTAATTATTATTGTAATCATCCCTACATATATATTCTTTTATCCTTTTTTCTTTTATTTATCTTGTCTACATTTATACTTGTATTAATTTATTTATAATTAAGTCATGTTTAGTCCTCCATATACTGCAACGTAAAAATGCAATAAAGTAAGGCTACAATTGACTTTTATGAGTTTTATGAGGCGGTGTTCTCTCAGGTTTGTATCCATAGTTTACTTTCTAAACAATTAGTAATTGTCCCTCTATTAAATAGAACTACCAAATGCCAAATTTGTAATGCAAATGATACTTTTTTTTCCCCCTCACAATTGTATACTTGATTAAACATGGCCCATATATTTCTGAACCTGTATATAGGTGATGTCTCTTTGTGGAATTAGTCATGTACCTAAAGCTTATTTATTTTTTTTACGTATTGTATGTAATTTTGTGTGTGTGTGTGTGTGTGTGCGTGTGTGTGTCTTGCTGTCTTCTCCTCTGCTATCTCTTATTTTCTGACCCTAAAGCTTCATGACCCTGTCCTATTGGGACAAATAAACACAACATTACACAATCCGCAGCAGGTGAAGATGCTGACCATGTAGAAATCATTATTTGTAGGAAGTATACGTGTGTCAGTTTGGGGAATATTAAAACGCTGTCAGAAGAACAACAGTGCGTTCCATGCTTATACACTGTAAGCCTATAAATTACATACATGCGGTTATTGTGGTGACACTGCAGCCAATATTCAAACAGCAGTCTATAAATCAGGTTGACACTCGTGGCTAGAAGAGCTGTACACGGGCGACTCAATTCATCAGCGGCACACACAAACATAAAGTCTGGAGCATGATGCATAAATCAAAAGTGAATCAAAGGTGTGGCTACAGGTAGAAAGGGAAAATGAGAAGGCACTGGGCCGGTCGATAAGGTATATTGAAACAAAGTCTGCTGTTTGTATCAATGGATTTGAGATGACAGAAAATCGTCAGTTATTGGCACTCAAATGAAAAGCATCAATCCAACACAAAGGTGTTTCATCATTGTCAGAGGAGTCTGAAAAGTTGAGTTTTATCAATCAATAGATCTGCACACACATTCTACACAAGCTCAATGTATTCACAAAACATTTACAAATTACAAAATTTGCGTTTAGTCATAATTCATACAAAACAAAAAGCATTCTTTTTTAAGGGAAACAATTTAGTAAAATATAATCCTAAAACAGAACAACGCCACATATGACTGAAGAAGATGTTTGTATAATAATCCTAAACCAAACTTTTTATGACATATAAAATCGAACTGTATTCTGAAAGAACAATAAGAAAACTGCATTATTTCTGAACAGTAACTGTTTATATTTTAATATCTCTGTGAATTTGGAATGTTACACACAAGCTATGTTTGTAGGAAGTAGATGAGCTCCATGGTGTAGCAGTTACTGTTCAGTAAACCATCCATCTCTACAAGCAGTCAAAGAGTTGTACGTGTTGAATGAGAAATGCATTTTCTCTAAGAAAGGTAATTACAAGATTTTTTGTGTGTGTATGTGTGAGAATACAATGAGCTGCTGTATCATTCATCCTCAATTGGAAATTATTGAATTCCTTGATCTTCTTAACAAATACACATGTAAATATCAGTGTTATCATTGTGTTATGAAATTGTGCATTTATTTACTTTAAAATAATCCAGTAATTTAAATTATACAATTTTTTCTCATAAAGTTGTAATTTCGGGTTCCTCCCAGAAAGTGCATTGTAAAAGCAGAAATGTGTGACCACTGCACACTGTCTAAATCTGATTATCAATCATTGTATCGATTGGAAACTTGTAAGATATAGCCATGTGAGTCACTATGTAATGCTTTGGCATCAAGAGCTGATTGGCTGTGAAAGAGCGGTCAACCCTGTTTCACTTCTCTGTCAGAAAAAGCTATTCTAAAGCTGTATAGTTGCCAAACAAATCACACATGTGCCAAAAGGTTTGCAAGAGCTATAGGAAGAAGTTTGATAGATTTAAAATACGTACCTACTTATAGATTTGAAAAGCATGTGCCCCAGATTTAAGTTACTATAAATTCAGTAAACCTAGTTAATGCTGAAGCTCCGCCTAAAAATAAAGTGTTTTTCATGCAAAGTTTTCATGCTCTCCTCGTGTCTGTGTGGGTTTCCTCCAGGCTCTCCAGTTTCCCCCATAAACATGCACATCAGGAACAATCTTCCAGCTAAAAAGTACAGTCGAAACCAACCCTATCTCAAGATCTGAAGTTGGCTCCCCACGGCAACTAATGGAGAGGACACATTTCACTAAGTACGGTAATCTAACCCAGTTTTGTCCTGATGTACTTGGTCTGGTCCTGCTCCAGCCTAGTTTTGGTTTTGTTCCCAGTTTAATCCCGTGAAATGATGTGGCTCGCTCTGGGAAAAAAAAGTGTATTAAAGGTAAGAAGCTTGTTTCTTGTGGCCCTGGTTTGTGAGGCATGACGTGAACATATGGCCAGAGCAGGACTAGCTTGGACTGTAGATGAAAAAATTATGCATTGCAATATTTACATGCACCGTAGAGGAGTTTCACCACCTACAGAGCATATGGTTAGCTATTACTATTTACTACTACGAGTGAAATCATGTATGCGCAAAGTAGATTTCCAAACATTTTATACAACTTAGACTTATACTTTTTCAGAATCAGAATCAGAAAAGATTTATTGCCATTGTCAGTGAACAAAATTCACTGGCTAGGAACTTGCTTTGGTGATTCGGTGCAACATCCAATAATGAACAATAAAAAAAGCAAGATATATCAAATAAGGCGTATAAAAACAATTTAAATTTACTAATAAGATAAAAATATACTTGGTATGTACACAAAATTGACAGTTACATTTACAGATGTAGTGCAGAAAGTGAACAGTGCAATGAGTGGTTGTTGATTAAATTATTGTTAAAGTGACAGGTGTTTACTCTGTACCCTGTCAATTAAAAATGTGTACTGAAATACTTTCATAGTACACATATGTATACACTGTCAATGTCAAGGTTTATTTATAAAGCACATTTATAACTTTAAAAGCCCAAAGTGCTGTACAACTTTAAACATTTTAAATACACTAAGCCGAAAAATAAAACACAGTATGTTAATAAAATAAGGATTCAGCTCAGTTTATGTCAAAAGAAAGTGAGAAAAGGTACGTTTTCAAGACAGTCTAGAGTCAGATCTAACATATTCCTGGGCAGGCTATTCCAGAGCTTGGGCCCTGCCACAGAAAAAGCAGAGTAGCCGTCTCTGTTTTTTAGGTTCGACCAGGGCACATCTAGGAGAAGCGACGATGAGGACCACATAGTCAGAGCAGGAACATGGTGGGACAACTCAAACAAATAACAGTGAGCCAGACCATTCAGAGACTTTAAAACCATGAGCCACATTTTATATTGGATTCTATAAATACATATACTAGACATAAAAGGCTTTGGATCACGCAACTAGGGTGCGCTCACACTTGAATATAAACCACATCAAAACCAGGACCATAATGGGATTAAACCAAGAACTAAGAATAGAACAGGACATAACTGAGCTCAAACCAGGACTAAATTATGTGGGAATGCCCCCAAAATGCACTAGAACTTTTCTGGTGATGGGTCTGTTGCCTGCTTGCCTCCATGGAGATCCAATTGTTTTGCCTGGAATGCTCCACTGTATGGCATAAAACATGTATATTTCCATCTCTATGGGGGCAAGCAGGAGAAGAAAAGTAACAGAGTGCACCTTTAACTTTTTTCCGAAACTTGCTTCACGACTTACATGAAAGAAATCAAATCAGATGATGATAGCCACGCTTGAGAAAAGTCGGAATGCTAACTGCTACACTTTAGGCTTCATTATAAAGTGAAACAAGGCGTCTTCTGGCTCACAACACAATCAGTCACAATGAGGGGCCCCACAATCGCCCTCATCCACACAACGATCAAAGCCCCTCTCGAAGTGAGCACACGATTGGCTGGCTCTAGTTGTTTTCAATTTTCAGTCACTATGCAAATGCCCCCCTCTTTTCTTCAAGAAGTAATGAGGAAAATAAGAAAGCTCTAACCCTAGATGAAAGGAAGAGTTTTTTTTCAAGACTCACATGCACTGTTTTCTGACCGCATGAAAAAAACAAAAAAACAAACACAAGCTATATATTTATATGTATTAACTATAGTTATTTTTATTTACTTTGATCTAGATGCTAGTGCACCAAAAGGATTTTAATTACTCTTGAGGTACTGCACTTTTACAAAAAAAAGTTCCACGTTTTTTCCACGCAATCAATTCCAGAAAGTAATGGTACAATAAAGTAAATCTTGGCTCTCTCCTTAATATTAGATTTGTAAATATAACCTTGACAACATGTCATGCAGCAAAACTGTAATTTAACAGTTGCTTTGATAACGCAGTTTTGTTGCATTACCGTTCTACTGTAACTTAGACAAAACATGTAAAATATAAATATTAGTCTGAATACAGTACCTTTCAGTGAATGCTGCTTTCTTTGCCTTAATGTTCATTACTTTTCCAGCCACAGAAGGTCACAAACCTGCTGAGTCCTGTGCTGATCTAAAGCTCTGGTAAATGGTTGATGCAAGGGAGGGCATCCAGCTTAAATATTGACATAATTAATGATAATAATGATTACAGATGAAATTAAACAGTCTGTTATTAGCCAATAGCAAGCTATTTCAAATATTTTAGTTAGATATTTATACTGCTTTACATGCATGACTGACAAGGAATAATTCATGCAGAGTGCTGGGTGTGAGCGTGTCACTCCACTGGTTAAAAATAGGTCACGAGACTGTAATTTACTATCTTGGATCAAGCAGCTGAATCTAGACCGTGTTAATATATCACCGCTTTAAATGGCAGAACTGACTATAATCTCGATGGCAGTGTTATGCATTACTTACACCATGTACATAGACACACACACGCACACAAGGCTGGGATTTATTATAGCTGAGAGAATTGGGCATGAAAATAGAGACAAAAACCTCACTTGATGGATTACATTGATGGATGGACGATTTTTGCAATATATTGTAAATAATATGAGAACTATAAAGCAGGAAATTATATAGTACATGTCAACAAGACAGATTAGTCCCAGTCACTTTGATTCTAACAATATTTACATTATGGTTTGAAAAGTAAATAACTCTCATCTCCGATAATGGAAAGAATGGCACCCCATAGATGAAGATTACAGCAGTGCATATTAAATAACGGGTGAAATATAGAGCTCTAATATACTCACTCTCAACGAAGGTCATGCACACAAAAATAAAAGAGCGCTATTTCCATTCAGTATCTATTCTTGAAAACTAATTGCAGTGTGCAAAAGTTAAAGTCGCATTGCAGTTCCTGAAGAGCTGACGTCTAAGGCAACACAATTAAAACTTTTAAAACTATATAGTGAGTGAATTTAACTGTTGAGTCCTAACTTTCCTGTTCATTCCTATGGTTCCTGTGGAGAAAGTTTAAACCATGGCACAGTTCAGACTCTCGGCTCTTGGAACAACCTACCATAGATCAATTGGTTAATGCTACCACTGTAAATATGGATGGTATGATACTTTTCTTCAGCCAGTACCAATATTTATCTTCCTGGGGTTGATAACCGATATTTCGTACTCTTTAAAAATCCAAGACATTCACCAATGAATGTTTCCCTTGTGTAAAGCATATTGCAGATTGTATATATTCTCAGATTTGTATATGATGAATATGATGTGTTCTACTTTTCATGATAACTGTGTAAACGACTGTTATAGCCTCTTGGGACACACATACTTAAAGCTATAACAGCACTAATATGTCTTCAGTCCCTACTACCATACTCCTCCAGTCACATTCAAAGGTGAAATCAGTAATTTAACAATAAGCCTACATCATGGGAAATATTTAACTTCATCTTCACTGGAAACAAAAAACAGACAAAAAAAGCAAATTGTGGTCCAGCCTTGCAGAGTGAAAAGCAAAGTCGTTATCTCTGGAGAATTGAGGACCATAAACAAGTGGCTAAAATGAACCTACTTTGTGACAAAAACAACAAAATAATTGATTGAACCTTCCGATGCCTGTGGTTTGTGTTTAAATGTGTTCAAAGCCCATTAGCTTCACATTTTGCAGGAAGTCATTTGGCAAGCTCTTCCATGTGTATAATAGGCTTTATAAAAACACTACGAAACCATGGGCCCAAGCCAAGATGTGCTTTCCATGTCAGAGGTTTTGGCTTGCAATTACAGCGTGTCCAAGTAGGCCGTCTCAAACTCCTCTCCCTGGCTCACCTCTCAGTTTGGCTGTGCTATCTGCTGCTGTGGTTATTAGTGATTTCTGGGTGTAGCGCTGCCAGGAGGTAGACCTGCAGCAATCAATTTCAGAAATACACAAATCCATTTTATGGGTTATTGAAAGTGAATGCCTGTTGGAGATTTCTGAGGTGAAAAAATATGATTGTGATTTAATTTGCCTTGATGCAATTGGCAGTATAAAGCGTTGGATCTATAACAGAATGGAGAAGGTTGGCATACAACGCAGAATTCGATTTCACACAAAGCTGAAGGTAAACAGGCATTTAAATTAGAATAAGGCTGTGTTTTCGATTTTCAATGCGTTACACCGTCTCTTCCCGATTGGTTAGACTAAATAAGAAGGGAGTTGAAGTGAAAATAACACACGAGTTTACACTAAATACAGTTTTGGTCATTCCTGGTTAAGTATGTAGTTAAGTATGTGTATTAGTAAGAATTGCTGTTGTCATAGCAGTCGGTGAGATGAGCACATGTGATATTATATAATATAGATATATATATTATATAAAAAAAATGAATGCAGGTTGAAAGTAATACTAGTCTCAGAAATAGATCTGTTAATCCTAAAATGATAGTGTAGTGTTAGTATTACTGGTACAAACTACATATAGAACAATATCAGTTTGCCGATATATCAGCATCATATTTGGTTTGAACTGACATTGGCATGTATGCTAAAATGTGACTACATTGTTCTCTAATAAACAAGGTTGTGTTTTTTTTTTCTTTTGTATACTTTTATTATGCAGAGCAGTGAACGTTAAAGATGTTAGGCTATTATTAATTTCAAATAAGATACTTTTAGAGAAAGGGATCAAAACATCCTTCATCTTGGTCATCTCTTGTCCAAACTGTTGATGACTGTGGTGGTAGTTACAGGGAAAGCGGGAAGTAATAGCAATGGTAATAGTAGCAATATTTGGAGTTACTGTAGTCATTGCAACCAGAAGTTCTAGTAGTTGTTGCTGTTGTAGTAGCAGAGGTAGTACTAGCTGTTGTTCTAGAAGTGTTGTTCAGACTAAAGGACTTATTCTTCACCAATTATTATAAGAAGTATTCAGCCTGCTTCTCTGTCACACCTGTCTCACTGAGCCCCATCTGGAGCTGCGAGGCTGCTCTAATGGTTTTTCTCGACCTCTGTCATGTATGTAGATGCGTTCGCGTTCATGCTAACATGAGTGCGGGCACCTCTTCGATGGGAAAGGGTTGTGAAAGTGGTGAGCTGTGCAGCTGGAGGGGCAGAGGAGGAGATCAATAAATCACCCCACGTCTCCTTTCACTGAAGCCCTGACAGAGAGGAAAAACAGAGAAACAACAATTAGATGGAGATCACAATGTGCTGGTGGTGAGGATTGTGTACAATGTGGCTTGTATGTTTTACTTTTTTGTATCTGGTTAAAAGAGTAAGTGTGTTTTTTAATAATTGACCATGTCGCTATGCAATCTGTGAGTGTGCGGTTTTGGGTACCACTGATGGAATTTATCTCGAAAAACAAAGTAAAAATGGACATTTGCTTATATTACACGTCATGCATTTCAAACTGAAGTGGTGTCATTAAGTTTGAATTGGTTTGGATAAATAATATTTATGTATAGCAACAACATATCTACACTACAAGCTGTGTCAGTTGTCACTATCATAAATTGCAGCAATTTTTTCCCACTGTTTTCAAACATAACCAGATATTTTAGGGTCACTGCAAAGGCTTGTGTACACATAAACATACAACAGCATCAATATCATTATCACACAGCTAATTATTCTGTTTAATCGCCACTATAATCACGTTCATTATGCAATACTGTTATGAGTAAAAACACATGTAAATAACACAGGATTGTGGATAGGTTGTGAATGTAATGTCATTGTTTTTCTGTGTCCACAAAACTGCTTATTCCAAACATTGTAACGATAATCCATGCCTTGTGGATGATCCATTTCAACATGTTTCAACAGTGCTTTAGCTTAAGTGTATCAAGCACCTTTGTCACATTCTGCAGTAAATATAAGGTTATTAAACAAGACACCTGACTCCATGGAGATGTTACTGTTTTACTTCCAATGACAACGTTCCAGTAAACTCCTTTATCCCCATGGAGACAAGTAGGAGACGCCAACGTCATCAGGTCAGATCTGTGGAGAAGTGACTCCACTCACAATATGAAAAAACAAAAAACAAAAAAAACTGTAACAAAATTTCAAACCATACAATTGAACATTCAAGACAAAGCAATAACATCTCCACGAGACAAGTCTTCTCCCGAAAACGCAGTGCACCTTTAAATGTGCTATATAAACTTGAATTAAATTGAATACGTTTTTCATACTTCAGCTTACAAGTTTACTACAGCAATGGCACTGAGGTATTTCCACAATTAGAACAGATTTCCTTCCAGTTTGAACCAGTCTGAATGAGAAGGCCATGCATGAACTTCAATAGCAAGAATCGAACGCGTAACTACCTGCTTAATTGACGCCTCGCTTAACCTTCTGCACCACAATCATTCATCAGTTCCAACCCATACCTCCATAAAGCTTGTGCTAATACAGTATTTCTGGGTAATAGAGCCATCCTATTCACCTCTTATGTCTCACTATATTTCAAGTTGCGGTACCAATTTTATTTATCTCATTGCTTCATTAGTCGAATGTTTCCCTCTCACTTTTTTTCTATTTGTGTTTGACATTTCACATTTCGGTGGACGGGCTGCGACTGGCCTTCTCCTTTTTTCTGATTTAGCACCACATGTGCGCTGCAGTGTCAGGCCGTCTGAGTCTGGCCCTGATTATAGATTAGCCCCTGTAACACATTGGAGTACAGCACGTCGCCAGTCTCCTCTTCATGTTAATGCCGCCGCTCTGCCACTCTCCTCCTGCACTTGTCTACGGACGCCACGGAGGGTGCTTGCGCCGTGACTGAATATGGCCCACCATTAAAAGGTTACTGTCATCAATTATGGTTAAGAGAAGGATGGTACATGGAGGACAGGGTGTGAAATTCTGTTTTAAAGGGAAGGACTGTACAGCAGGAGATGTCGGGGATTTAGGTCACCCCAGATTAAGATAAATGGGTGCCTCAAAGCGCAGAATCAGTGAGGCCAGAATGCCATTACATGTGTGCACATTCACATACACACATGCTGTCTTCAAACATGTCTCCAGTCCACTCACACTAAGATTAATGTCTTAATTCTGTAGTTTGGGAACAACATTTTGTGCACACTTTTTCTGCAGAGGTTTGGGAAACATCTTGCCAGCTCGGCGTTTCACTTGAAGGAATTACAGTCAGATGTTTCCATATTCAACCCATGCTCCATTTCCAACATAATCAGTATTTTACCGGACTGATTAGCGAGTAATCACTTAATCATGTATTACTAATAAGCCTCTTAGTGTGCTGTCATGTCTGCGATGGGGTGGAAGTCTTCAGGGAGATGTCAAAGGAGCATATTTGCCAGAGGTTTTCAAGGCTAGCAGTAACAGAGCTGACCCCAAGTGGAACCAAAGGACTGTCAACGAAGCCCTCGGAGGCCCATTAAAAACATGCAAACATCAGTCTCTACGGTGGAGACGAGCCGGCATAGAGGAGCTCACAGTATGAAGGTCAGAGGATCAAAGTCCTATGTGCTTTATGAGGTCCAAGGGGATTAATTGATTAGCCAAAGACAGGCATGGGCAAAGGCGTTGAACACATAAAAACAAAGTGACTTGTCTTGCTTCTGATGTACAGAACTTATTTTTCTTTCAGCCGTCCCAGGAGACATCTGTGATTCTCTTTGGAAATCCAAGACTAAATGTGACTTTGACTGGTGTCAGCACATGGTCCTCAGAGGCACAAGGATTAGTTGCATTAAACTTGAGATCTGGTAAGCAATTTGGGGCTGTAGTAAATATTCAAACTATTTTGCATTTTTAAATCTGACTTGGGGCATTTTAATGAGTGAGTAAAGCACAGTTTATGAATGAATTATAAAGGTGAGCTTTCTTGCCTGCTGTAAACGAGAAATGTTTTTACATAAATTCTACTTTCTGCACTATTTACGACCATCTGTACATTTTTGTGTAAATATCTATGTACCGAGACAAGTTTATTTTTGAATTTTGAATTTACCTACATTCTTAACTTATGCAAGCCATATTTGACTCTATAGACGTTGCTATTATTATAATTTTATTGTTCATTGTTTTATGTTGCACCTTAACGCTGAAACAAGTTCCTATGTTTGTGTGTTCAATGACAATGGCAATAAACCTGTTTTGATTCTGACTTTTTTTTTTTAAGTAATCAATTTTTGTGTATACATATTTTCAACATGGTATTTTTTATTAATTAGAAAACCAAGAAGACACCTTTGTCTCACATTCACAATGTCCTTTCTTGAAATTTGTATTTACAAGAAAGCAGGTAGGTGTAGCCAATAATTGTAGTTAAAAAAAAGAGTTCCGTTATGTTCAGAATAATGTTGCTTGATTAGAAATACAAAGTAGTAGTAGTCCCAAGTAAGAAAAAATAAATAACTAAATAAAGAAATAATCAGTGCAATAAACACAAATGGTAGTTTAAGAATAATAAGTATTGGCTACTTTTGTAACATTTGTCAGGAGAGAAAGCAAAATATGACTTAATTAGGAATACAAGTACAGTGTCAAGTATAATTTTATAAAACGTTACTCAAGTAAATGTAAAAACCTCTTAACTGTCTTGTGCCTTTCTCATTCCTTCATTACTTACATATAGAGGATATGGACTTGTGTACCTCTAGTGAAACACTTTTTAGCTCGATATGACTTCCAGAGCTGTGCGCTGCGCCGGCAGAATACTGAGACTGAACAGGGACAGATATGACCCATTCAACATCCCACAAGTGCTTTTAATTAAGTCATTAATTAGGCAGATATTCTCCTGAGGTGCGCTCCGAGTCAGGTTCTGATAATTGTACTGGATCAAATTAGACTGCTTTTTTACGTCTGACAAAAGCACCAAGAACATTCAAGAATTGCCTCAATGTACGGTAAGTTACACATTTCCTGCTTTGGGAAAATAAATTAGGTTCATTAATTAATTTGTAAATGTATAGTTCAAATTACTCAAATAAAAATTCTTCTTCCAGCTTTTTCAACACTACTAAACTATGCCTGCAGGCTTAGTGGCAGGTCAAGTACACAACATTTGTAGTCAAGTTACGCATTGTCAATTCAAATTACTAGTGTTGAATTCACCCACTTTTGCTACGGATCAGCACTTTCGTTCTGTTAGCATTTCCAGTTGTTGAAGTCCGTTCACTAAGTGAAAATGTTCAATGTTCATGTGCACCAACTTGTCAACACTGCACTGTTTCTCTGGGGGGCTTGAAATTTACGTTGTAGACAGTGCAGATTTTATTTTAAACTAATACAAGTTGAAGGGGGGACACAGTTCTTGGCGTGACCTGCGGTAAATTCTAGAATAAAGTGAAGCGGTTTGTCACTATATTGATTCATTTTTCTTTTTTAAGATTTTGTGGCTCGTAGGCTTTATTAGTCAGGAGAGGACAGTGTGAAATGGGGGATGAGAGAGAGGGAAGGACATGCAGTAAATTGTCAGAGTCAGGATTCAAACTCACACTGCTGCACTTGGAGCCTGGCATATGTGTGCTGTGCCTTAACCACTCGACCACCGGGCAGCACATTGACTTATTTTTCAATAAATAAAAGCTGGAACAAGCATTTTTGGGGCTTGTTGTTATTTTATGTTAGTTTCCATAGTACGACAAGATTTTAGCACGTAAGTAACCATGACTATTTATCTTTGCGAAATAAGTATACGTTTTTGATTGTGCTATTTATCAGAGCCCGTGATTTTGTACATTTAGAAAAAAACATTCACTGAGATTAGCTGAGTTTTAGGTTTTTGTGTTCGTGGTATAAATTACTTTCATTATATTGTTTATTGCCGTATTTCTATGTAGCAATATATTGCACTTTGAAATGTCTTGTCATGACATGCCTAGAGTTGAGTACACACAATTGAATGAATGAAACAAAAAACTCAAATTGGAAGTGAAAACATACAAATATATTGCCTTCATTTCTATTACTTGCACTGTGTTTATTGATCTTATGGTGAGTGTGGTGCCAACCGCCAGCGCTCGTGTGCATGTACTTCTGGTAGAGTGCTGAATAGTAATGACTTGCTGCATGACTTGAGCTCTGGAAATCTCTGCAAATGAAACATGAAAATCAGCACTCTGACTTTGACATTGGGGAATCACTGTTCTTTCAGTGTGTAATCCTCCAGTGAGCTCAGCATCATGGAAGGGATGCAAAACATTTTCACTGTTTATCGAGACGGCGCGTGCAAATGCATTTCAGGCCACGTTCGCATCAACACTGGTCAAAATGAGGCCCTTGGGCATTGTTTATATCTATAATGAGGGAGAGGGGCTGCACATCAGTGAGACTCTAGCCTGTCCTCAAAGACTGTAGGCTTTTTTTTAACTGGGATATGCATATTCTAACTTTAGTGAGATGAAATATAAGTTCTTCTGTGCTTTTGGTTGCAGGAGAAAGTATAAAAATGCAAGTTTTGACAAAGTAAATGTGGTCTTAATGAAATCTGAAAAGTGTGATAGTTTAAGTTGGGAAGTAAAAGAGACTATAAGCATTGTTTACGTGATTAATATGATGTGCATGTTTTAAACACACTTACCTTGACAAGCACTCAATCTTGTATTTAGTAGAGGAAAATAGTTGGTGATACTGTTTTTGTTTATAAACTTATTATATCTGTCCAGTCCTTAATTGTTGGTTCATTTTTTGTCCTCAATTTCTTTCCTGCTGCCAGAAGAATGCTTACAAGGTATACCCATTTATTGTGTTCATGGCAGGAGTTTTGAGTTCCAAACACATTGTTCGGAAGTCCAGTGGGATGCCAAGCCGAAAATAAAATGCAGTGCATTGTATTAATATTTTAAAGTTGTAGTAAGGTAATATTTCTCATTTGCAACTCTGAACAAAAAAAGAGTAAACAAGTGTAAAAGCGTTGGTAAATTTGGAATTAGTTAAAGAAAGTGTCACATTCATTTTCTTGTAAATTATACTCTTCTTTAAGGAGTAAGGCTTGTTAATAGATATCTGGATGTCTCTGGGCAACATTTTTCATTACTGCGTTAAAAAACTGTAAAAAATCAATGTGTTACCAATTTACACATGCAATAACTCTGATCTTTTCATAGAGTTCACTCACTGGTCTCTCCATATTTTTCTATTTGTGATGGGGGAATGAGGAGGTAGATAGTATTATGACATTCTAGGGAGCATGTGAAACAGCTTAAGAAGCTGCAGAGACATTTATAGGACAGAGTCATCCAAACTTCACATACTGACTGTAGATATACAAGTGGTACTGGGGAAATCAAGCTTGTGATATAATATTATTACTGTTTGTTTTGGTTTATTTGAACGTGGCACTATATTACAAGATGGTTCAAAGTATTGGTCGTCTTTTCACCCTATTCCGGAAGCTGTCTATTCGCCGCCGTTCCACGTAATCCTTCTTCTGGTTGTATTCGTTAACATAGGGCTGCTGACCTCAAGAGAAAATAAGTTTTACAATCAATCTACTTTATAGCATGTTTTAGTAGCGAGACTTTTCCCTCGTTCTCCATTTTAAACCAACGGAGTTCCCGCTGGACCGGAAGTGCCATTACAACGGAAGTGCCATTACAACGGAAGTGCTGATCTGTGAAAAAAAGAGGAAAAGGTGGATGCGGCAGAAAAAGGTCAATGGGGGTTAGGCACAAGCCAACAATATGAAAATGTCTATATGAATTTTTCCATTTTGGCATAGTAAGACACAATGCACAACATTCTGATTACAGGCTTATGATTATATAAGAGGATTCTATCAAATCACATTGTAAATTTGATTTCACTATTATAGTGTTTGTCAGAAGGTGTTTTACACTGACAATTAATTTCTTGAGAACTGTATTCCATGTTTGAAACTTGTCTGATCAAAAGAAGAAAACTTGCTGAAAGCAATTTCATTTCAGTTCAGATTTTTTTTATTAAAGTTGAAGTTTCTGTTTGGAAAAAAAAATTAAATATACTATACTCCTTTCTCCTGTGAAACTTCTGGTAGTTTGTAATAGTATGCCTTTTATTACGCTGCTGTACTTCATGTTAACATTTAAGTAAATACCAGATTGACTATAGCGCTCGGGATCAGTAGAATTTCCAGTTAACCTTAAGTTAAACCAATGGAGATTTTACAATGCTTTTTTTTTATGACATTATTTTGGCTAATGTATCTCTGTGGACGTTCAGCATACCTACAACACAAAAATGGCAGATTCCCATGGTAACAGTTGCTTTTTGATGTTCCATCCAGAGCTCTAGGCTAAACATCTTTATTTTCCAAATCTCTTATTGTTTTATTTCTTTGTCTTACTAGGGTAATTGACCCACACTGTCACTGATTTTTGGATGTGTTATAACTGCAGTATCCATTTAAAATGAAGAGCTTTATCGCAGTGACAGTTGAGAAATAATTCCTAACACTGTTAACATGCTGCTGGCTCTGGAGACTTAAGTAAAAAACTTGTACTACATGTAGAAATAATAATGAAGGCAGTCAAGGTGCAAGAATGTGCAAGATAATCAGCCGTACCCACATAATCTGAGCGTGTAGCAGTAACTTAAATATGGCATGGGGTCAATTTAATGAGGCACTAAGTTCCAGCTTGCCAACCGTAGCTGCTGCTGCCACTTTTGGATGGCAGACCTGATGTAAAAATGATTTCTTACTTGTATAACTGGCAAGCTAGAAATACAGTTGTCCTTGTGAGTCACTGGTCAAACACTGGAGTTACAGAGATGTTTTTTGTGCACTCAGCGTAAAGAAACGCATGGGGAAACTGACTCACTTTAGCCTGGTGAAAGTACATTCTAAATCAAGTGTACCACTGGTGGTACGCAAGCTCCTTCAGGTGGTACATTGACCCCTCTTTACTAGAGTTTGCCAAATTAAGAGTCTATTTTATCCACATTATCTTCCTCCTCAGCCCCATGACCAGCGATGGCAATCAACGTACCCACGGTGCAGCAGCTAGTAAGAAGGACAAAATATGGGAAAGGGATAGACAGGACGAGACGGGCAAGGACGGATCACACAGCAGGACCTGCACAGCCAGCCGCTGAAAGAGGAAAACCCGTAAGTGCTCTTGAAGCGGAGTGATCACCACAATGTCCAGGCAGTGCAAAGGCAGAAGAACCGGCCTTGATTGTAAGTGTTGCACATTTACTAGTGTGCGCCCACAGTTTCCCTTAGGCTGTGGGCTCTTGGGGGGGTTGGGCACTCAGTGTTTTGGACCCAGCCTAATCGGTAAGCACCACTACGACAGATTCAAGACTATGGGGGGCCGGACGGAGATACCAACAGCGGTTTGATCCCACAGGAGCACCCCAGCGACAACTATCAGCAGCGGCAGGAAGAGAAGTCCTGCTAGGGCAGTAAGTGTGATCACTACAGTGGTGCTTTTATATTCCCAAAGCTGGGCCGTGGGGAAGTCAGTGCCTCTTGTGCTATTTGCTGTCTTGTTGTCTTGTGACCCAGGGGCAACAAGGGGCAATTTATGCCCAACCAGGGATAGAAGTCGGAGATCGACCAGAGGGACCTATGGTCAGACCAGCTGCACAGGGCACCATGACGTACCCTACAAGTAACAGCAGTGCTCTGCCTTACTTTGTGAGAAACGCAGTAGTAGTTGTTCTCCTGCTTTATTTGTGTCAGCGGTTGCTCTTATTCACTTGTTGTAGCTTTGTTATGAATTTTTGATTTGCCTTATTGATTACTACATTCATCCATAACCCCTCAACCAAATTACATGTTTTAGATCTGGTGTTACTTGAAAAGCTAAATATTTTCTGAGGTCATATTTGGTGTAAAAAGTCTAAATGGGTACATGGGGTATTACAATGGGTTCTCTTTAAGGCAGGGGTGTCAAACTCAAATCCACAGTGGGCCAAAATGTAAAACTTGAACAAAGTCGCGGGCCAGTATTGAACAAATGAAACTTTTAATATTGACCCAAACAAGATTTGCTTTTAACATTGAATATGGAACAAGCAACACTTATTATCTATTACAATATATAATGGATTTGTAGTAGTAACGATGAATGAATGCGCTGTATAATACCGGCGCGCCAAGCCCTAGTAGTCATTTGGTATAGCCTCTCGGGCCAAATATAATTACACTGCGGGCCAAATTTGAGTTTGACACCTTTGCTTTAAGGGTACAATAATGCTAATGTCCAATTAATTGTTCATCTTAGTTTAATTGTGGAAGGAGTCATGAATAAGCATGTATGGATATAAATCGGGGTACACCCACACAAAGGGGACTCATGATGTTTTATTGTCACTCAATTAAGGGGTATATACAATCATTTCTCAAATGCATACAATAATGTGTACAGTAGAGGTTTTCACACAAGGACATTGACTTCACTGAAAATTATGTTAGAAAATTAACTTAGCAAGGGAACAAAACTGTAAACATGCAGGTCATATTAAAAGAGTAGTTATCAATGACCTGCCTGTTTACAATGTCCAAAACAGCAGTTGCATGAGGTCCAGACTGCTGCCATTTCGGGAAGGCAGAAATGATGTAAAATTGATTTCTTCCTCACTCTACTGTCCATAAAAACTGCCAGGCTAGTAATGTCTCCTTATGTGCAACTTTTGTCACTGGTCAAGCAGAGAAGGATGGAAATCACTTTCTCCTAGACATGACTTTGTGCCCTCGGCGATGTCCACTGTCAACCCGATGACAAAAGGTTAGCGTCTAAAGTTAGAATCGGTTTTGACTTGTTGCCAAAACAAATGCAGCAAATGACTGTCTTTCTAGAGCAAGGAAAAAAGAAAACAGTAGTGTTGATTCCAATGTTTCTGTAGCTCATTAGAACAGGCGCCAAAGTTAATTGCATTGTTGCGCCGGTGTCTTGATTTCATCGGACACTTTCGAAAGCTGCCTTCATGTTGACATTATAGGCAGGTGCAGCAAGAGTTTCCAGGTCGGGGGCTGAAGGACTGTAGTTGACAAGACAAGGAAGTGTAATTAGCACATTATAAAGAAGCAGCAAGGATGTATTCTCCGCCAAGACACACCTGAGAGCACAGCTGACACCTCACTTTAATGTCCTAATTAGACGATAACAGTGACCAAGCTTTAAATCTGCTTCCCAATGAAGCTAAAAGAGAAATAAATTATGAAATTGTAATGTTTTAATGATTTTTGAATATTAATTTTACATTCATCCATTAAAGGTGTGCTAACTTTGTGATGGAGGGTCCGCCACCTGCTTGTCTCCACCAAGTGACAGGTCAGATCTGCGGAGAGGTGACCCAGCTCACAGTAAAATGTTTTTCAAGGTGTTTTTGAGCAATACAAATCCTGCAATTGAACTATATTTGTGCACTTTTAACTGTATCATTTGATCTTAACATTATCCAGCACTAATACTACGACTTAAAGCAATGAAGGTATTGCTTGCATTTTATAATAATTGCATCTTTTTATACATAGACAATTGTTTTGTACAGTCGTAGAACACCGTAGTCCTCTGAACACTGTTTTTGACAAACAAGAAGTTTCGACTTTCATCCAAAAGTCATACTCAATCTGTATCCGCGACTAGATCCACAGACTGACAATTGCTTTTGGATGAAAGTCATGTCCAGATGACTATAACTGAATATTTTTCTACAATGGAACACTCCCGGATGATTACACCGACTTTTTTTTCTACAATATAAACTCAAAGACCTCTTCTTAACCTCTTGATGTCTCAATAATTTTCAGAATATACATTTTTATTTGTACCCAAAACAAGGATCCATTGATTTTTTTTTCAATAGCACTTAAAGTAATGGTACTCTCCTATATGCGACATCAGGCAATAACAGAATGAAATGACACATTATGTAATAAAGTCACAACAAAACATTTTTTTTTACAACTTGGATTCACAAGACATTGTGTCTCAAACTGATACAAATGAAATATTTTTAATTGTCATGACCCAAGTATAACGATGTAGGATGTCAGGGCCGGCAATCATTCTAAAAATTCGCTCAAACTGTACAATTTTATGCAGCACCCTTGCACTCACGCCACTGCACCCACTTTAAACCTAGTAAACCAAAAACACTGCTGTACAACATCAACACAATTTTGGAGACTGTTTTATGGCAGAATGTGGATTTTTATGTGTTCAGTTAGGATTCAGTTACTTTGTTGTTAGCTCTAAAAAGTTCATCACAAACATCTACGATAATAAATGTGCAGCCTGTCTGTGTCTGAAGGAACTCGTCCCTCTGGTACAGATTTTGAGTCTTTTCACTGTGTTCAGTGTCACCTTATGTCTTTGTCCTGTTGTAATTAACATCTTACTTACTGTGGCGGCAGGTGTAGAGTGTCATAACAAGCGCAGTGTGTTGTCTCTGTGTAACTACGGACCTCTGCAGAATTTATCTGTGTAACGACAGTCCTATGCAGAGTGTCGTCACGGGGTAGTGGCAGGCACAGAGTGTCATCCCGGTGTAACACCGGGCCTCTGCAGAGTGCTGTCTCTGTAATTGCAGCAACAGCGGGTGTCCTTATAACCACAAGTCAAACAGAAAAAAGTCTTTCCCATTTAAAAAAATATATATGTTTAGCGGAGTAGTCGTCCAAACGAGCGATGCATCGATACAATTTAGATATTATTGCCCTTGAAAGTTCTGATTTATAAGCCTAGATAAAAAGTCAGAGGGTTATAATGGTCATTACTTTGTTTAATTTATTGGTTTTAATAACTCCTTATTTGTAAACATCTATAAAAGTCCTGCTTCTCCAAGCCAAAGGATTCTTTCAACATATCAAAGCTTTTCATGTGATCATCTCTTACAATCTTACAAAATGTCAGTACTGTTTTTACCAGTTTGCACATTCCTTCAGCCCTTGCACCAGTGACAGCTTACTCTCTTCGGAGGCTGTACTAAATTACTATCATACAGTCTGTATGTTAAAAACTGGCTGAAGTCGCGGGTTGCTCCATACTGTGTGCATTGACTGTTTGGTTTGATTCATTTAGGCTCTGCCGCATAAATTAGGCCAATTGTGTCAAATAAACTGCAGTTAGCTTGACACCGGTAGAAGAAGTATAATCAAAATTGTTTGCAGTACCAAATAACAGGCAGCTGTGTGCATTGTTACGTGTGTCTGCTCCTAAACGCTCGGTGTCTTTACAGGAGAGGAAAAAGCAAGACGCAGAATGAAATTACATATTCTGCATTTAAATGAATTAAATAAATGTTTAAAGCATATGCTGTAGAGACAACAATATCAGTCTGTGCACATTTAGCTGCAGATGGAGCATACACTCACCGAGTAGACGGAAGCGAACACCGCGGTCTGTAGCAAAGTGACACAATCCACATGTTTTCCAAAGTAAACAAATTCGTAATTAAAGTAGAGTAATTATTAAATCATGAATAAAGCAACACTCACACACATCTAAAACTGGACTGAGTCATAGCTAAATCAGACCGGGCCCAGACAAACCCAGGACGAACTCAAATAGATAAGAACTAACCTAGACTAAACCAGAACTAACCCAGGTCTAAGCCAGTACTAAACCAGGTCTTATCCAGAACTGAATCAGGACTAAAGCAGGTCTTACCCAGATACAACCCAGGACTAAACCAGATCTTAATCAGGACTAAACCAGGACTAAAACTGGACTAAAACCAGACAAAAAAACATGTGGGTTTAATAGAAAATTATTACGTGACTACTGCATAAAAAGGGTCTGATAAGGTCCCCAGCATGAAGATGCATGAAGCAAAGCAATAAATAAAGCAGTAACAACACATACCGGTATATCAAAAGAACTAGAAGAAAAATAGCTACAGAACATATCTAAACATGTACGTTTCCAGGACTGTGGGACGAGCAGGTCGGATCACAGCTGACCCCTCTCACCCTGGACATGACAATTTGAGCCACTCCCCTCAGGCAGGAGGCTACAGTCCATCCGGACCAGAAACCTCTCGCCCTCCCGCCACAAGAATAGTTTCTTTCCCTCTGCCGTTGGACTCATGAACACTTCTAAACACCTGCCACTTTAACTACAATTTAATCAATCACTCACTGCACTGTCACTTTCTGCACTACATCTGTAAAGGTAATTGTAAATTCTTGTGTACATAGTAATTCTATAATTTTTTTATCCTATAGAAAATATTTTTTTTCTTTAATGCATGCCCTTTTGATTTCATATATGTTGTTTTAATTTTTTGTTCATTGTTGTATGTTGCATGTTAATGCCGAAACAAGTTCCTATGTTTGTGAATTTTGTTCATTGAAAATGGCAATAAACCTTTTTCTGATTCTGATTCTGATTCTCTGATTCTAAAGACGCTGCAGAGTTTGGGGAAGCGAATAAAAACAGCAAAACGCGTCGGTTCTTCCCAAGGACCTAATGAATATGCACAACTGGACATTGGGTGAATGCATGTCATATATCGGCCGCATTTTGAGTTTGATGTAGGAATTGTGTTAGAACTCTATCTACTGGCAACAGAGGGAATTACAAAGGGGAGATAAACAAAAGCTATCTTGCCCCCAACATGCTAATACATGCACACATTTGTAATGAACACACATTAACGGTAGAAATGAACTCTACCCATGAAGTCTACCCATGAATTATGGGCTTTAAAACAGCAAAGAAGATCTAAGAGTTACCTAGTATGACGTCACACATCTGAGACAATTGGAATTTGTTTTTTTGAGGCGCAGAGGTGAGAGGACTTTCAAAACAAGGTTCATCAAAAATTATAAGCGTAAATAAAAGGTGTGTTTTTGATGAGGGAACAATAGCATGCTTATAAGCTTCAAGGTTAAAAGTAAATGTTACAAAATATGTGTCATTGAATGTAATTATTTATTATTATTATTATTATTATTATTATTATTATTATTATTATTATTATTATTATTATTATTATTATTATTATTATTATTATTATTATTATTATATTGGAGGAGCAATCTTCATGTTGTAATTGTTTTATGTGAAATTTTACTTTTTAATGTCTTTGCTGATTTTTGCTGGTCGATATGTAATCATGTGGTGTTGATTGTCCCAAGGCTTCACTGTTGTTTGTTGAATGTTGATTTTGGCTTCTTCTTGGCCAGGGCACTCTTAAAAAGAGATGTTTAATCTCAATAAAGTTCTCCTTTTTAAATAAGAGCAACTTTCCCCAGTTTGATTATTACTACCACACATCGAATTGGAGGTTCCAGTTCTTTTGTGCCACATACAAAAACCCGCTTCCAATAATTACTATAACCACTCTTCATAGGTACTTTACCACAAAGGACAAAATGATTTAGACAAGTATTTAATATTTTCAGAATTTTCTTTTAGGCGTCTCTCCAATTTATTCATGGTTGGCCTCTCTGCTCCATGTTTGAAGGTTAAATTCAGGATTTCTTACCCTTTGACCGCACATCTTAACCATGCCTACGTTTTATTTTTGTGAACGCATCTTATGAATTATACCACTTGGCTGTCAAGGTCGGCTGCCCTTAGTGTACATCTCCTATAGCATAAACAGAAGGTCACATATCTCTCCCAGGACAAAGGCTGCTTGGTTCTGATTTTATTATGTATTTCAATGTGAAATCAAAGGATGGATGTTTCCCTATAGGTTATGCATCCGCACAATGTGAATTAGCATTAGTATAGTGTCAGGGTTATTGCAAAATAAAGTACAATTTAACTACTCAATAGATGAGGACAAAGGATAATAAATAAAAAAATAAAATGTGCACGAATGAAGAGGCCCATGTATAATCATATTTTAGAAATTAAATTGGAAAAATGTAATAGAATTAGATGACTCTAGCCTTTGTAAGTGTCACCTTTATAACAAAAGTCCACATTTCCAAGAGATGCTACAGCACTCTCATACAATTTGTTCCTTACATGTTTTGCCAGAGAATGAAGGCCTAACATTTACAGTAGTCTATGGCCTAGAGCTGGGGTGTCAAACTCATTTAGGGCCACAGGCCGAATGTCGATGCTCAGGCTGGGTCGCGGGCCGAACATAATGTAAAAAATGAAATAATAAAAAATATAAAACATTTTATATAGCCTAGTAATAGTTATATATGGACACTGTTGTACAAATCTACAGCCGGTGAAAGAGTCCATATTCATGCATCAGCAGCAGGAAGAGGAATACGGACTTGTGATATGGTTCTGATTTTAAATGTTGGTATCACAGACATGTTGGTATTGCTGCACAAACTCAATATGAGCTCACTATTTTTATAGTTATATATATATATATTTAGCTTATTTAGTGACAAATTATTCATGTAGTGAATAAAATGAGAGCTTTTAGCACAGCTCTAACGTCCACAAAGCCGCCTCCTTTCTTTATTCCTCGTGTTTCCCAAAACCACACGTCTTTTTCCTTGCTCAAACCTCTACTTAAGTCTGTGAAGTGTGCGATGTGCATCGGCACTCTCAGCCCTTGGCACTTGCGCTGGTAGCACACACAGCAGTGCAGAGCAGCGCAGGGGCGGCGCCTGTGGCTGCAAAGGATTGTGGGAATTGTAGTTCTAGCGATAAAAACACTATATATCTATTGGAAATTAATATATATAAACTAGAAATGTTCAGCGGGCCGGATTAAAACGTCTGGTGGGCCACATCTAGCCCGGGGGCCTTGAGTTTGACACATGTGGCCAAGAGTGTCAGGCATACAGGGGAAAAAAAGAAAGAAGATTCAATCTGACCACTTATGGCTGCCCTTCAGTCGGCCAATACTTATCAACAAAACACAGTAAAATGTTTAGACTTGTTTAGAAATTGCTCTATTGAAATACATATTATCTCTCAAGTAACGGAACATACACCACCTGTCCAAAAAAAAAGCCTCCTACTGGATAATTGTGGCATGGGTGAGGTTTTTGTTTTTTCTGCTGCAACAGGGTATTTAAATCCAAATACGAGCACGATCCACGGCACCGGGATGTCTCCTCTTTCTCAGAGACATCTCTTGGCGTGCGCCTCAACCGCTCAGCGCACTCCAGCCCCTTCCAACTCATTCCAGCTGCCATACGCGCTAGACAGTCCTCAAGCCCTTAGTCTTCTCTACCAGGCATTCAGGTCATCCTACAGGGCAAGCCCTTCTTCATTTCAGGCCAAAAATATGCTTCTCGTCCCTATGATGAGTAACTTTAGTGCACCTCTCAAGTCAACACACAGAAGTACCAGACTCCCGCATTTAAATATTTTCATGCGACCATCGAACTCCTCATTAGAATGATTATTTTTCTCGTTCCAAGGCTTCAAGGGAAGGCAGCTCGTTTCTGTCTACTCTAATAGGTCCTCCACATCCGTTCAAATTATACCCCACTATCATTCCAGACTTTTGGGGGTTCGATTAGTCAGAAGGCACTCATTCGACAACACCTCTTTAGTAAATCAGTAAAGGATATTTTATTATGCCGTACCTCATAGTTCTCTAGACTCTCAGTCTACTCCCCCCTAACAATCAGTCACCCGCATTGCTCGTACTTGAGTCACCATAATCAGCCAACTTCTACTCACAATTCGCTCACTGATCTGACGCTCAGCACCAAACGATCGTCCTAATTCCTCTTCTTCGATCTTCAGGAAATATCTTAAATCAGACTACCCTCTCATCTGTCTTTCGTTCCACTCATTCTCAATCTCATTCAGATCTCCATTAAGTTTCCTCATCCTTCGCTCATAGTGATTCCATTACTATCTGCAGTTCATCAACTCCTATATCACTGTAAAGTATTCCGCTCTCCTCAACCTTTCTCTCTACTCCACCATCATGTAATCTCCACACTGTTTCAACAATTGCTCATCCGAACCTCACCCCATCCCTCTCGCACCTTATTCATACCCATGCACTGCTACCCACAAACACATTGTCTTTTACGCCACCCATTTGACTTGAGACTGTATTCCCGCACTTCCAACTCTATCACACTCACCTGCTCTCCATGTCTTTCAATTAATCGCCTAAAACTCTTTCAAAACTCTATTCAACTGCACCGGTATTAATCCTCTTCTCCAGTAATGGACAGACTGCTTTTAGATTCATCCAGCTCCTCTTTAGACAGTCCATGACCATCCAGCTCCGCTTCTCTCGTGCCACTCACACCTTCATTTTCAGCCAGGTTTTACATTGAGATCCAGATAATCTTTTCTCATTTTAAATCATCTTTGGGGGTTCTGAATCGGCTGGGCTGGTTAACTGAGACAGAGCCCCCATCCTGAGTCTCTACCCAGCCAACTCTAATCGATCCATCATCGAGCCATCATCGATCCATCATCGATCCATCATCGATCCATCATCGATCCATCATCATCACTATTATTACACTCATATTCCATTGTTGTGGCGTGGTCCTTGCTAGTGAAGAGACATTTTATTTGAAAAAGACGACGCAGTGTATTTGAATGTTTTATGTATATATGTATGTATATGTATAGATGAATGTCTGTGTATGTGGATATTTATATATGTGTACATATATATAATTATTATTATTATTATTATTTATTTTCTCTCTTTTCCATAGGTTAGTTTGTGTGATGTATGTTTTTGTTGCTATATGTTTAAAAAAAAGAATATATACCAAAAAATAGAAAAAGAAGACGGAATTAATTTTCCAGATATAATATATACTGTGTATTTTTACTTTTTTGAATTAAAATCCACAATTTTGGATCTAATTAAAATGTGTATACCATTGAGACCTTGAAATTCAACCTTATCAAACTCTATATGCATGCTCTCTTGACCAGGACTCCTTTAAGAATGCTCCTTTGTTGAAATCGTGTGAAATATATATATATATATATATATATATATATCTTTAAGTAATAATAATTAGTATTATTTTTATTTAGCATTTCAGTAGTCAGCAGTACAGTTCCACTATTAGATCCTACCATTTTGGTTGCACTGCGGCAATTCTGTCAGCTATGTGAGACAACTCCACTTGTACTGCATCTCAGTTTTATCACAGGAGACCAGGGGAAATATATGGGCTTGGACTTGAGTGTCAAACAAAAGCGTGCCAGCATCATGACTAAATTAGGAAGGGTGTTTGTAAATCCCCCGAGAGGTCTGTGACACTGGTTATCTTACACCAAAGGTTCCCTCAATGACAATTTATTATTACACTCCTCTCTCTCCCTCCTCCTGTCACCTGCTTTTTCTTTCTTGCTATCTCTTGCGGTCGTCCTACAATCCTTTTTCTTGGGAAAGTGCCGTGAACTGACCTAAAAATACTCCTGGCCCTTGACACCTTTGGGTGACATGTCTCCGTGCCAGCTACCTGATCCATTTGAGCCATACTTTCCTGGCTCATCTTCAGCAGTCTCCTCTTCGTCTCTCCTTGAGCTATGTCATACCAACCTGCCACAGCCAAAAATCTAATACCACTCTCAGGATTTAGGCTCTCTTTTACTGAAAGTCAGCCACGCCAGAGTCAATGAGACAGGTGCATAATGAGGAGAAAAAAGGTACACATATCTATTAAGTATTAAGTATTTAAAAAGCTAGGGACACTGATGTGAAAATGTGATGAATAATAAAATTGATTGTGTCGCAATTGTTTAAAAGTAGCATATCGAGTTTATTGGATTTGTCTATGATTTAAAACTATAAAAAATTACTGGATGAAGACAGAAATGTCTAGTAATCTCCTAAACAATGCTATAAAGTGATTTTTCTGCACTGCAGAAAACTGTTGCGCAATTCTTAACAATTTTGATTCATTTATGGCCAATATCATTTGAGCAAATTTTTTATGCACATGAAGTCTGAATATTGTTATTGAGATAATCCCAAAAAACATACAATATACATAATGTAAAGACAAGACAATTAATCTAACAATAAATTACATTTATTTAGGAAAAAATGTATTAAACATATATTTATGAGACGGCTCAAAATTAATATCTAGTTAGTTGTGTCACACTGAAATAAAGTAAGAATATTTTTGACTTGTATGAAACTGGCCTAGATTGGTTGTAAGTTACAATTGCAAAAAAAAAAATTCTAACTCAATTGAAGTGTATCCATCATTCTGTCTCTTCTTTTGGCTCACATGCCAAATATCCTCTCTTTCATTCCTTGCAGTTAGACTCTTGCCCAGTGAAAGCCTCCAGCAGATGTCAGAAAATGGAGACAATTTCCCCTCGAACAAATGTCATTGGCAGGGTATTCCTGTCTTGTTACGGTTTCAGGTTTCACGACACAAGTAATTTCCTGGATCGACAAATAGCATTGATTTAAGTTGTATTGAAGTCACCATTCAATTGCATTTCTTACAGAATGCAATCAGGCATCACTGGCACTATTGATTTAAAACAAGTGCTAGTTTGGATGGAAAAATCAAGCACTTGTATCTAAATCCGATGAGAGAGTCTTTTTTCATTGCAGTGGATTTGACCTAGATATGGCTTAATAGAATACACTGTTTTAAATAAGAAACTTAAACCCATATTACTAAACAGTAGGCTTTGTGTGTGTAGTGTTATCTTGACTTATGTAACATGTGGTTGTGCGTTATACAGCGGGTGTACACTGACTATGGGCGCGGGTCCAGGATGTGCACAAGTCTGTGGAAAAATCCACAAAACTTGCCACAAAACCAGAATCGGTGCACTGGTACAAAAATATATATGCTGTATATCAATAGCTTATGGTCAGGCCAGTTAGGAAGATAAATAAAAACCTACCGTTTCTTAGCTACGCTGCCCTAGGAGCAGCTATGCTGGGGGAAGTATGGCAGTTTGAGCACTATCCTCTGCTTCTTTCTACTTACATGATCAACATTATTTTGATCATGCGCGTGTTTGCACTGTTTCAGGGAATTTGCACACCGCTAAGAATTGTGTGTCTCTACATACTGTCTATCTCCTTTTTCTAAAATTCCCCAAATTTCAATGTACAAAACGGCATTGCAAGATAGGAAATGGCCAAAAAAAAACTAATTGTAGAATCATGATATTTTGCGCAGAGGTAGATAGTAACTGGACAAGTAAAAAATATTATTATAGCAATGCCCTCCACCCAACCAAATGTCGGCCATATTGGTAAAACTAAGCTAAGCATGACTCGATCTCAAAAGTTATCCAAATTATTTTAACAACTTTCATGGTATCTGTGCGGCGAAGCCACAAAGTATTGCCAGAATTTCTGAAATTTTAAAATGTTAAATTGTATCAAATTTGAACCAGTTGTAAAACTCTTTGACCTAAACCAACGAGAGGTCAATTCATTGAATTTGCCGTTATAGAGGAACCTACAGAGTTCAATGAACTTGTATATGGGGAGAATTTTTTTTTTTTTCCAAAATGTTAGGACATTTGGCAAAAAATCTATCTTGATCAAAACAGTCAATGAGACCCATGTCATATTTCTTACGCCGTAGCTGTTGCGATGAAAGAAACTTATGTTATTCAGAATGGAAATTGCCAAATCTCTGACATCTTTATACTTTTATGAACTCCTCCTACGGCGTTAGCCCAATTAATCTAAAATTTAGTAAAACTTATTTTAAGGAGCAGGATGAGAGGCGGGACTCTTCGTGGTAACTCATACCCCGCTGTCGCAAGGGGGGCGAGGCCCTATAGTGTGCGAGCGGCTTTCATATTTACTAAAATCTGAAATATAATCATACTCCCTTCAAATGACTGAAAATCTTCTTCTTCTTCTTTGGTGTTGTTTTATGGCAGTTGGTATCCATAATATTACATTACCGCCATTCTGTAGACATTATTCATTAGACCCCATTCTTTAGTTCAGCGATATTCAACTTTATTTTCCAGAGGGCCAGATTTTTTGGCGGGCCGTGGTCTCTGGGCTGGAACACAACACTGTAACATTTTGTGTCGTACCATTTCAATACATTTACATAAAAATAACTATGGCTGGATTCAATTTTTGTGAGAAATAACATACAAAATACTTTACCAACATTACTCACCCACCCAGAACTGAACCAGATTTAAGTTAGAACTAGACTAGAACCAGCCAAGTCTGAACCAGAACTAACCCAGAATCAAACGAGGATTAAACCCAAGACCAAACCAGGTCGAGTGCTTACCCAGAATTAAACAAGTAAACAAGATTTTTGTTTTATTTTTTAAACATTTGGACGATGCGTCGTGGCCCGGATTAAATTGCTTGACGGGCCTGATATTGCCCACGGGCCTTAGGTTGAATAGCCCTGCTTTAGTTGTTGTTGTTGGTGCTTCAAACGGCGGCCAGCAGCCAACCGCAAAGGCACATCCATCCTCTTCTTCTCTGGCTTTCCACGGCGGCAGGCTTCCATAGTGCCACATCACCGCCACCCACTGTAGTTGTGACTCTTGGAGTCACTTTCGCTGTTGTCACCGCCCTCCATGGCAGTCGGCAATTGAGCGGGCAACACTACAACGATGCACCCAACTCTACAATCTCCCAATTAACCCTGTGCTACATAAGTAACTGTAGTGTTCGGGCTCCGTATGAGCCATACAACGATTATTTTATGTTTTAAACACATTTATATGCCTTTCTGTTTTATTTGTAAGAAGTTTGACATGTTTATGTTTTGTTTTGGTAAACCGGAAGTTGCACTGTTTCTCACTTCCTGTTAGCGCTAGCGCAGACGCGAAGTCAAACTCTTCCTACCACGTTGGGTCCTGAGCCAGCACAGCCTGTATGTTGGTAAAAATAAATCAGCCTATGACTGTGCGCTTAGAATGCAGTATTTGTATGTAGGTACGTTTAGAATTGTTCAGGAAATATCGCTAAAGTGTGTGTGTTTGGCCACGTTAGTGTTGTATGCTAACGCTAGGATTAGCATGTTAGTTTATTTTTACATATACTGTGTACATGTTTGTTATTAGTCTGTGGTTGCATTGTACTTTTATTCTCATATACACTATTCTGTGTTTCTTGTTTACAATTCAGGAATTAGGATATATTTATTGCCATTGTCAGTGAACAAAATTCCCAACATAAGAATGTGATTTGATGACAGATGAGGGACATGCATAAGAGCATCAGCCACCCGGGCAGCCACATGATGGCGCCTGCTGGGGAACTTGAACCCTAGGAAAATGAAATACAGTTTCAGCCATAAGCATAACAATAACACACAATGAATAAATTACACATGGTCCTGTGCTGGAATGTTTAGTGGATATGGGGGTTGGGTCACAAACAAGAGAAGGAATAGATAGGGGAAGTGCAGACGGTGGAGTGGAGGCCAAATGAATGTTTGTGCGTGCGCATGTGGGTCGGTGTGACGAGCTATCCAGCTGGTCTCAAGGCCGGGAGAGAGAGATAAGGAGGAAGGAGCAGGGAGATTTGGAACATAATGGGAAAAAATACTTGATCCAAAATTTGCTAGATCAAATAGTCCAATCATTTCTGGTCCTCTTGTTTCATTGAGTTACTCCATCTTTCAGCAAATAGGTCCCTGTGCTTGATCTCGTCCCACAATCTTCTGCACATCCGTGGTCCGGACTAAGAGGTTTTTGTTCAGTTCTACGAGCTTCATACGTGCCATACCGTACTCGAGTCTCTGTTCGGGTCTTTTCATCCTTTCACTCAATTCCACAAACTCCTTATTCTTGTTGTCAGACAGTAGCTGGGTGAATTTTTCTCCCAATGAATTTTTCTCCCAATTTTCCGATGACTCCAGGCCCAATTAGAAGGAATCCCGCTATCTTACCATTCATTATCCAAGTCTATGCCAATGAAAACAGCTAGAAGCAGCGACGGTGTAGTTTTTCTACCTGTTTAGCTAAGTGCAAGGGCAGGACAGTAAAAAGGCTGTGCTGGAAACGGCTACTCCAGGAGGATCAGCATCCAGTATATGACTACGAAACCAGCAAAGATGCGGCCAGGGGAGAAGGAGAACCTCGAGGTCCGTTCTACCTGTTTGTCTAGATCAAGTTCCAGATCAGTTTGCACGTAAATAAATTGAAATAAAAATTAAACAAGCAGGATTAGTGAAGAGTTGGATTTACTCTCCCGGTGGCTCGGAGAGGAGTCTTCTAAACTACAAACAATCAAGTCTGGTCACGGTTACAAGACTTATAGCATACCTGAGGCTGTCGAAAAGGCTCTCTTATATCGACTAGAACATTTTCCCAGAGTCACAAATAAGGATCCACAAAATCTTAGAGAACTTGGGGACTTATTATCTGAGATAGATACAGCTAAATCTGATGGCTCTTTACCTGGCCTAGTGTATTTGGACACCTCATGTGGCATCCAATCAATCTTCAATATAAGCGGATGTCAGATGGGACAAGGTACAAGCAAAGACACAATGTGAGTTTCTCTCCTTTTTAATTCTTCGGCCGTTTTATATAAGATGAAGCCAAACTGAGAAATGACCCCAGTTTCAAGACAACCACACCAGCTCCCATATCCACTGCAGTTACCCATCACAACCACTATGCAAGTTAAGTCCAAAACTCCTGGTCATGGTCCACAAAACAGAGGTAAACAAACCCTATAAAACAAACTCAGTTCACAAACAAACAGTGCCCCATTCATCAGAAACCACACACACTTAAGAAGTGTAGGGGGTTTAGAGAAAAGACACTAGATGATCGCAAAGCATATCTCAGAGAACACAACATCTGCTTTTGCTGCTGTGACTCCTTCACTCACCAAGCAAAAGACTGCAGAGTAGAGGTCACATATTCTCAGTGCAACAGCAACAAATACATAGCTGCTCTGCATGCAGGTCCTGCACCATGGACAATTCCAAATAAGCAGTCTGAAAACAATACCCCAGACCAGAAAGGGGAGCACAGGGAGGAGAATGACGGGTAGAGTAGCTTAGGCAGTTTAGAAACTACCTCAGCGTGCACCCAAATATCTGGGGACTTAAGAGGAAGCCGCTCCTGCTCAAATATATGTCAGACCTATATCTATCTAGAGGGGCATCCAGACAAGAAAGTCAAGGTTTATGCTATCATAGATGACCAGAGCAATAGGTCATTAGCTAAGCCTGCACTTTTAGACACATTGGCCTTTCCAACGGACACCATAGCGCTGTACACACTTAAGACATGCACTGGGGTTTCCATGACAAACGGTCATATTGTAAATGTAATTGTAAATGATTTGTTGAACTCTGTTACATCTAGTGTTTTGAATGTTCTCGACACCATTGCCCCTATGAAGGTTAAAATTGTTAAAAAATAAGCCAAAGGCACCATGGAGAAATGATGATTCAGTCAGTGCACAGAAAAGGGACTGCTGCCAGGCCAAACGGAAATGGCACAAGTCAAAGCTCCAGGTTCAAAAAGAGATTTACAGAGAGAAATTGTACATGTACAACCTAATTTTATGTAGAACTAGGGAAGGATATTTTTCCTAAATAATTAGAATATGTAGTAACAACTCGTGTGTCCTGTTAAACTTAACAAACCCTCCAGCTCAGCTGCCGTTAGAACTCCTTTTCACATCCAAGTGTAATGACTTTGCATTATTCTTTAATGACAAAGTTCAGGGCATTAAAAATGCTATAAATTCTACAATGCAAAAAATAACCCTTAAACCACCTACACACTTAGAGTTGACTCACTTTGCACCTGTAACTGACAAAACTGTCCAGGAGATCATCACCAGTCTGAGTTCATCTACATGCGTGTGGATGCAAAACAACTTTCTCCAGCTGAACTCAGACAAGACTGAAATCATCGTCTTTGGCCCACAGAAACAAAGAGAAAGTATTAGCATCTAAATCTATAAATCAAGTTAGAAATCTGGGGGTAATAATGTACTCAGACTTGGATTTTAACAGCCACATCAAATCAATAACATCAGCAGCTTTTTACCATCTAAAAAACATTGCCAAAATCAAGAGTATAGTGTCTAAACCAGACTTGGAGAGACTTATTCATGCGTTTGTCTCTAGTAGACTAGACTACTGTAACGGCCTGCTCACTGGCCTCGCCAAACGAGCAGGAAAACAGCTGCAGTACATCCAGAATGCTGCTGCTCGGGTCCTGACTAGAACCAGGAAGTAGGATCACATTATCTGCACTGGCTCCCTGTGGCTCAGAGAATAGACTGCAAAGCAGCTCTGCGTGTATACAAGTCTCTCCATGGCCTAGCACCAAAGTACATCTCGGACATGTTAGTGCCATATGAACCATCTCGGACTCTGAGGACCTCAGGGACCGGCTTCCTGCTGGTGCCCAGAGTCAGGACTAAACATAGGGAATCTACGTTTCAGTTTATGCAGCTAAAATCTGGAACAGTCTTCCTGAGAATTTGAGACAGCCCTCTACTCTGGCAATGTTCAAATCTAAGCTCTCATTTATGTCTTAAACTATTTTTTTTGCCTGAAAATGGCACCTTTAAATTTCTTTAAATTAAGGTTTTGTTTCTGTCATGTCTTTCTGTTTTAAATGTATTTTTTTTCCTGTTGTGTGAAGCACTTTGAATTGCCTTGTGTACGAATTGTGCTCTACAAATAAACTTACCTTGCCTTGCCTCGCCATGGTCGGTTCTTCTCTTCACTGCCTTCACTGCTCGAGTGTGACTTTCTACCAGACAACAAGTCAGAAATCCCAAGACCAGAGGTTGCGCTAGCCCACCCTCACCTCAAACACCTGGCAGATAAAATCCAACCCCTTGACCCCAAAGCCCAAATAATGCTACTGTTAGGCCGAGATATAATACAAGTGTACAAGGTGTACAAACGTGTCAATGGTCCAGTCAATGCGCAATTTGCCCAGAGGCTTGCACTTGAATGGGTTATTGTGGGGGACGTATGCTTAGGGGGGTTTCATAAGCTAACGGTTGTGGGCTCATTCAAAACTAGCATCCAAGAGAATGTACGTCCAAGTTGTCTTCCACCCTGCCAGAAGAGTTTCATGTTAAAGAGCAACTCCAGTCACATACTGAGCCCTGGGATACTCGCAGCTTAGGCCAAATGGGGAAACGAATATTTCAACAAAGTGAGAAAGATTAAAAGCTCGCTCCTTCTCTTGAGGACCAAGCCTTTCTACAGATAATGGAAAGAGACTTTTATCAAAACAACACAAACAGTTGGATAGCGCCACTTCCTTTCCACACACCAAGGCCCCATCTCCCAAACAACAGAAATCTAGCTCTCCGTTGCTTCGAGTCACTTTTCAGCACACTAAAGAAACGTCCTGAAATGCAAGAAACACTTCATGGACTTCATGCAGGGGTTATTTGACAAAGATCATTCAGAGCTATCTCCAGCTCTGGGGGAGAAAGAAGAATTCTGGTATCTGCACTTCTTTGGCGTCTATCACCCGCAGAAACCGGGGAACATCAGGGTCGTGTTTGACTTGAGCGCCAAGTTTCAGGGAGTCTCTTTAAGCGATGCACTGCTCACAGGGCTAAACGTGAACAACAGACTTGTTGTGGTGCTTGTCCGCTTCTGAGAAGAGGCAGTAGCAGGGACTGCGGACATACAACAAATGTTCCACTGCTTTCATGTGCGAGAAGACCTCAGGAACTTCCTCCAGTTTCTTGGGTACCACAAACAATGACCCCACAGAGCCAATCGTTGAGTACAGGATGAAAGGGGAGGGAACTGTTAAGGGAACTGGCCAAAAGAGACTTGGGATGGGTGGGATGAGACTCTTCCTGAGGCCAAGTTCAAAGAGTGGCAAACATGGAAAAAGGCCCTCAGCTTGAAAAAACTCAAATCCCAAGACCATACTGCTCCTTCTCTGCATCTTCTGCAACGCTTCAACCCAAGCAATTGCAGCTAGGGCTTACTTAAAGGCAACCAACAAGGATGGCGAAACAGATCTTGCGTTTGTATTCGGGAAGGCCAAACTTGCCCCCAAGCCAGAATTTACCATTCTCAGACTTGAGTTGTGTGCAGTGCTGTTAGCGGTGGAAGTGGCAGAGCTAATCAGAGATGAAATGGACATCTAGCCGTTTCTATGCAGTTCTATGCGTTTCTTCTCCGACAGCAAAGTTATTCTTGGCTATATTTACAATGGGTCAAGGAGGTTTCACGTTTTCGTAAACAATTGTGTGCAACGCATCCGGCAAGTGACAAAGCCAGCCCAGTGGGGCTACGTACCCTCAGAGCACAACCCGGCTGACCATGGGTCCAGTTCTCTACCAGCGTAGAGTCTAAAGAATGAAGTCTAAAGAATAAAGTCTAAAGAATAAAGTCTAAAGAATAAAGTCTAAAGAATAAAGTCTAAAGACTGGCGGTATTGTAACACCATACCAACCGCCATAAAACACCACCAAAGAAAGAAAGAAGAAAGTGACTCGGCTGCGGGCCGCTGTTGGAAGCATCAACAACAACAACAACAACAACAACAACTAAAGAATAGGGTCTAATGAATAATGTCTAAAGAATGGCGGTAATGTAACATTATGGATGCCAAACGCAATTTTGTTTTTAATTTTTTATTTTATAGTCATTTTTAAATTGTTTCTCAATGCATGCACTTTTTTAATTAATATATGTTATTTTATTATTGCTCAGTGTTTTCTGTTGCAACTTAAGGCTGAGACAAGTTCCTATGTTTGTGAATTTTATTCATTGACAATGGCAATAAACTCTTTCTGATTCTGATTCTGATTCTGATAAAACACCCCCAAAGAAGAAGAAGGGATTTGGTCGTGAAATTATATAGCTCTTTTTTGCTCTTTCTCTTTCACTTTCTCTGTCTTTCTTTGTCCCTTTTTTTTTTTTTACGGTATAGCGTACTTCATAATTTGAAGACGTACAACTAAAGATGCTGGCGGTAAATGCACCTTTCGGCTTCCAACCGCTATTAAAAAGAAACAACAATGCGAGATATAGATATTGTTGTGGTAAATTATCCCTGATGGTCTTTTCATAATTTTGCTTTCGTAAACATTTAGGAACAGCTAAAATATGTCATAGCCGCATATTATTGCGCATGTACAGAAAAGTTTAAACTACACGGTTTTTGACTCCAAAGGAATTCCATGCAGCGCAAAGTTTGTTTGTTTAGGTAACTTTACCAGTGAAACCGGTGTTCACGAAGTATTACACAGGAGGTAGAGAAACCTAAGCCACTAAAATGCGGCACATATGGGGCCACATCACAGCAGCAAAGACACTTAGAAACGGGAGATTTTGATGGAAATCTTAACATTTGGAATCTGCAGGTTATAATAATCGAGACATCAAACATTTTGACCTGGGAAACATGTCCCTTCGATGGGAAACCAACGTTAAAAATGTGGTCTGCTCTGTAGAATTTTACAGAAAAGACAGACATGAATAAGTTGGTTTCACATTTTTGACTTGAGGACGCAGCACTCTACCAAAGGCTTTGCCTCTTTTTCTGAAATAACTCATAAATCAACCATTTGCCAGGTGAAACATTTGCCTCAGAACCGGGAAATCTTTATGACAGCTGGAGGAGCAGGAAACTTACACCTTTGGAAATATGAGTATCCTCATCAGAGAAGTAAAAAGGACTCTGACTGTGTAGATGTTGGTGTTGCTTGAACAGTCAATCTGTTACCGAACGCTACTCTGTCCACTCAGCCAATCGCCAGCCTCGACTGGAGACCTGACAAGCAGGGTCTGTGTGTTTGCACTGGTTTTGACCAGTGTGTCCGAGTTCTCGTTGTAACAAAAATGAATGTGGTGTAAAAAGAACAGATTGTACAACTGTGCACATCAGACTTATTGAGAGTAACTGTGTGTTGCGCTTGAGTGGGTATGCGTGGTGGTGAGTGTTAGTATTTCCAATTAACGTTTAACTTTATAACTAGTAATGTTGAAATAGAATTATTGATCTATGTCATCTGCTCTTGTAGAGCAGATGTTTACTTGATAAAGTTAAGATAAATAATTCTATTTAATATCAATAATTCTATTTTAATATTGCTAGTTATTAAGTTAAACGTTAATTGGGAATACTTTGCTCACACACAAACACACAGACTGTGTTACGCTAGTGTTTTACTCTGGATCAGGATCAACCCCAACATTTGTACACAACACACAAACAATACAAAAGCAGGAAAACAGGTTATGTTTTAACTTGACTATAGTATTTGTGCAGTCTTGTTTATTTTATGAAGAGGTATTTTGTGTTATGGGATTGGATTTGTTTTGAGTTCAAACGTACTTGCGAATTAACCCAAAAGAGAACCTTAAACATAAATAATATGTAATTATATGTAATAAATCAAAACAGACAATGAGTTGTGCTATATATCTCATTTCAGCATTCTTTACACAAACATGTGACATATTTGATTTAAGGTCCAAATTAATTCCAATTGAGCCACATTCCAGCCAAAATTTCAAGCCAAAATAAATGAAAGTCAAATAAGAAATAAACGAGTTCAAGGGTTAGAAGAAGATAGCGCAGCAGTCCACGGGCTCTGCCATGAGTCAAGCGTATCGTTTGCCTCACCAAGTGAACACTTACTGCTTTTTTTATGATGAATCTGCAATCCTAAACACATTTCAGAAATACATTTCATACATTATCCAGAATATGGAAGTACAGAGCACATTGTCAGGGTGTTTTCTTTGTTATATACATAGGGACAGCAACACATTATCTGCATCACACCAGCACAGTTTGTGAGGCATTACACTGTGCACCGAGCGGCAGAGTATGGCGCTGCCTCACGGCGCCCCTCCTCCCTGTATTTGAATGGGAGATACCGGACATGCGGAAATTCTGATATTCTTAATTGAAAAAAATATGGTTCCATATTGGATTCAAAGGGAAAAGGGATTTATAGTACATAGCAGATGACAAATATTAACTTTAATTATACTTTATAATTCATTTTTTTTCATCCAAGATTGACAGGTGAAGCTCTACCTCCCCTGCCTCCCCTGAATGCACCTCACTGTTTTATATGATTTTTAAAATAAACATTTATTGAGATAAAAAAAAAAAATCATTTTATTAGGCCCGAGCACAACAAGCTGGCGAGAGGCCTATTAGCCAAGCACAGCTGCAAAAATGCGCACAGCGGCAAAAATGCGCACAAAGTGCACAAAATCGAGCGCATAGCACTCGCCCGCTCCCGAACACTCATTAATGCACACGTCCCGTGCAAACTAATTCATAGTGGGAAAATTGAACATTGTTATCGTAAAAGGCCGAAGTCATGTAAAGTCGCTCGCTAATGCACTCCCCAACTCATGCACATTCCCTGCATATTAACAGGTAATGACTGACGGGCACGTATTAGCCCACACAGGGACCCACGCCATGATATTGGAAAACATAGTTTATGCTATTTAACAAACAGGAAACATTGTTTTCGCATCAGAATATAATTCTTTCATTCTTTCTTCTTCTCGGGGTGAACCCCCTTTTTTTCAGCAGGTGAACATAGTTGAAAAGTCCGGAAATGTGCACACCTCTAAAAATCGTGCCTTTCTACATTCTAGCTATCTCCTTTTTAGAAAAAAATTATAACATTTGGCGTATCAGCGCCCACTGATGTTCAAAAAATGTACTGCAAGATAGGAAATGGCAAAAAATCTGATAATTGCAGCTATATATAGAAGAAGTAGCTGTAGTAGTAAAAGGTTTTTTTTGTTAATGTTTTGTCTTTTAGACCAAAAAATCCAGAGTATAGAGTGACTATGTCATGACTTTGAGAATATATATATAACTACTTATTACTACCATATTACCGCTTTAAGTTATTTTGAATGTCAAGGTCAAGTGAATGGGGCATATTTACAAGCAGCCATCCCTGCCCCAAAGTAATGTACAAGAAGAAATATGGTACGATAATGTAGTAATAAATACATTGTGAAAATACATCATTAAAATAATAGCAGTACTAAGAAAATAAATCTATATTTGTTTACTTATTTACTCATGGTGTTTATGCATTAATCTATTACACATAGCCTGTCTGATGTGTCCTTTAGGGTGCAGTTCTGAAGGACTTGTGTATGCATGTGTCTGTGTGTGTGTGTGTGTGGTCTTATGACTTTACGTGTGTGAGCGGCGGTGGGGGGCAGTGGGAGAGCACTAGTGGTCTTCAGAGAGCTTCTTAATGAGCCAAGGTAATCAATGCCAAAGGAGATGGCTTTGATGGATGCCTTTGAGAAAACAATGTGTCGTGACGACCTCTGTCTAAAACCGGCACAAAGCAAACACTCCAAACAAGAAACATGACCTTGGGCGGCAGCGGCGGGCTGCAGGTGACCCTCTAAATTACTATTTGTCCACACGTGTTGATCTAAGCAAGTGTTGATCCAGGCTGACTTTGGTGCAAGAGATAGGACTACAAGAGGGGCCTGATAAGAAAATGGGATCGTTCTTTGAGTTTTATCTATTGGAATGAATTTTCTGATAAAGCTTTTTGTGGTAAAGCTGTGTCGATTTCAATAAGAAAGAACAAGGTCACCAAAGGGCTGTCAATAACTGTCATGACCGAACAAAGTTGTTTTTTTTCCTCTTTATTGATCATAGTGTTTAGTCTGTTTATTGTAGTATGGTGACATTTATGTGTATAGGAGGAATCAGGGACTCATCACAGCTCTGTTTAGATCATGCTGGAGTGTGTCCTTGGGCAAGACATTTCACGCACATTGCCTATGAGTGTAATTAAATAAATCATAATTTAATCAATGATTTGTTCGAGCGGGACAGATGTATTTTCATGACTACAATTGGTGGCACAGGTGGGGAGTACTTAGTTACATTTACAGTTACATTTGAGAGGTTTTTGGACATTATAGGCTTCCTGCTACTTGAGTAATATTTTGTAACTTGAGTAAGCATTTTAGATCTTCCCACAGTAAGTAAGTCTACAAGGGGCACAGTCTTCTTATGTCGACAATATTAAATTATTTGAACATAGGATTTAGTTTTTCTAACCAGGTTTTGTTCATTATTTATTTTGTTGTTCTTCAACTTAAGATTATAAATCAGATGTTACGTCCGGACAGTTATGCTTACATTTACTCTTGAGTAGTTTTTGACTCTTACTTGAGTCATTTCTTGTACCATTTTTCACTTGAGTAATATTAATTTGAAGTAACATCACACATGTTTGTTACTCTATCTTACCTTTGCCTGGTGGTTGTAACTAGGGGCTGTGCGTTTTTTTAATTTTTTATAACAATTCTTGATCAGTGATAAGTGTGTAGCCCAGCATTTGGAATCACGCTTCCCTAGTTATTACATCTGTGCCAAGCAGTAGCACTAAAGCACACCTTATTAAAATGACTAGCCCTATATAATATAGTGTATTCATCTCAAGTTTGTGTGCTCATTTGATGATGGCCTCCACTGACCCACCATAGTGCCCTTTTCGTACACACTTCTACTGTATATCCATTGTCTTTCTGCTACATTGCTTTTTACTTCACCCCACGGTGCTCCAATTGCTACATCAGGGATTCCCAGCTGTATATCTCTATTGGCTTTGGAAATGGTAAAATCTCACTGCACTGCTGCCATTATGGGCTGGACCACTTCCAACTTCCCACAACTGAGCAGGGATCAGGCTGTCCAGGGTCCAGGCGGCTGCTTAGACCAGCAGTAATTAGCACAAAATACACACCAACTAATGTGGGGGAGGATTGAAGAGTAAGCTTCATAAACCAGTTTTCAAAAGTGTCTTTGATTCTTATATATGCAGGTCAAAATTACATAAGCATAACATTAAAGGCAGTTTTGTGATTTTGTTAACTAAATTAACATAAGTTTATTTTATTTTCATTTGAGACAAGAAGACAAAAATAATAGCTTAGTTATTATAGTCACTCATGGTAACTGAAAAAAATAATGAATAGTGTTGATCATTAATTTATATTTTCTTCATTTTAAATAGCAATATTGATCTCAAACAACTCTTAATTAAAGAAAAAAGCCCATGGATTGGTTGAAAGCTGCTGAGTTCTGCCTGTTCCTTTTATGGTACGTCTTTGTACAACAATGGATAGCTGCAGATCATTGTGCGAGCATTTACCATTTTGGCACAAACGCGGCCCCTGTCGTGCAGTGAATTTAATGAAATGTTTTAATTTGCGCCAAAATGACCATGTAACACAACTGTATCACAGTAAGTGCAGAGCAGTTGCCGTGTATTGGATTGGGGCAAACAGAATCTATTTTGGGTTCAAAGGCATCTTGATTGTAGGAAAATAAAGATTAATCAAACATGCATGAATCACTCTTTACATACATACTTAAAAGCTATGTTAAAAGGCAATTTGCGTGATATATCTCCTTAACATGTAAAATGTTTTCAATTTCACTTTTTTTGGATAAATGCATTTTTTTTATATATATTGTTGAAATATATATTAAATATTAAAGTAAATTCTTCTGCAAAAGCATTGAGACATTTTCAATAACTCCTGCATGGCATGGCAATAACATGCAGTACCGAAATAAAGTGTTGGTATTTCTAATAAATATGTGGCCGCCATCTTGCTCATCTCTTTCTTTTTATGTGTTGGCAGAAGAGACGCCATCACATTACGCTACTTGTCAAGCTACTCATCTCAGAAAATTATGCAAGTTTAATAGAAGGCTCACCGCAACTTAATGGACTGCATGCTGCGTCTGGGCAATTATTCTGCGGTGAGTGATGTATGCATACTGGAGGCTGTCTGACAGCAAACTGGAAAAAGGCAACGCCAAGCATTTAATCACAGGGGTTTAGATTCTGTTAGAAAGGGCTGTATAGTTAAGCACAGATGTGGATACAAATCTGTATACCTCTCACTGAAGCCAGCATTCAGGTGACATCTAGTCTCATGGATTTTATTCCTATTCTGTAAATTACTGTTGTTGATAGTCAGAAGTGTATAATAATAATAATTACTTGGATACATATAGCAGCTTTAAGATACTCAAAGAGTTTCACAGTGCATTATTGATTCATGATAGAATATATCTAGAATTTATGGCAGTGAATGGCAAAACGGTTGATGACATTTTTTCCTATAACAGCTCAAAACCAAACAAAAATGTGAAAGAGCTGCTTCAGTCTAATAACAAATATCCAAGTGCAACTATGCTTACTATTTAGTTTGTACGTGACTTGATCTTAAAAAAATAAAATCAAGTAAAGACTAGTTGAAAAACAGATAAACAGGAACAGTGCAGCAGCGAGCACTTTTATCACTCATACAGACTTTGGGATCACAGTTGAACGAATTATCTTTCTGCCCTTAAATAAGATGTTTCTGAGCCTGTTTCGGGAGTAAGTTAATTGTTGTGGGGTGAGTTGAACTGTCCTGTATCTCCCGCTATCCTAGCAAACAAGCCATCCAAGCTCAACAGTAAAAACAACAGAAAAACAAAAAGTAAATTTAGGCAAAACAATAGCACACAAAAATACAAGAAACACATTTTATCAGTTGTGCTGTACATACATCTGCCACTCAGAGGAATGTTGAGGGCCATTTTTGGAATGATGTGGGAAAATTATGTCAGTGTATCATATACTATATAGTGATGGTAAACTACTCCTTTAGCCACAGCTGCCTTGGATGCAAGGCTGCCAATCTGCGCCATCAGCCCCACCAACCATCAGCAACGACCCCCACACACACAGAATATTCATAGGTAAGGTGGAGTGTCTTGCCATAGAACAGACTTTCAATATTTTTGTGTCAAGGATATTGTTCGACTTCTATTGTATAATATGTAATAATACTCCATTTAAACATACACATTCAGGTATTTGTTTCTCTCATATTGACCTGGCCTTTCTTCCTTTAGTATAATAGAAAGCCTGAATTGTCTGATAAAAAAAAATAGCCGCTGCTAAATTTGTTCCACAAATCAAAAGAAATGCCTCCACAATGTCCCAAATGACTTTACTTTGACACTACAATGCAATTAGCTTCACAATCTATAATTTTTATTACCTTTCTTTGCAATTCCAAGTTGCTCTTGCCCAAAGAATATTCAGCTTGCAAATAGGTTGCATTAGTTAAAACCTGGAAAAACCACATACCCATCTCAATTCTCTCCACTCAGATTAGCCCATTAGTGGCACGGTAATTGGCTACAGGGCATTACAGACAATCAACATAAAAGTGTTTTCCTGCATTTGACTACTCTCTTAAGGAGCACAAATCCATAAACATCTTGTATTTACATAGCCTGACCACTTTCTCCAACAATTGCGTCATGAAAATTGATACATTTTACTTGAGGGTCAGAAATAACAAGCAGTGGCGCACATTTTAAATACTCATTTAAACTGATTCTGTTGTTATGTCCTTGTGCAAGACACATAAGCAGATTTCCAATGGAGGTAGAGAAGTGCTATATACTGTAAATGTAACCATGTCATTTGTGACTTGTCTAATGATTTAGTGATCTGGTTTATCATGTCCACAATGCTTAGAAAATTTGACTATATAGTTACACTGTCCTATTTTCATCCAGCAGTTAAAGGCATTTACAAGAAAAAGGAAACAAAAAAACAACAAAAACAATGCTTTAATGGAAAAAAAAGTCCACTGCAAGAAAATATGCCGTACATTCAGAAGTTTGCATTGGATGGAACACATTTACTTCAGTTAAATATCCTGTTAGAAAAGAAAAAATAGCCATATTTCAGTAGAAACATCATTGCAGTGGATGAAACAGGGTAATATTTGGTGCCAGCTTTTGAAAATATTGGCGTGGTGGCCAGTGAACAAGAGCTGGGCTGCTGAGACCGGTAAAAGCCTGGCAGAGCTGCTGGCACAAGACAAGTGAATATGTTCAAATCTGGATCAACATTTGTTACATATTGCAAAACCAACATCAAACTCAAATAGAAAATTATATGGCAATTAAAAATCAAATTATGGTTTGTTTAAGGAACATTAAGCTAATGTATCATACATGTACAGAATGGATGTCACATTAAAATTATGGATTGTTTACCTAATTTATTATTCATCAATGCGCTGGGAACGGACTCAATCAAAATTAAATTGTGATAAAAGAGGGATGAATATTGTCCAGCTGATCCATGCCATGAAATCTTTAACACAGAAGAAATTTAAGAAAGTAAAGTACTTAGTATTATCAACTCCTCCTTAAATAATTCTGAGGCAAAGATGATTATGCTTTCTATACACATTTTCTGCTGCTTAATTTCACCCATTAAATCTAGGGAACTTGTCTGTCCACAAAGTGTTGTGCCGTGTGCTGTGGTCACACCAATTTTTAAGACTGGAAATAAAACTGAAATGGCTAATTACTGACCTATCAGCATTCTTGTAATTTCTAAAGTTGCAGAGAAATGGGTGGTCATTGCAGCATGGCCTTCCACCCAATGCAGTTTGGATTTCAAAAACTGTATTTTTATCAAAACAATTAAAAGCCTTGATAAAAATGTGTAGGTGCTGTCTTTTTAGATATCAAAAAGGCCTTTGACACGGTTAACCATGAAATGATTGTATCCAAATCCAAATTAGCACATTCTGGGGCCTATTTTATTCAGTATATAAATGATCTAACTAAAGTGTGTTTATATGTCCATGTCCATGTGTCAATGTGAATTTTCCAAATGCCAAAACCACTCAAGAAGTCTCTCAAATTCTATCAACAGCCATGACTCATATCCAAAACTGGATCAAGGGTTCATGTTTGCAACTTAACAAAGATAACAGTCTGCATGATGATACCCCAAAAAGCCAATTGAACTACAGCGTTCTAATTCTTATGAAAGAATTCAAACATTTAGGCTTGACACTGGACCCAAACTTGACATTTAAGAAACACATACAACAACTGACAAAGACAATGCATTTTAATGTGCAACTTTTTAGACACGAAAGACCTTTTATGACACTGTACGCTTTTAGCATTCTATGATTTTTTTGCACTTTGAATATTGTATAAATCCACCTGGATACTTAATGCCAGCACAAAACTAAAACCAATTTGAACTGTATTTTTTTTTTAAGTTACAAAAATCTTTTACAAAAATCGTTGACAAAAAACACAGCTGATTTCACCATTGCACTGTTTTAGATACATAGAATGTGTTGAGTTTAGAACATTTTGTAGATTTTAAAAATGCGTGTTTCATTTTAAAAGTTCTGCCTGGTCTCACTACTCCTCCATTGATGGACATTTAACCAAAGGCTGTGAGAGGGATGGGCACTAGGGCCACAGCCCGAGGGGACTGTGAGGTCCCACACAGGTGACAAGGGGAATACTTATTGGAATTGTCTTCCTCTGACAATAGGAGAATGTACATCACTGTCCACTTCCAAATGGTACTTTAAACTGTAGATGAAGGAAAACTTTTAACTCTTACCTTTGTATATTCTATTGCATTTGTTTCTGTGATATCTGCCTATAGAAAACAGATGAAAACTAGCATTTTGGCTATAGTGTGCGTGGATAATGGAAGTCCCTACTCAGACTGCTGCCTCTGCAACCCTACCCATGTGGGATCAGGAATCGATCCGAGGACCTTCTTGCTGTGAAGCGAGAGCAGTAACTGCTGTGCCACCATGAAATTGTAGCCAAGTGTATGTTGAGGAAAATTGACTGGGTCTCTCTTATGTTGGTCAAAATAGAACTGTCTATATTGAAAGTCTAAATGCACTTAATATTCAAACTACTATATACTGTATGTCTCATTTTTGGCCGAGTTAGTTTTTTGGCAACGTTTAGGTTCACCCTATCCCTTTGCCGTTCATGTGCTCAGACTAAACTAAAGGTGGAGACTGGAGACAAGTGAGCATCCACAAACATCCAGGGAAGACATTTTTTTATTTCTGATCACTGTATTGCATAATTCCGTGAATGGCCCATGTTTAGACAGCTCTGAGCTTGAGAAATGCACAGGACAGTCTTTAAATAAATACATTTAACTGAACTAATCCTACTGTTCAGTGAGAGAAATGTATGACACCAAAAAGCTCCTTCACAAACTGCACTGCGGTCCCGCCTCTCACATCGCACTGAGCCTCATTCATACAGCTTCACCAGCGTTGTTTAAATCGTAGTGTCCTGTGATTACACATCCACCTGATGCAGAGCTCTCCTCCTCTCGTCTCCACCTGCTCGGTCCTCTGTTACAGCGAGTGGTTACGCGCTCCCATGCACAAGCATACACCACGTGCACTGCCCCGTATCACCACTCGACAGCAGCCGCTCGTCTCTGAGTGGGTCGCTGCTCTCCGTGAAAGGGGCACCCCGCCCGAGGCCACACAAATCCGCCAGCTCCATTTACCAATCAGCCCACCAGGAAAATCCCTATGCCATTTTTATGTGTTAAGTTTATTTTCAATTCAGATTAGATTTTATTTTGTGCGCAGTGCAAATTTTCTGTTCAGTTTAGGGGGAACAGTGCCCCTAATGTAACAGGAAGTGTAAATTGCAAGATTAAACACGTTTTAAATTATCTTCACATTCACTTCCCCCTATTTTCAACCAACCCATAGACTACATATTAGTGGATGAATAGACTGGAACCATTTGAGGCCAATCACGGCTAGCAGTTTTAGCGGCTAATGTGGAGCCGAGTTCCATATTTTGAAATCTGAGTGCACATTTTATAATAATATTAACTTAAGTTGTCAAAGCCTTTAAAAGCAACAACACTATTATCATTATTCTTTCACTCAGTGTGTGTGGGGCAGATTGATGGAATCAGAATCAGAATCAGAAAGGGTTTATTACCATTGTCAATGAACAAAATTCACAAACATAGGAACTTGTCTCGGCATTAAGGTGCAACATAAAACACATATAAAAACAACATATATGAAATCAAAAAGGGCATGCATTAAGAAACAATTTAAAATGACTATAGTATAAAATAAAAATAGGCATTACTATGTACACGAGATTAGAGTTACAGTTGTAGTGCAGAAAATGACAGAGAGTGATTGAATAGTTGCAGTTAATGTGGCAGGTGTTTAGAAGTATTCATGAGTCCAACAGCAGAGGGAAAGAAACTATTCTTGTGGTGGGAGGTTCTGGTCCGGATGGACCTCATTATATGTAAAAGAGCCTTTTTTTTTTTTTTTTTTAACAAAAAAATCACACTCACTGGGGGCCGCCTAATACAGTAAAAATATATCACAATTACAATGGTAGAAACAGTGCCCCCCATCATCTGAGTATTTCTATATATTTTACTGGGTAATGGCCACCAGGGGGCAATCTTGCAGGAGGACCAAGAGTTTGACACACTGTAGAAGAAGACGTCAGTGGACAGTGGTCATTGTAAAGGCAGACACGTCATGTTTTCTATATTTTAAGCTTCAAAAACGCAGTGTTTTATTACAATCAGACTCATTTTTAATTCGAGAAATTAGTGTAATGAGGAAGTGAATCTAAGACGTGGCGATGCGATATATGGCGGTCTGCAGTTTAGAACCTGCTGCATCGACCTGCCCCACGAGTCAAAAGACAACCTGTGCATTACTACCGGGAAACATATTTCTGTGTAAACATGTTACAACGCAACACTCACCCGCCAAGTATAAGCTCAGGAGCAGTTCGAATCAGATGTGAAGACACAGACACAGGTGAATCAGCTCACACAGAGTAATCAACAGAGGAGACTGTATTTAGGGACAGCTGTGATGTGTTCTTTGTATGGTAAACTTCAAAATCATGTGTGTTTTATTACAATCCAACTCATATCCACTGAGAAATTAGTCTAATTAGTCCTGCGGCGCAGCGGACCGCAGCTGCACGACGAGACCCCCGTTCAAAAGACGCATTACTACTGTATATAGTATATGTGTAAATATCTCCGAGACAGGATTGTGTTAGGCACAGATCTGGGGAAGGGTACAGAAACATTTCTGCAGCATTGAAGGTTCCTATGAGCACAGTGGCTTCCATCATCCATAAATGGAAAAAGTTTGGAACCACCAAGACTCTTCATAGAGCTGGCCGCCCGGCCAAACTGAGCAATCAGGGCAGAAGGGCTTTGGTCAGGAAGGTGACCAAGATCTTGATGGTCACTCTGACAGATCTCCAGCGTGTCTCTGTGGAGAGAGGAGAACCTTCCAGAAGAAACCATCACTGCAGCACTCCACCAATCAGGCCTGTATGGTAGACTGGCCGGACGGAAGACACTCCGCAGTGAAAGGCACATGACAGCCCGACCTGTAGTTTGCAAAAAAAGCACCTCAAGGACTTTCAGACCATGAAAAACAAAATTCTCTGGTCTGATCAAGTAAAGCTTGCTCAAATCAACTGGCCAGTACCATCCCTACAGTGAAGCATGGTGGGAGCATCATGCTGTGGGGATGTTTTTCAACGGCAGGAACTGGGAGACTAGTCAGGATCATTGGAAAGATGAATGCAGCAGTGTACACAGACATCCTTGATGAAAACCTGCTCCAGAGTGCTCTGGACCTCAGAATGGGGCAAAGGTTCATCTTCCACAAAACAACGACCCTAAGCACACAGTCAGGATAACAACAGAACAACAATTTTCTTGAGTGGCTCATCCAGAGCCCAGACTTGAACCCAATTAAACATCTCTGAGGAGATCTGATGATGACTGTGAACCGACGCTCACCAACTAAACTCATCGGGGTTGTGAGGTTCTACAAACGAGACCCAAACGAGAGAAACAAAAGGCAAAGGCTGTGTACATGTACTTTTTTTTGTTTTTTATTTTAAATACATTTGAAAAGAATGGGTCTTATTTGCAGAGTTTTTAGGCAAATTATGAATTGAATCTTTTTTGGAACAAGGCTGTAACATAAAATGTGGAAAAAGTGAAGCTCTGTGAATACAGTTCCGATTGATATGCTATAATATATATATATATATATATATATATATATATATATATATAATATTGTATTTGCTGTCCAACTTTCATGCACACAAAATAATTTCTGACTTTTGATCATGTTATTTTTTAACCACTCTGACACACTGTACACATTTAACTGGATAACCTTGAGAGATCCAAATAAACAACAGCAGCCTCTGGCCCATGTCCAAATTAGGGTCAATAACTCTTGTGTGGTTGTAAACAAACTGAGCTACACACAGGGCTTTAGTGTTCTTCGTCAAGTACAGCTTGCATTGATAGTTAAACATATCGACCCGCGTGACAGAGTAAAAACAAGGCTATGCAGTGCAGAAGCAATGATGGTAAAATTGTGAAAAAAATTGCAACAGTTGATGGTTTGTTTCAACATAACTAGAGTGCAATAATGCATCTGTGTTCATCTCCATCTGTGTAATGTGGAGATTTTGAAAGTAAATGTACATAAATAGTATATGTTATGCCTAAACAGTGGAATAAAAGAGCTCACAGGCAGATGTTGAGAAATACAGACAGCTGCTAGGTAATCCACAGGCTTGTTATTTAGTGCTTCTGTGTAATTTTGTGGGCTTTTTTTGGGAATGGGAGGCAAAACTGAATTTATGTCATTTTGGTAATAGTGGGGAAACTTTTGTGCACATACATACTTATACATACTTACAATCGCCATAACGCCTGTATGTATGTCTTTTTTTCTTTATGTTTGTGTATGTATGTATATTTGTATGTATGTATGTATGTGTGTTGTGTGTGTGTGTGTGTGTGGTGTGTGGTGTGTGTGTGTATATATATATATATATATAGAGATGGATAGAATTATATAGATAGATATATATATATAGATATATATATATCTATATATATATATATATGGATATTGATGGAAACACAATTTCTTTCCAAACATATCCTATATCTACAATCTCCTAGAAAAATGGGTTAAAGTAAGTGTATGAAAAGGAGTTTTGAGGTAACATTTGTGATGTATAAATAAAATGATGCAAGAATGAGCAAGCTTTAATTATGCCCTTTCATCAGTGTTGCAATGTTATTTCAGACTATATTTGAACATCATAGTTTTAGTATAATGCTAAATGCATTCACAAGGTTTCACAATATACTTTGTTACAAAATAGTATTTTGTTGCAAATACACTGATTAATTACACATATATTATATAAATTGTTAGAACACTGAAACACTTTAAGGACAGATATTAGAAAACCATTAAATATCAGTTTTAGTGTTAGCCAAAATAATGTAATTATGTATAATTTGGTTGACAGTGATCAGATAAGGTCAGAGTGAAGGGCTGTTTTAATCAATGGCACTTTTAAGTGGGAAAAAAATGCCTATTAATGAAAGTGTCTTTTTTGATCAAATAATTTTGAAGATAAAGTGATGATGTTTTGATAAATTATGTTTCCAAATAAAATATCAAATAGATATATTCTGTCCACAGCAGAAGTGTGTGTTACGGGCACCGACTCCTTTTGAGCACCACTGTACTGTTTGTTCACATTATAATGCGCTGTTCACAGTTTTTTAAACTGACATTACTCAAAAAATAATGATAAATAAATTACTAAAATTCTAATTTTTCTCATCCTAAACCAATGGAATGACCTGTTGCCTTAGAGGTATTATACCTACTTGTTAGAGAAAGAAGGGCATTTGAGATGTTCTCATCTCCACTGCAGGAACTGTGTAGATGCAATTCAGAGGTTCACTTTTCAGGAGAAATATAAGTGAAAGTGCTTTAACCACAGCTATGGTCCTCATTCCATTATCAAAGCTTGATTGAATGTGCATTGCGGTGAGTGATTTGGATTCTTACCAGACTTTTCAAATATATCTTCTACTTGTTTTAGAAAGTTGGAAAGTACCAAACAACTTCTCTGCAAAAATCTACAAAAGACAGTTGTCCATTCCTGGGTTTGTGTGTCATATTTTGAGAGATGCCAATAAAGTTTTACTGTTGATGTCAGTTTGGCACAGAGAATTGAATTAGCATAAATTCAGTATTTTATTGATGCCACATCTGGGGCTCGATGCTAAACCCAGTCTGCACCAAATCCAGTGCTGGCTCTTGCTGCATGTATCCCACATGAGTGACAAACAGCAGAGAGCCTGTGGCTGGTTTGGGCTGCCCATTAGCGCTGCTCTCCTGTTGTGATGGACGGTGTGGAGGCTGTGTGGAGGTGGATGTGCACCAACTGACAGCTGCTCCCATACATCACCGGACGACGCAAGTTTTTAATGCAGAACTCACTAATCTGAAGAGATGGAGCATACTGCACTGGCCCCACACAGCAGTCGGGCAACTGACCACTGGCAGAAGAACCTTTCACCAAGTCAAAATTATAACTGTAAGATAATAATTATCCTTAATAATCATGAGATAATAGGTTATTTTTTAAACACCATTTCACAAATAAACTGTCATTGACGCATTTTTAAAACAAGAACTTTTCGAAATTAAAACCAGACCATAAGAACAAAGAAAGGGGCACTTTTAAAATGGTCCTGGGAGGAGCAGGTGAGCTTGTGATCAGACTGATAATGAGGCTCTGAATGGATTACAGGAAGGAGAAGGTGACAGTGTTCCCGCTGCAACTGTGCTTACAGAAAACCAGGCGAGGAGCATACTCCGACCAAAGGTTTGTGTATGATGTTTCAGAAAAAAAAAAAAAAATCATATTGAAAGTTTGCACTTACTTTAAGAAAGTTTACAATTGTGTTTTTTTAAATTATTTATGACTTGCTTTGAACATATATTAATCCAAATATTTGTGAATATGGTATGTGTTTGGCATCAACTAACAGTATTTTTATAGGTGCATTTTATGAGTGTTGGGAAGTAATAATGAATCAAAAATACATATTCAGAATGCAAATTTTGAGTAGCTGTTACTTCTTTTTTAACTTTATTTTGGAGTTTGATCAAACAAGCTTCAAACTGCCCTGTATTAGTCAGAAAAATAGATAACATGCTCTTTACAAATGCACTCACCTTGCAGTGAGTGCATTTGTAACATCTCCTTCGTTACTCTAATCTGAGATAAATAAATGCATAAGAAACACAGTTGTTTTAATCCTATGTCAGTTTTTTTTATATATATTTTTAATATTATGTTATAATGCCACTCAATGTGTATCCAGAACACAGTATTCTGATTCGATCATGTACGGAATATGTTACAAAATACATTTTAGCGCAGGTATTCTGTATTCTGTATCTAAATACATTGTCAGTGTATTCTTCCCATCACTGTATCTTAAACAACACAGTATTCATCTCTGTAAATTGACAAAAACACAAACCACAGTTATGGTAAATGCATGGGAGCTTAAAAAGGCAGAACCTAAGGCTTGCATCATGATTCCTGTTGTTTGAGTAATACACATGCTTTTACCTATGTACAAAGGGATCATCGTGTTTCTAGTTGGAGGAGTCTTACAGCCTTACACAGCACAAGCCTGTACACAAGCATCTACACAAGCCTGCACTACTTATGTGGGCTGTTTGTGAATGCCACAGTGATGGGAAGCAGTCCATCTCCATTTATTTACCCGTGCAATCTGAAGCGTGGCTGGCTGCACGTTTCCATCCCAGCTGCACGGCCACAGATGATTTAAGGAGTGCCTGCTCTGCAGGTGCACGAGCCGGGACGGGACTATCTGTAAAGAGGTGGCGAGGTCATTAGTACACTGATGGTATCTCTGACTGTATGGTCCAAGGTGTTAGATGCAGTTTCCACATGAAAGCACAACACTACTGTACACTGTGAAGAGGGAATCAATCTCAGGCTTCTGGGCTCCAGGCTGCATTTTCTACATCCACTGAATAAATGTGTAGTTTAAATAAGAGGCATTAAGCACACGCCACGACCAACACAAATGTACAAGTGCTCACAGTTTGTGTCTATTCAAGCTAGTTTCAATTCTGAAAAGTTTTCAGGTTTTTATACTAAAATGTTGATGCGTTAAATATTTCAAAAATATACTGCTTAAGTTTATCTACATATACATTTCAATGTTGGATCAGTTCAAGCTGGGTTGAAGTGAATATTAGTAAAAATGGGTTATAATAGAGACTTTTAAAGCAATTTAATACAAAACTCATTGATATCGGCATTGCCATAGTATTCCAAAAACAAAAAGGATATTCTCATCAATAAAAATATATATTGGATATATTACACTAAAGAACACTGAGACAGGAGATTGACGATTGCATTGTACATAAAAAGAAACAAATTTCTAAATGCAATTTCTACAATTTCTGCAAACGGTATGATTGTGTGCTCTTGAGATACGAACCGGTAACTTTATTTATTTATTTTCTCCTGTATACAAATCAAATGAAATCAGCACTGCACTTCTGTCACCCTGAACACCTTTAATGCTCTTTATTACTTTAACTCCAATGACATTCTTGGACAGAACAAAAAAAGTCACACCTTGTGGCATTACCGGCCTTTCACATTTTATTCTCTCTCTACAGTGGACTAATCTACAGGGAAACACTGCTATTTCTGTTTGCATTTGACCCCCTAAAAACATTAACTTCTCTATAGTTCCCGGTGGAAGCAGCAAAGTACTTCATCTGTAAACCTGGGGCTTGCTCCTGACCTCCCGCACGAGAGCTTTACAAAACAAATATCCACTCGAGCCTACTAACTAGCCAGCGGTCTCTGATGAGTGGAGGTGGATAGGCCTCTTTCATCTGTGCCACTGTGTAAAACATGACTCACATTGCATCGAGTGCTTTATTAATTTCCTCTCCTGCGCCCAATGTCCTTGTTTGTTTGAGAAAGACAAAGACCGCCTACGAACATACAGTCCCCTCCTTCTGCCTGTGTATCGACGCCCTCCCACCCCCCACATTCCAAATGCAATCTTGATTCCTGAGATGTTGTGGCGGACACGACACCATCAACCTCGCGCGAAGGGTCATTAGCACAACCGTCATTAAATAAATGAAATCAATCCTAAAAACAGCTGGCTCCTGGAGAGAGCGAGAGAGAGAGATGGAAGGACGGAGGAGAGAGGAGGGGCTGAAATTAGATGATGTTGTCTATTTTAGTTGTTCCTAAACAAGGTACCTTGTTTTTGGGGTAATTGGGAATTTATCAAGGGCTAAGGTTATTGCTGCCCTATTGTCAAAGCATCAACACGGAGGAAACCCATCCAGACAGGAATCGAACCTGTGACCTTCTTGCTGTGAGAAGATTGTTCTTTTGTGTAGGTTTATATCAGGATCTTTACATTGTCCCCGATGGTGGCCACAGAAATAATTATGATGTAAATGGGACAACAGCGTGAGGTGTGTGCTTGGTAATTAACCCGAGGCAGCTGAGAAATGGCTCTAATGAGGAGAGCGGGACGTGGAGCCTGCTCAATCAATCCTCTTGCCTCTCTCCTCCAGAGCTTTTAAATATACCCCTGACCTTGTAATAGTTAACTGCCACACGCATTTGAACCCATTTAGCAGTTTGTCGTCAGCCAATTTATTTTTCTTTACTCTTGTGTGATGGAACTCCAGATGCAAGAGTCATTGACGATAAAATGTAGTTATGGCTTTAGACCTGGTTTAGTTCTGAATTAGACACAATCATACCTCAACACACAGAAAGAAAATACTGTATTCAGATCCAGATTATTATAAATAGCATAATAAATCATTTTTGTTGTTGGTTAAGTTTCAGATCAGCTTTAAAATTAAAAAAAGTTTTGTTGTTCTTAAATTACACGCAAAAATACACTTCACACTTCATTACAGGGTGGAACGTGCCTACGTCATATGTAAGAGCACCAAACTAATGAAGCTTGGAAAATGTTGTTAGACAATTAACATGAAAATTGAATATTAATTTAAGCTCTAAATATGAAAAGAAAGGGGTAATCGAGTGGATCATATTAGAGGGTCATTGGTTGAAAGTCATTATGCTTATGATATTACTATTTTAATGAAAATATGGCATTAATGAATTGGTTGGTCATATTTCTATCAAACAGGGGCATCTTTACTCCAAAAATGGTGCTCATTAACAAAGGCAATTACAACATTCCCTGTGGAAAAGAAATCAAGAGATAGCAACATTGAATATACAGTATATTGATTGAATAAATGCTTTAGCTGTGCTATGCTCGTGTTAAGTCATCTGTATATTATGTTTGAAATGGCGAGAATCTGCAAGAAAGGGAAACAATAACTAACTAACTTACACATAATTGAATATAAATATAATGTATGTATCAATAGATGTTTCTTATGTTTCATCTATTTTGCAAGATTATTGAACATTTCATTATTCTAATTTGGGACTTTACCAATAATAAAAAAATAATCTTGGAAGAGAATATAATTCAAATGTTTCTAGAACAACCTGACAATGTTATTCCATGTGTAAGTAAATGTTTGCTTGGTTTCCCCCTGCATCTCAGAGGGCAGAACAGGTAATGAATATATTGATTAAAGCCCCTTGGTTCCCAGACAGGGACAGGTGTAGCGCAGGTTCATTCTCAGCCCAGTGGATGCAGTGGGACGGAGCGGCGGACGTTTTGCCTGTGTCATGTGCCAGGAAAACACATTGGGGTCACATGGGTTCCTGGCTGCGTCTCATCTGGAGCAGAGGTCAGGATGGGTGCGCCACACAATTCTGCTCCCCACGGAGAAGCGGGCACATTAATCAGCCCAGCAACATAATCTGTCACAAACTGGGCCCGTATACTGTCGCCAAACTCATGATTAAAGGTGCCATTAGCATCGCCAATCAGTGCAATGTTCACTCATAGTCTAACCAGGACGACCTGCCAAATTGCACTGCTCGCATGCACAATGAGAATGCATCGATATAATTGGAAACCACAAACCTGCTATTTTCCGTCCTGGTGATGCTACGAGACAAACTGCCAGTGAATAGATTCAGTTGATTATGTTACAAGGCTGAATGTGCAACCGGCAAACTATCGGAAGCTGCATTTTGCTGAATTCAAGATGAATAACTGAAAAGACTTTATTTATTTTTTTGATTCAGAGAGTAAGGTCATCTAAAAAAACATGTTGTAGCTAACCAAATAAATAGCACACTGACCGTAAAGTTACTCATCTAATTGTTATGTAGTTAGTTGTGGTGTGTCCATCAGATGTTTTGTTTTAAATACTGGTGAATTTCTCACTTAAAATGTTTTAACACTGAAAAAACACTGAAAATAAATTTGCTGAATTTTGCAGTACACAGTTTCGTTTGAGTTTTCTCAGTTTAAAATCACCCTTGAAATATCCATTGCATATTCAAGTCTTCAAATTTGCAGGGAATTTAGCAGACAAAAAGCATTAGCAATCGATCCAAGTGAGTGAATCTGAACCTTGAATGTTTGTCACGTTTCCAGTCAGATTTTTTATGCTGTTGAATTCGAAAGGCATGAAAACCTATGCGGTGATTAAAAGGTGCATTTTTCATTTGAATTTTTAACTGAGAAATGTATACAGCAAACACAATTTAAAAAAGAATACAGTTAAAATGTGTTTTTCTGAGTTAAAAAGTCAGAATTAGAAAGAGTTTGCCCAAATTAGAACATCTAAAGGGAGGAAATTCTGGCAAATTATTGTAATCTTTAAATATGATGATTATAAAATGCTAAGCTAACAGCACATGCATGCACTGTTTACACTTACATATGTTTTCTAACCACGCTCCGGCATTACAAAGATTATAAAAATTGATTGTCTCTGTAAACATCTTGATTACTCATGTTAATGTCTTGTTAATTTGGTGGCAATGTAATCAGTCTTATCGACCATTAACTCACATACAGTGCATCCGGAATGCATTCACTTTTTACACATTTTGTTATGTTTGCCTTGTTCCAAAGAAAAATAATTCGGCAAACAATACCCCATAATGACAGCTTGAAAGAAGATTGTTAGAATTCTTTGCAAATGTATTAAAAATATATGTTTTTTAAAAAGCACAAGTATTCACAGCATTTGCCATAACACTCAATTGAGTTCAGGTACCGTAAAAGTCGGACTATTGAGCGCTCCTGAATATACGTAGCACCAATGAAATTTACAAAATAAAAAGTAAATAAAAAATGACCCACTGTAGCCACACCTGTCTATAAACCGCAGGTGTCCACATTGTAACATGAGATATTTACACAGAAAGATGGTCCACAGTAGTGATGCCTACGTTGTCTTTTGACCCAGTGGGTTTGGGTGGGTTATAAAATGCTGACCGCCGTATATCGCACGTCTGTGCTCCATGTGCATCTTTGCATTTAGCACTGTCTAAATTCAGTTCCTCATTAAACTCATTTCTCAGTGAATATGAATCTGATTGTAATAAAACATGCAGCTCAATATACACAAAATGTGGAGAAAGTGAATACTTCCTGGATCCACTGTGCTGTAAATAACTTGAGTATCAGGGTTTTCGGGCTATAAAGCGCTCCTGAATAAAAGCCACGCTTTTACAAAGAAAAAATAAATTGTACATATAAGGGCCGCACCTGTCAATAAGCTGCAGGTGCCCACGTTGTAACACGAGATAATTACACATATAGTACACGGTAGTGATTAGCTGGTTGTCTTTTGAACCGAGGGTCTCGCGACGCACCCATGGTCCTCTACGCCATGGGTCTAATTAGACTAAATTCTCAGTGAATATGAATTGGATTGTAATAAAACAGTGTGTCATACGCATGCCCTTCCTGCTCGAGTGCCCCCTGGTGGCCGTTGGTCAGTAAAAATCTATAAATTAGACACACCGTTGTATGGGCCGCAGGGTGGCAGCGTGGGATAAAAGTAGTGTCTTAAAGTCCGAAAAGTACGGTAGCTTGCTTTATTTTCCCCTTGTTCCATGTGAATGATTCCCCAAGAAAAGCCTGAAAGTGTTAATATTTCCCATGGTATACCCAAGCCCTTGCTCATGACAAAGAAAACATTTAGCCTAAAACAGTGAAGCTTTCCGCAGTGTGAACTCCCAGCCTGGTGCGGATGTGGCCTGTGCTCCCTGCAGGCATAAAACAAGAGAAACACATTTTACAGTATGTCAAACAGCGTGTTACTCACCTTTTGGCCAAAAACTCTTTAAACAATGGGACTGTGGGGAGTTACTTTGGCAGCTTAGAGATTTGTGTTCCTCCATTACAAAAATGCAACAAAGTTACATTCAATAACCTGAGATCATGGCAAGCGACTCACTGCAAAATGATGAACGGTGGTGATGAAAAGTTGTTTGCAATTTTTTAGATTGTGTGTCAAGTCTTTGCAGGTACACTTGGTTTTGTTTTGTTTACAAATGTGTTTAACATACATTTTTGAAATCCCTTCTCAGTGAAGATATGACTTGATAATGTAGAAACTACCCTCAAAAGGTCACAAATTAATGTATTCCCAGTGGCAAACTGGATAACCAAGATTATGTTCAGGAAGAGGATTTGAAATAAATCCTATGTCACATAAATATGAATATTTTGAGCGAGGTAAAGATCAAATTTGATGCATATGTAATTGCAAACACAACCCATCACAACTTATACAACAACTAAATACAAATCATGGCAAGTTGAAATGTATAATAATAAGAAGCAAAATTATTAAAAACATTACAAGTACAAAAGGTACCACGGTGAAGAGAGTCAGATTTCCTACACACTCTCATCTGAAAACAGAATACAACTCTTTATTCTGGGTTTGACATTAGCTGCATTATTATTAGATGCAGTGACAGAGCTATGGTCTGATTTGAGCTGTAAAATACTATGCATAAAACTAACCCAGTTCCCATCTTAAATCATTAATACATTTGGCTTATATCAAGGCCTGGAACTGGTTTCAGATTTCAGATGCTAAAACCAAAAAAGATAAAGATAAATAAAATAAAGATTTAATTGTCCCATATTATTCAGTCTAAGTCGACTGGCTTGTATGGAGCCTCAGAGTGTTTGTGCCCGGTTCCCAGTTGTTCCCTTGGTGCATGGTTCTTGGATCCTCTCACGTTCGCGGTCTTGTCTGTTTTTCTGCAGCCAGCCTCCTAAGTGTCTGCCTTGCTCTCCAGCTGCTCTCCCACCGCAGCAGGGAGAGGTGTCTGACCGTCTCCTGGACGTCTTCCCAAACTTCCCAACCTCCACCACCTATCCCAAACCCCGAATACCATACTCTGCCAGTGGCTGCGTTTCACAGGCTCTGTCCAGCTGGTTTCTCCGGTCCAATAATCATCCTCCTGGCAGGTTTTTTCTGGAAGACTGAATCCTTTTTACCACAGCTGTCCAAGACCTTGCTTATGCTATCCTTGTCTGTCACCTAACTTTAACCTCTTCTTTCAAAATACAGCTGAAATTAAGTGTGTATGAGCGCACACCCATCTGTGAAGGTTCTCAGTCATCCAGGTTATGGGGCGATAAAAACAGTGTCAAATCAATAGGTTAAGTCGCAAAACGTATATCCACGCATATTAGATGAGTGAAGTTTAGTCAGCAAGACCTTGCTCAAGGACTCAAGTGCAAACACACCCATCAAAACAATATACATATACTGACCTTTTTGGTTGATTTATTTGGCTTTCTTTTAGCAATTGTACTACAGTCTACTCTACTACTTTAACCCACGACTCACTTTAAACAAAAATCAGAATCAGAATTAGTTATATTCATACCAAAGCGGAAAATAACCGGCCATACATGCCCTCTTTTTGCAACAGATCAAGAAAGCTTATAGAGACAAACTATAGGCAAAGCTAATAGAGAAAAACTATATTCCTTTTATTATTCAACGTTAAAACAAAAGTGTAATTAACATTCACCTGTGAGCATTGAGCCTTATTTGTCAAACTTGCGAAGCATAATTTATGCAAACAGTCGAGCAAATATTCCCAGCAGATATTGTTGAGACTCCTTTAAACATTATGTAAGTGACTTGGTTCTGTCTTTGTAAATACCGATCCCTCTTTAAAGCTTTTCAGGTACACATTGTGCAGAAACTAGAACAGGGAATGTCACTGAGAATAAATAAATGCAAATGGGCCTATTCCCCAAATGAGACCAGCCAAAACAAACACCGTAATATCCCCACGTTTACCACAGGTCTTTCATATATTAATTACCCAAGGAGGAGGGTTTCTCATTGGGATACGACAGCGCCGCTTTCTCCCCTAGGGGTGGAGCTGACAGATGAAGAAGTGATTAAGAAGGGGAAAAATGTCAGTGTCGCGTGCTCGTGTTGCTGAAGATCATCGCCGCTGACAGCTGGGGTTGTTCCGCACTCACACAACTTGAAACAGTTGCCACGGGCGATACGCACCTCATCAGTCTTCACCTGTCCAAATCACTTTCAGCATCAAACCACTAAAGACCAGGCTAGTTTCATTCCCCAGCAAAGTACGACCCAAGACTTGCAACAATTTCTCTTTGATTCAGGCCTTTTCTTCCTTCTTTTTTGACTCACACTTTTGGCTTGATGTGGTATACAAGGATTACACAAGAAGATTACATCAGCCGGCATTAGTTATCTTGACTGGTCTATAGAGCTGTTTGAAGTTGACCAATCAACTCCGACGTTAAGCCAGTTTCCAGACTACGCTAACAAGTATAGGAGTAGCTCATTAGAGGCCAGGAGGTGCTTATCGGAACTGACACAAAACACACTTCACTGTAGGAGGTTATTTAAAGACTGAAGGCTGCAGTCTACTCGGGCGCACTCAGGAAAGACGTGGTTGGCTCTTATTAGTGAAGGCTAGGTAAATGATTCATATACAATAAGTTCATGGATAAAAAGAACCAATTAAGTTGTTAGAACCAAGTGCCTGCGTGGATGTGATGTTCATAATGTAATATATGGAATATGCAGTTTATCAAAGCAACATGTAAAGCAGTCATGTCCAAACTGCGGGCCGGGGGCCAAATGCGGCCCTCAGACCAATTTTTGTTGGCCCTCTGGCTTCCTGCTAAGTTGGTCCAAACAACAAAATGTAGTACTTTTTACAGTAAAATTGGACACATTCAAGCATTTTGATGTTTAAACCTAATATTAATGTTCCAAGTCTTATTAAAGGTGTGGAAGCTCATCCAAACTATGGTAAATGCAAAATTTTGAACAATTCACTTCATTCTCGAGTTGTCTGTGGCCCTCTGTTCCATATACATTTCAAAATGCGGCCCTCGGTGAAAAAAGTTTGGACACCCCTGATGTAAAGTGATCTTAGGGTCAGCTTGTGAAAAAAAGTGAGGGAATATTTCTCAAAAGTTATACATTTTCTTGATTGTCTTCAGATTCTAGAATGTGGTCATGTCATTATCTCAGATAGGGGGTACGTTGGACTTTGCCATGAGATATCTAAAAGTGTTACGAGTGTCATCTGACGATGCAATAGCAGAAGTATTGACGACCTTTTTTTACATCCCTACAAAGCAATTAGTAAGACTAACCAATAACACTTAATAATAATACACCATCTACAGCCTTAATAATGCCTTAAAAAGACTTATAATGACCATCGTTTTTTTAAAACGATTCAGGTTAAGTAACCTCTTAATTTAAACCCTAACCTAACCCCTAATCCTAGCTCCTTAATGAAGTAGTTACAAAGCCTGAATCATTCTTAATAAGCTATTTGAGTTCTTTGGTCATGCTTTATTAAAGGACACATATTATGCAAACATAGATTTTTAGCTTTTATCCATGATCTAACATTGTTCCCTCATCAAAAACATACCGGGAGTTGTATTTAGCTTCATTCACGCTAGTTCGATAATTCCTGGTTAGAAAATCCTCTTCCCTCTGGCACCATCTACTGGCTGCAGAGGGAATTACACAGTAAGTCCCATGGGAAACATTAGAGATCCTAATGTAATTTTGCTTGTTATAAACATTTTTTAGTTTTGTTCTGAAAGATGAGATGCCAAACTAAAGATACTCAAAATCATGTTTAAAGGCTAATAACAATACAAATAATGCATAATATGTTACCTTTAAGGCTGATTCAGGTGCAGTTATTATCAAGTGGTATCGATTAGCCTCGTATGCATATTTCACACGTAGTCTGAGAGTCAAACCCAGGGCCTTCTTGTTGTGTCGCTTGAATTTATTTCGTTGGGTTGCCATTTGAATTTCATAACAGCTGAATGAGGGATGAACTAGTTCCACAAACACAAACATTATCTTCTTTATCTCCACACTTCCTTTTGAACAGCGCTGAGCACACTCACTGCTGGCATGGCTAAATTTCTATTCTAACAGCATTGACTTTGGGTGCTGTTGCTTTCCTCGTCTTATCGTTTATGATCCCTCCTAATCTCTTTAAAACTTCTCACTGCTCACAAGAGTCCACTGGGGTGCCACTAAAAACTAATGGCTTAATTTGATCTGAGTAAATATCTACAGTATGAAGCCTTTGTGTGTCTTCATTTGCTGTTTTGTGGTTAGACAGTGAGCAAGCCTCTTCCATTCTGAACTTTAAGACCAATTTTAATATCCCATATGGGTTGTCAAATTGGGTGAGGTTTTTAAATGATTAGTTACGCCATTGTTTGTTTTTATCTTTTTTTCCTAAGCAAGTCATGAACAGCAGAGAGACAGACTCCAACTCTGAGTTTGTCACATAAACCTCCAATAGGCAGACAGATTAATTAAAGCGTTTGTAAATTGCGGCCCCCGTGCAACAGCCATGCAACTGAAAGAGCAAACACAATATAGCAATGAAACTAATGAGTAGGTACAACTTGTTTTTCTATTTGAATGATTATGTTCCTTCACAGACAAAACAACTGAAAGTGAAGAGTCAATCAAATATACTTTTCAACTGATTTGATGTAAGTTTTGTGATATTACTAATGTAAACATATTTGAATGCTACTTTTAAGCTAATATGAAAGTTTGAGGTCCTTTTTAAGTCAGAAATAGACTGGTTTTCCTCAGTCCTCCTTTGTTGGTTGCCATGTCTAAATGTAGTAAATTTTAATCTTTAGGTTATTTTATAGAAATTTGCAGAAATGTTCATTCATTTGTACTACTTGAAATAAATAAATACATACATAAATAATAGGTCTACCAGACCTTTTTATTATTATTATTATTATTATTATTATTATTATTATTATTATTATTATTATTATTATTATTATTATTATTATTCACATAGAACGACAACATCAAAATTGGAATATTTCTAAACATATTTACTAAAGGATCTTTGTCCTCATGTATCGCTCCCATCTCATTGCAAAACAATGTTTTCTTTTTAATTTTATAAGTGTAAAAATGGGGTCAAGAGAGAAAAGCACTGTGTTTGTTTAATTAGATTTAAGTACTTTATCTGAAATGGTCTAAATTCTGTGACGCAATAAGAAGAACAAGAAGCAAGAATTATTTACAATTCATTTGGGTTTGATGATCACATAAGACAAAATTACAAATCAATTGCCAATTATACTCAAGATACTTGAAAGAGATAAATAAAAGTCAGCATAATGCAGAGGAGAGTAAAGGGGCACACTCACAGATGAGTGTCAGAGAAGACTGGCATAAGGAAAAGTAGCCTTAGGTCAAGTAAATGGTCCTGGGGCAATGTACCAGACTGACTCATTTAAATCACCAAGCTATGATTAAAACATTGTTTGGATTAAAAGTATTTTATCAAAAATCATAAAATCTACATTTCTGCTACTGAAACTCAATCATACAAACAGAGGAGAGGATGCTTTCTGAGCAGCGCTCCAACCCTTTCAAGATAACCTGGCGACTCATGAAGGCCACACTTTGAAGCAGTTTGGCCTGGGGCTTTCATCTTCACCTGACTCGTGATTTATCATCGCCTCACAGCCTTGAATGCAGGACCCCTCCCTCCAGCCAACAAAGAAAACACATGCCAATTCCACACACCACAGAGACTTTGTTTTCTGCTGGAGGAAGAAGGCACATCCAGCAACATGGCTGCTGGGAAGGAGGATTTTACTCCACAGCGTGCCTTTTGTCTGCCATTTTCTCACCGTACAATGGTTTACTTTTGAGTTTTCACTTATAGATTATAACACCAACATATATTTTGAAACAAATATATGATGATATATGCTATTATTCAACAGTTGAAGGAGACATGTGGTGTTAAATAGACTTTTCTGAGCTTTTAACATTGTTATAACAGTGTACTCATCATTAGCTTGAATTGCATTCCGATTGATACACATACTTGTTTCAGTAATATTTTGTCTTGGCAATCATTTAAAAATGTCCCATAACATTTTTCATACTTGAAACTGCTGCTTGTAATGGTGAAATGCCGCTAGCTTATCGCTTCTGCACTTTTAACAGGAAGTCAATACTCCAATTCTATTATTAATATGTTAAAGGTCAAAATTGCAATTAACAAAATGTATGTTATATTAATTGCTTCCAAACATTTTCTTGAACACCCCCTTTAGGATAAAAAATTATTGATCGCTGAAGAGCTTCATGCTGTCCTTTAAACTTTCGGTCTTACTCAGCGCGTGAGTGGCCCCACCCACAGCAGAGAGCACACTCTAGATCTTGTAATTACAAAGGGGTTAATTTTCAAACATCAGTGTGGTCGATGTTGCTCTGTCTGATCATTTCTGTTCTTCTTTGACCGTCTGTTTTTTTCCCAAACCACCGGCTGGTCCTGCAGTTGTTCGGAGGAGACAACATAAATGACATCACAGGAAAACTGTTTATGGAAATGATAAAACTTTGAAAATGTCTTGTTTAATGTAATGATTTGTTGAACTCTGTTACATCTAAGTGTTTGAATGTTCTCGACACCATTGCCCCTATGAAGGCTAAAATTGTTAAAATAAGCAGAAGCGCCATGGAGAAATGATCAGTCAGTGCACAGAAAAGGGGTGCGGCTGGGCCGAACGAAATGGCGCAAGTCAAAGCTTCAGGTTCAAAAGGAGATTTACAGAGATACAACCTCATTTTATGTAGAACTGGGGAAGGATATTTTCTGAAATAATTGGAGCTGTAGTAACAACTTGCGTGTCCTGTTTGCCACAGTAACAGATAGTGCTGCAGTTTTACACGCCATCATTTGAGTCCTACTCTCACCTCCTCCATCACCGTGTGGTACGCTGGAGCCACAGCCAGGGACAAACAGAACTTCAGTCATTGTGCGTTCTGCTGAGAGGTGATCGGCTGCAGACTTCCATCTCTGCAGGACCTGTACGTCTCCAGGACTCTGACGAGCAGGTCGGATCACCTGACCTCTTCTCACCTGGACATGGACTATTTGAACCACTCCCTTCCGGCGTGAGGCGCTACGTGTCCATCCGGATCAGACCTCCGCCCACAAGAATAGTTTCTTTCCCTCTGCCTTTGACTCATGAACACTTCTAAACACCTGCCACTTTAACTGCAACTATTCAATACACTCACTGCACTGTCAATTTCTACTACAATTTAAACTTAACTTGTAAACTTGTGTACATAGCCATGCCTATTTTTTATTTTATTTTATACTATAGTATTTATAATTGTCCTTAAATGCATGCCCTTTTGTTTGACTGAATATATGTTGTTTTATTATTGCTCAGTGTTTTGTGTGTTGCACCTTCATGCCGAGACAAGTTCCTATGTCTGTGAAGTTTGTTCATTGACAGTGGCAATAACCCCATTCTGATTCTGATTCTGATTTCTGATTAACAAACCCTCCAGCTCAGCTGCCGTTAGAACCATTTCCACATCCAAGTGTAATGAGTTTGCATTATTCTTTAATGACAAAGTTCAGGGCATTAAAAATGCTATAAATTATACAATGCAAAAAATAACCTCAACCACCTACACACTTAGAGTTGACTACTTTGCACCTGTAACTGACAAAACTGTCCAGGAGCATCACCAGGTGAGTTCATCTACATGCTGCCTCGATGTGTTGCCCACAGATTTCTAAAGTCTCTGAACAGTTTGTTAGCACCCCTCACTCACATAGTTAGTACAGTCGTTTCTATCTTGAACATTCCCAATGTCTTTGAAACTAGTCTTGATGCCACAGTACTGAGTAATTATTGGCTCTATTATCTCTAATCTGGCATTTTGGGGCAAAGTCCTTGAAAAGGTTGTTTACCAACAGCTCACTGATTTCCTCTTAAAACAACTCATTTGATTTTTCCAGTCAGTTTTAGACGTCATCACAGCACTGAGACTGCTCTTGTCAAGGTGACAAATGACATCCACTGAACACTGACGGCGGGCAAAGACTCAGTCTTAATTCTTTAGATCTAAGTGCTGCTTTTTGACACTGTCGATCATGGGATCTCTTACAGAGACTAGAGGACTGGTGGGCATCACTGGCACTGCCCTAAACTGGTTAAAGTCCTATCTGGAAGACAGGAAGTACTTTGTTGAAATGGTAACTGTGTTCAGACCAGAAGGCCCTGTCCTTGGGGTGCCTCAAGGGTCATTCCTGGGACCCCTTCTGTTCAACCTCTCATGCTGTCCGTTAGGTCAGTTGAACGCAGCGAAAATGTATCCTATCACAATTATGCGGACGAGACTCAAAATCTATGTTTCACTGACGGCAGGTGAATATGGACCAGTGGATTCACTCTGTCACTGCATCCAACAGATCAGTGTGTGGATGCAAAAGAACTTTCTCCAGCTGAACTCAGACAAGACTGAAATCATCGTCTTTGACACACACAGAAACAAAGAGAAAGTGTTAACAGTCACCTCCAGAATCTAGCTCTAAAACCTACAAATCAAATTAGAAATCTGGGGGTAATAATGGACTCAGACTTAACAGCCACGTCAAATCAATAACATCAGAAGCTTTTTACTATCTAAAAAACATTGCCAAAATCAATCTGAGTTTCAGTCTTCCTGAGGATGTGAGACAGGCCTCTACTCTGGCAATGTTCAAATTTAAGCTTAAAACTGTTTTGTTTGGTTGTGCATATGGTTGGGCGAAACACTGCTTAAATAAATTCATTCATTCATTAATTTATTATCTACCGCTTGTTCCCGTTAAGGGTTGCGGGTGACTGGAGCCTATCCCAGTGCCTTTGGGCCTTAGGCGGGGGAAAAACTGCTTAAAGAAATGATAATGTATTATAATTGTTTAAAAGAAAAAAAGAAAAATGACATTTCTACCATATAAACACCTACACATTAATCTGAAATAACGGTATTGACGAGAGTTTGACGTAAATACCATTAATCTTTAGTGCCCTTTTCCAAGGGGTGGGGCCAGGGTGCTATTTTGCTAATTAAAATTACACACAAAACACTTTCTTATTCTCAAAACTGTAACTGCTGAAAGTCTTTTTTGAGTGATGAGACCAGCCACAGCAGTATGCACACACGGTCGCTCTTTTTCCCCCCTCTCTCTCTTGCATGTCCACACTCCACCTGTATCATTGCATTTTGCAAGTCTAAATTCAGTTCCTCATTTCTCTGTGAATATGTGACTGATTGTAATAAAACATGAAGCATTTTGAAGCTTAACATACAGAGACGTCTGCGACATCCCCACGGTCTCCTCTCTGTGAGCTGGTTTGAGCTGTGCTTCCTGCACATCTGACCAATTAGAAAAAGTGGACCAGTTTTTCGCAGACTGGGACAAGGATTTTGGGTGAACGAGATGTGACAGTGGGGATTTTTCCAGTTTCGCATGTAGAGGTTCCTCTCTGAGCTGAGCACATGAGTCTGGACAGTCCAGTCGGGTCCAGACCGCACAGTAACAGGTGTCCAAGGCCGGGGGGGGAGGTGTCCAGCAAAGAGCTTTAAGAGCTGAGTCTGTGAAAGCGCTGCACTGTTTACGAGTGGAGAAAAAAATAACATGTGATTCTATGCATTCTATAATTTATAATTTGTGTTATATGCCCATTAAGGTTGTTTTATTATGATTATCCCAGACCACGCCCTCAAGTTACTTTACTTCACCTCATATTTTTGCATAATCACTCCTTGTTTAGAATTCCACACCCTGTGCTGTCATCAATTGCGCCGACTGCAAGATGTGTTGAAATGAGCTCCGCTGCTCCCACGTTAACGCTACCTCCGGGGGCAAAATACGGCCCAGTGACTGTTTGGTTTTTGCCTGAATCCATGAACTGACACAACACAGAGCTTCATTACTATTATACATAACTCTTTCATTGCACTGCATGTACCAATAACCAACATACGTATGAAGCATGTCACCCATCTCAAGCCAAGTATCCCCATGAAATTGACTGGCAAATGTTACAGTATTGAGGCAAAATATATACCCATTGTGACATATAGAACCCCTTGAAAAAAGAGATGGAGCAACCTTTCCAAGGTGATGGTTGTTGGTTGTTGTCGCATCGCTGAGTCTGTCTGCTCACAATCTTTAGCATTGAAGCCTCGAACGCAGGGTTGTTCAAACATGCATGAATCAATCAAATTTAAACTCTGAATAAACTAAAGCTGAGGAAACACAGTTACAACAGGGTTTAAAGCTCATAAAAGTGTCAAATCAGACTTGTTTGTTTCAAGTCTACCTCTTAAGAGTCTGTAAAATGTAGTTAAACATTGTACTTCTTTGGTCTCTGCTCGTCTCTCAGAAACCATTGTCAAGAGGTGAGGTAAAGAGAAGTATTAATTTTGTCTGAGCCAAGCTTCAAATGTCTGAAGGCAAAAGAGCACGGCTGTCAGACGTTGGGATCTACAGGCAGACTTGTAGTAAACTTCTGCCTTCTACATTGTCCTGTCAGCGGTGCTTCATACAAACAATAGAGGGACTCTACATCCAGGTTAAAAGTGTAAACTAATGTCTGTGTGATGATAAAATGAGATGCTGTGTGGAGAATACTAACAAAAATAATTTAATCAACATAGACCTGATGACATGAAGTCTTATGATAAAGTGTGATTTAAAGGCCAAAGAAAAAGTTTCAAAGGTAATCATCTGGAAAATGTTTTACTAATCAAGAGGTTTCGACTTCAATCTGTAAGTAATTTTCAATATTAGGAGGTGGTCTAAGAAATTCGACTTCATGCTGCAGCACAAGCTTGGGGTGATTAGATGACAACCTTTGAAACGCTTTCCACAATGGATCACTCCTGGAACAATTAGGGATTGCAACGACTTGTTACAACAAATTGTGGCTTTTGATTGTCCTTCATACATTTCAAATATCCAAAATATAATTGCCAAAGCTAACATTATCTGCAAAATCTTTGTTTGAGTGAGGGGTCCTGTAGTAAAGTCCTACGCAAATTTGAACACTTCAACAAATTGCAAACAATGAAAATACTGTTTTGCCGGCATTTGGAAAAGTATATTTATAATTGTAACTCACATGGCTGCATACTGTGAGCCCCTGCAGGCTTTCAAGCGTTAACAAAGCCTTACTTAGACTTTGACTTTCACTTATAAAGTCATGAAGCGAGGCCACATCTCATGGGAATGCCGGTGAACAAATGTTAAAGGAAGGTGTTAAGCGCAAAGTTTTGCCTGGCTGCTTTTGTAAATGATGTGTGATGGTGTAAACAGCTACACCTGCCAATGCTGTGAAAGTGAAATGATTAGCTCTTATAATAAAGTGAAATGATTGGATCTCACAATACACAACATGGGGTTTTTTTTGTCCGTGCTTTACTTGGCAGGCATTTCTAAAGTTACAAAATTGGCTCTTATAGGTTGAGATGGAGTGACTTTTTCTAAGCACAAGACCCTGCGGTTTCAGGATCAAGCATCAGACTCTAGATCTTAAATGGCAGTATTGATCGAGAACAACTCCATCTCTTTCCCTTCGAATTAGGAAGTCAAACCTGTTGTGGAGATAAACAAAGACACCTTAGTCAAACGCAAACGGCACTGAGCTCATCGCCAAAATGGAAATGGAGTAACCTCCTTCTAATTTCGGCTCTTGTCTTCCCCTCCCGACTCTCCTCCCGTCTACAAATTATGATCCAATAAACTCCACAATGACTTTGAATGGTCATCGAGCGCTCGTAAGCCTCTCATTAAATGCCACTTGAGCAATATACGATCCAAAATCAAAATATTAATTAAAAAGCAATTTCCCCCCTCCGCTCCTTCCCAACCAACATGACATTTTGACTCGTGTTTTGTTTGCCATCATCCTTCCTGCAGCTGCTTCTCTCGTTTCAAACTGTGCTATTCTTACTAGTAAGAACATGATAATAAAATGGGCACTAACATGGAGAGAGACAGAGGAGGCATGGCTTGGTTAAAATGCAGGGAGTCTGTGGTGGTGTGGAATGACTGCCCACTAGTGTTGGAGATTGAGATGTTGAAGGAGCACACAGTCAGCAGCCCTGCATGACAAGTCAGCACTGCATAAATAGGATCGCCACAGATAACCTCCAAAATTATATTCTAGAAGATACCGCATTTATTCTTTGGTGCACAGAATAAATCTTCAAAGCCTGAGCAGAAAAAGTCAGCCATGTCTTGACATTTTTTTCTAGTCCGTATACTATTAATTTCTTGCCACCTACCCAATTTCATACCACATATCAGTTCGGGTTTAAGGAAATAACTGCAAAACTTCTTGCATTTAATGTTGCAGAATGCTCAGAAAATATTTACAAATTGGGAATTAGAAAACACTTTCTTGATCTAAACTTTTTAAGATTTTGTGACCGTAGGCTTTGTTGACAGGGAAGTGGTGTAAAATGGGGGATGAGAGGGGATGAGACAAGCAGTAAATGTCAGAGTTGGGATTTGACCTCACGACACTGTGGCTGCACTTGGAGCCTGGCCTATGTGTGCTGTGACTTCACCTCTCGACCACAGGGCAGCATGAAACTCAATTTTGAAAAACAAAGTACAAATCTGAATATGTATAGTCATATAATAAAATAACTATATAGATTTCACAAAGTGGTTATTGAGGTCCATGAAACTGTATGAAACCAAATCACATAACAATCAAATAACTCATATAACATAAAAAATGCATTATGTTTGCCCTTGTAGGAGGAATAATGCAGTCTAGTATAATCAAATGGTGTTAATATTTGATATTTTGAATCATTTAAATCTGTTGTCTTTTTTTGTTTTTGTTTGATTCAGTTTACACATTAAAGGAGGTTATTTGTATGTTTTGTTGTATTTCCCCTTACAAATGTCATTGTTACTAATCTCTCTGGTCTAACATAACACCTACACACAAAAACATGAAACAAAAGAAAAAACAAACTGCAAAGAAATAGGGCCCAAACCAGAAACACACAGGGATCTCAAAAAAAGTGGGAAACCATTTTATTTGTAAAAAAAAAAATGCAACTACAATATAGAATAACAAAACAGAACAGACACAGAGGACAGGCCCCCAGAGAATAAACAAACCTAAATTGCACAAGACATCTGGACATGATCCTTGAAGTGTAGCCCGGCATTTTTGTCCCATTTAGTCCCAAAAAATAAATTGTCAGTACTATATCAAGTCGAGTTCTTAATTATTGGTTCAGTTAGTCTTTTACGGTGGCCTTCTTCCCTGCCGCTAAAAGTATGCCAAACCTATCCGTTTATTATATCCATGGCAGGACTTTTGTGACCCAAGTACATGGTTCTGAAATTAACCGTTTCTAAATGGCACTCCTAGGCGACTCCCTTTACCATCAGCGCCTCCCCAAATCGCCACGTTCTGCTACTAACACGTGTGTAAATATCTCAACTCCCGCACAACTGACGAATCAAACCAAAACCATATAGACCCAATCATCCAAAAGTATGTAGATACCTTTACAGTCAAATGACACAAAAAATGACAAATATCGCCTTGATAACAAAATAACTACTCATTTCGACATTATGCAGGGCAGTTGATTCATATATTTTAGTTTTTTAAGTTAAACATTTATCTAAATATTTGTACATACAGCAAGATCACTTAAAATACAAGCAGATATATACAATACAAGAGAGTAAATAAATATAGCACCACTACAAATATGAAAGATTGTTATTATATTTTATTGTAATTTAAAGAGTCCACCTGAAGATCCCTGCTGTGGGTGCCTGTGGTGAATCTTGATGATCACAGTACAGGTTATTTTCCCAGTACATCTCACTAGACAGTAACAGTAAACAGGCTAAATTTGGTTTTATTTACCAGCCCATCACTTCCTATTCTCCGTCTCTCTCACAAAACCCACCAAAACAAATTTCTGTGTGAGTGTCTGCAGTTTTCCCGGGATATTTCCATGCCGCTGTGGAAGTGCACTCGCTCATCATTATAAGGGGAAAATGGCGTTGCGAGCCGCCAAGTTGTGATAAACACATGAATACATGAATATATGAACGTGGGCAACCGCAGTAAGCCAATGTGTTGTTGAGTGAAGAGGTTTTGGGGCCCTGGCTGTTTACATTGTTGGGAGCAGTCGCTGCGCTTTCATGGCCTGTGTAGAAAACTGTGTCTTACCACACTCTCAGTGGATGTCATTAAAGCCCCTTTCTGCACCAACCTTTTGTTTGTATGCATACAGTTCCTGAAATAAAGATGGAAATCTCTTCAATGACGCCAAAAAGCAATCAATATGATAATTTCCTATTTTCCCCATTCACCTGGAGCCGTAATGCACTATATTTACGTTCACTGTAAGAGTAATTCATTTTAATGTGTGCACTGGAAGTTGTTGTTTCGTCAGTGACTGACTCAGAAACACACAGTCCCCTTGACGTTATTTTCCAGCTGTATTAAAGGAGCAGTCATCAATGTGCATATACAATTTACATGCTGTTTAAATTTCACCGTATTTGGCCTAGAATCCACGACAAATAGTGTTTTTATCCACTAGATCACAGGCACGTGCAACTGTAAAGCTAGACAATGCCATTTATCTTCTCGATGAGGAAATCTGCTTTTTCAATCAAATTACATATTACACTGAAAGTCATTGGTAGTAACAAAACACAATCGTAAGACATGTCACTGAAAAAGAAAAGATACCATAACACGCGAGCTAACAAGAGATTGAAAACCATCTTGATAACTGTATTATGCAGTGATCACATAATCTTGTAGTCAATTTTTCAGGTCTAAGGCAACTAAGGTCACCAGACAGATGAAATGTCAAATAGTTGAAAGGTTTATCAGGGCACAACGAAGCCTTGACAAGTAATTTTAACAATGGTCACAACCCGTCTCCATACACTTGTATTCTTTTCTCCTCCCCCGCCATGATTGACAGCTGCAGAATCGAGGAACTGAACCTTTGAAGTGGCAGAGGTAAGAGACATGGAGGATGCCTTATATAGCATGTTTGAATTTAAGTTCAACATAAATGGATACCTTTGGAACATACATCCGGCAGCTGGGAAAAAGGCCATCACAAAAAAATGGATGACACAAACTGCACTGACTATTAAGGACTGGACCGAGGCCATAACTGAGGGACGGAAAATGGGGAGAAATCATAAATGGACTCAATTTGAATATGGACAAATTTGATAGAAACTGTACTAAATGGGACTTTTGTCTTGGAATGTACGTATATGCCATGTCTTCATTTCAGTTTTGTTTCTTTCTGGTTTGTTTTTGTTGTTTTGTTTTGTTTTGTTTTAAAGAAAGAAAAATAAATAAATCATAATCATTAAAAATATACTTTAAAAATTAAAGTTCAAGCTTTCACACTTTTGATTTCAGATTGTTTTATGTTCAGAGTTGACCAATTATGTTGTGTGCCTGTGTATTTTTTGTTGAGCATAAAACAACAATGAGTCCTTGTGGTGTTGAGCATTTTAATGACAACATTTAAGTTTTTATGACAATATTTTGAGAAATTATTGGTCAACACATAAATCAGTTTCTTTGGTATTCAATTTAACTCTATATTCTGCACACAAAAAAAGTGACCGCCACAAATTGCTGTTTTATGCCGGGTTTTGGTGATCTGTGACACATAAAAATGTTGCCGATATTTGGTACCAATATTTTTTATATTTTTCATAGTTTGTCCCCAGTGCATCATGTCTGACAAACAGACAATGAGAGAGAAAATGGAAATAGAAAAAAAAGTATTATGCGTTAATGAGACTAAATACAGTATGTAACAAATAATTTTGTATCCTAGATACATTTATTTTGTTATTATTTTACCAAAATAATTTGAGATCATAATCTACTATTGCAATCTTTGCTATGGATTTTAAAATCTTGATTGGTATTAGCAAAAGCAAACAGCAGATATCGGAATCAGAAAAAACAAGAATATCCCTAATACTAGACATACATTTCTTTGTTATTTGGCGCACATTTGCCTTGTCAATCCTGTGGCATGTTGTAAAATACCAGCACATTTTTTTCGGAGGGGAAAAGCATCATGATGATTTATACCCTCTCATAAAAGCATTGTAAAACTCCAAGGTTAGTCAAGGGCAGCGAGCCTCTCTGCCTGGCTTAGCATTCGAGGTTAGCACCGGCTGTCCCTAAACAGACAGCCGCTTCCATATCACATTTTATAACGTATCCCACAATGCAAAGGGGCTGTGTGACCCTGATGTACCGCTGCTGGCGAAAAATGCACCTTGAAGTCTTAATGCTTGTCTTTGCTGTGCATGTGTACATGTTTATGTCGGCAGAAACTTCAGAGGACATTTTTAGGAGAAAGCGTCACACTCACAACATGCTGCGGCCATATTTGTGCGTCAACTCCATGGTGAAAGTGCCTCCTAGTGACTATGATGTATTACATGTCACTGCGATACATCCCAGCTGAATACTAATGCAGGCATCTGTGAGCGGTGAGGCTAGAGTTTGTGTGCCGCAGAATTCCTATCAAGTTTTTAGAGGACGACAAGTGTGGGTTTTTACAAAAGCATGAAGAGACGTGATGTTTATTTTCACTGTTCCAAAGCGCAGAAGGAATGAGTGAACATGAAGCGACCCTTTGTACTTGATCGCAATGGTTTGGACTTTCTGGTTCTCAATGAAAAATCATGAACGGAAAAATGTAATAAATAATGATAATGAATGCAGTGAACACGCAATATGCAATAAAAGCAGAGCTGCTTATAATACGGCAGCAGTTGGCCTGTTGGTAGATGTTGCACATACAGTAATACTATACTTGTTCCCGTGATCATCCCCTGACTGTATGAATGTGTTTGGTGGTGATTCGAGATGCAGTTTGCACGAAATGATTGCCATTTTACATCACTGCATGTTAGAAAAAAAACAAATAATAAACTTCTTCTGAATAAGCCACTCAGACTGCCTCTTTCTTGCCTTTTCATCAATAGTCAATGGTCAACATGTAAAAAACTCTACAACGCTACGCATCCGGACATGGTTTAAGCATCTAACTAAGCTCTCATTAGATCTTCTGCTTATAGCTCATTTTACTCACACTCCTGGTTGGCCTCTCTGGTACCGTGCGCTAATGGTTTACTTACTACCACAAAGACAGGACATTTAATGTGATTCCAAGGTCCATGAAATCACATGTGTGCCAGGGTTCGATTTTTGCGCGTTGGATTACATATATGAAACGCACTTTGAATTGATTTGATCTGTAATCTTTCCAATAATCTTGGACAAATACAGAAATGCAGTATTAGGTTTCAGGGGAGCTTGTTTAGGCTACACAATTTTACTACTTTTAAATGTTGAAAGCAACTTTGACTCAGGGCCTTGTAACACTGTTTATTTTCCGCACAGTTTTATGAATTCTGAATGTTTCAAGTCCTATTTATTTTCTTACTTTGAAGTAAGCAAGATGCCTGCCCAGCTAAAGCCTCGATTTACGCCTCTGCAGCTGTGAAAGACTCCGGCTAGAGCTGTGATGTGAAGGCTGGAACTTAGTGTTTAAAACGGCGGCAAAGGTTGTGCGCACAAAGCCTGTAATTTATTCTGCCTCCTGTTGCCTCAGAAGGACACAGAGAGGATTTGTGGTGATGGGAGGTCTTAAACTCCTCCTGACCCTCCAACCCACCTGAGAAAGCGCGGCGAATGTTGTGAACATTAGATATGCAACTTGTGCTGTGTGCCGTTGATAGCGTTCGGGGGCATTAATCATAGTGGAGGGGCAGGAGGAGGTAGAGGAGGATACGCCGCGACTAAGATGTGCCAGTCCGGTGATTTGTTGGGAGTGTTAAACGGTGTCAGAACGAGGCGGGATTTACAGGCGTCGTGAGCACACATTATTGTAGCTGCCATCGCTGAGTGGCCATTAGACGACTTAGAGGAGCCATTGACAAACAAGGCAACAAACAAGCAGTTTATCAATCACTGCAAAGGCACAGGGTCAATGGCTTTGCTAAACGTCTAATTCAAAATGAAGAAGAGCTTTTCTATTTATCTGGACGGTACTGTACTGTTTTAGGGCACCACTGTGCTGTAATACCTTTTTTAAGTAATATTATTCCGCTCAGGGGTCGATGACTGTGGCTGCTTAAGAGACTGTATTTATTTAGTAACACCTTTTCTTTCTGTGAATTTCTACCATGAATAATTTGTAAGTGAGATATTCTCAAACTAAATAATCAGATTTATTGACGATGTATGCCCATATTCAGGAAAAACTCACCATAAGTTTCACTAAAGTCACGGAAACATCACTTTCAGTTCGTGCAAATTTAGGTTTAAAGGCACTGAAACTGATTTCTAGAGTCTCAAAACAGTCTTTGTTCAGTTCAAAGGTATTTCGCACTTTCCCGATGCCTTTACAAGCACTTTTCACAACTCTCTGAACCGAGAGCAAGTTCTTCTCTCAAGGTAAAGCTCACAACCACTAGGAGGCTAACAGCACACTTCTTGCTTCGTAGAGAATAAAACACTATAATTACTTGCAGAGAGCACACAATGGACCCGGATAGATACTTTTACAATGTATCTGTACTTTGGCAAAACAGATTTGACTTTATTACATGAATAAAGCAACAGCAACTCAGCTGGGCTTCAAAATCTGACTCATAGATTTTGAGCAATCAAGGCCATATTCAGTAAAACAATGTCCTTCTAATTTTGCCTAACCTATTATCAGATATTATTTTGCAATTGTTCCGAGAAATATATCTGAAATGATATGTTGCAGCACATGATGACCAATCAATCCACAGCTCTGACAAGCTCTGGATGAATGCCACTCCCCACTCTTTACCACCGTTTCAGGCATAAAACAACATTACAACCGTCTGAAATGTTTAATCTCTGCCAACAGTGTGATCCTTAGAGAACAAGGTGGATAACAGGAGTAACTTTGCTGATTGAACTGTCTCAGATGTCAGTTTTCACACTTCCTCATCTCCGGCCTCCAAACCATCAGCAGCAAATCAATGCCTTAACCTCTTACAGACCAGTTTGTCTTTGATTGACTGTAAAGGCTTGCAGCGCAGCCATCCCTCAATTTATTCTACAATTTCTGATGTTTTAGTTTTGCATTTTCACAAAAATATAAACTGAACGAGGTTGAAGGATTAGAGGTGAGACCCTTTGACGGTCTGCTCTCTTTTTGCAAAATGCAGCAGGGCAACGTGATTAAGTGGTCGTAATAAAATGTATGGCTGCAGACCATGAAGTACTGAGATTTCCATAATGAGAATGTCAAATCAACCGAGCCAGTTGGAGGTATGGATTATACAGTGTGTGGGCTGTAGATGGATCAGAGACTCAGACTGAATGAGTGTTTTCGTCTTTAACTTGTACATAGTTTACCAAAACATTACATATTTTGCTTATTGGATAATTCATTATTTTTGAATTGATTTAGAGCTGCTAAATGTTGTACCTGTTTGCTCTTTGGGGGGAACAAGCGGAGGTGCAGGACTAACAAACTAACAAATGTTTTTCTTCAAATTGATACGGCAAACGTTCTTCCTAACTCTACCTTATTTCGGATTGACATGATAGAGACATTGAACGACTTAATAGTTCCCAATTGTGATGTTTGAAACAATCCATATTGCATCTGTTTCCCGCTAGTTTTGTTTGTTGATTTATTTTTGTGTCATTGACATTTAAGGTCATTGCTGAATGGCTGTTTATCTTTAAAGCAAGCCGTCTTCTACATGGACTAATCCCAATAATCTTCTTAATCTTTTGACTATTGATTATTGGCCACTTGGGTCATTAAAATGTGCTTAGCTCCCTGGAGCCCCTTTTATCCCTTTGAACATCTTTTTGTATTATTCTAAAGGAGCCCAAACGCATGCATGTCTTTAGAATGAAGAAGAACACAGGGAGGACATGCAAACTCCACAGCACGTATTGCTGAAGTTGTCGACATTAAGCTATAAAGTTGAACTAAACATTGGACTTGAGACTACAACGTTAGCCCATAAGTCACCACAGTGTCAGATTTGTGCTTACAATTACACTTTCTCCACATGCTAACCTATTCCATGGCCGTCCTCGCACACCCTCTGGTTCTGCCTGCTCTCCTGGGAAACGCATAATATGAATGGGCTGTAACACTATATAAATGTAGTAGTAAATAAATGTCCATGCAATTTATACTCCATATAAAAAATGCACCAAAGATTTTCTCATGTTGAAGAGGCGAGGGAAGATGGCACGGTCAATGATAAATCTGAACTAAGATTACTGACTATATTTCTTACACTATACAAGGAAATTGTACTTTGTGGGAAGGAGTCGTAAATTCAAATAAATGTTGCTAATAATAACCTTGATGCTCAGTTATACATTCAATCATACGCTTTGTGTTTGCACATACAGAAGCAGTTTATGCCCAGTGGGACATATGTGGAGTATATCCTTAAGATTGCTGCATCTTTTATCATCTTGTTTTGGATGATGGCTCTTTGTTCCCTTGTGAATACCAATCCACACAGCAACTTTAATATTATAACGTTATGTTTTAAACTTTCAAATAAGGATATGTGGTGATATTTTTCTACACCTACTTTTGTTATTAATTTGACAGACATTTCATGACATGTAATGTTCATCAGATGATGAATATGTTTAATTACATGTTTTAACGCATTTCTGTTGGATTGACATCATATTGTCAGACTATTGTTATGGGAATGCTATCAAAAAATAGTGAGATATAAATATTTTGTCACTATCACCCATCCTTAACCCTTAAATCCCTTACATCAATCAAGTGTATTCAAAAAGTGATCCAAAAGTATATAAAACACAAAAAGCTATTTGGTCTGGACGTTTTAGAGTTGAAGGCCTGTCACATCAGCTGTTGCAATATTCAGGTAGTAAAATTATAGAGAAGTGACCCGTTAGCAAGGTGATAGCCTGACTCCTCGCTCTCCTCCCTGCCCCGACCGGCCCAGGACGACGAGGCAACGGGACACAGCAGCAAAAGCCTTTCAGCCCCAGCCAAGGTTTTGATGTCCTGAGCCAAACACGGCTGTGCACTAAAGATAGAAACCTCTTATCAATTAGTGGCTGAAGACACCCCACTCCGCACACCTTGGTCAGATAATTTGCCCTTGTGCAGGGCGATTGGATTCCCACCTCTCTATTTGTCTGCCCCTCCCACTGCCCTTCACAGTCTGGCATAAACACCGCACTCTCCCAGGATCGTCTTTGATACCAGCGGTAACCTTTAAAACTTCCCCAACAAACTAGTTAAAGTGAAACTATTGTCAAAATAACTTTGTGTCAGAGCAGAAGAAATGATGTCATGGTGAAATGCGCAAAAAGGCCTCTTAATTTTTCCTCTCTCACCAATTGTTTGACTCTCTGAGCTACTATGGGCTTTAGGTGGTGTGGGAAGTAGATTAAAACGAATACAGGAATTCACTTAACATTATGTTTCTTTATAACAAAGTCAAAAATACAGTGGTGGAAAGTAACAAAGTACTTCACCACATTTGAATCACAATCAGAATCAGAAAGAGTTTATTGCCATTGTCAATGGACAAAATTCACAAACATAGGAACTTGTCTCGGCCTTAAGGTGCAACATAGAACACTGAGCAATAATAAAATAACATATATTCAATTTATATAAAAACATATAAGAAAAAATTAAGAATCCACTTAAAAATAAAAATAATAAAAATAGGCATTACTATGTACACAAGAGTTACAGTTAGATTTACAGTTGTAGTGCAGAAAGTGACAGTGCAGTGAGTGGTGAATAGTTGCTGTTAAAGTGGCAGGTGTTTAGAAGTTTCATGAGTCCAACGGCAGAGGGAAAAAACTATTCTTGTGGCGGGAGGTTCTGGTCCGGATGGACCGTAGCCTCCTGCCTGAGGGGAGTGGTTCAAATAGTCCATGTCCGGGTGAGAAGGGTCAGCTGTGATCCGACCTGCTCGTCCCAGAGCCCTGGAGACGTACAGGTCCTGCAGAGATGGAAGTCTGCAGCCGATCACCTTCTCAGCAGAACGCACAATGCGCTGTAGTCTCTGTTTGTCCCTGGCTGTGGCTCCAGCGTACCACACGGTGATGGAGGAGGTGAGGATGGACTCAATGATGGCCGTGTAGAACTGCAGCATCATCTGCGATGAGAGCATCTATTTCTACTTTCTACTGAAATTTAAACGTTTCTGGTTTGAAACCGTCTGAAATGGCTGAGGTTTTGTTTTTTTTAGCCTGAATCTGGCCAGAAGGTTTTTCAGTTTACGCTTTTGAACAAAAACACATACATAAAACAGAATCAGAAAATGCAGTATAAAGATAACTTAATTTGACTCCAATATCGATGCTAAATACTTTTTACTCTGAAAGTACATTTTTATATGTGTGCTTCAATACTTTAATAAGCTTTCTGTATCTGTACTTTTACTTAAGTCACAAAATGGAGTACTTTTTCCACCACTGGGTAAAACAAAATGATAATTTTCAAAATCTTATCAGGAGAATGTATGTGGTCAAAATGGTTTGGCCTTTAGTGTATGGTCATTCTTTTGCAACCATTGTGTAGAAATATGGTTTAAATGTTATTATCTTTAAAACTTGAAAATATGAAAGTTCCTTAAAAGTAACTGGTGGAATATAATAAAAGGCACTGTCATAAAAAGTACATGCACTTGCTAATATGTGCTACATCCTTGTTCAGTAAAAAACAGAAGTGTCTTGCACATTTTATGATACTGTTTAACTTGCTGCCACATCACGTTTTTCATGTTTCTTCTTGTATGTCTTGTCTTTACTCCGAAGCAAATGTGACAACTAAATATTTCAGCGGATCCAATGGATACATCCCACTCTCTGTTAAAGATATATGTGTGGAAGAGCCTTGTACGTGGTTGGAATAACAAATCCTTTGAGAATGAAGTTTCCGTGTTCTCCTTTACCCTTTTAATAAACATCACCGGCTCTGTTATAGCAAGTGGGCTCATGCAAAAAACTATACCCTTTATCAGGAGAACAAATTCAATCCACTCTGCTGAAAGATTTATACATTCATGCAAGTTTTACGCCACTTGGAGTGCTAATGGCTTTTAGTACTAGGGCCCCAAGGAGTCATTGTGCATGAAAACCAGAAAACGCAGAGCAGCACTTACAGTTTATACCACAATGTCAGATTACAGTAAGAAAAAAAGAAAATGGTGTTGACTGGATATCGTTTCCCAAACTGTGGTTTTTTTTTACCAAAAATGACACCGTCCAGAGCAGTCAGCGTCTTTTCCATTTTTACATGACAAGCTTCTGTAATTTCGGCTGGAAGTATTCACTTGCGTGTAGTGTTTTTACTTGGGAAAAGAATAGTTTTAGTCAGTTGTGGAGGAAAAATGTTAGGGGTGCTTCAACACAAAGTCTTTCAATGCTCTTGTTGGAGGAAAAGTTTAGTTGTGAGAATTTATGTGCCAAGATAAAAATCAAAGATACTGAAAGAAGCTATTGTTAAATATTACATATAAAAGATACATTAACAACAATTACCGCTTAACAAATCAAGGACGATGCGATATCGTTTAAGCAACCGTCAAGAACTGGAGCAACATTATAATTGACTGACGTTCAAAAATTTACCTTTTTGGCAGATTTTGAACCAATTGGGGCATATAATCTGATCAAAATGGGCTGTATTTTATTTAATTGGATATTTATATACTCGGTTACATGTGTTTTTGTTGTTGTTGTGTTTAAAACTATGGCTTGGATTATATTCTTGCTATGCTTCAATGTTACATGTATTTCTTTCCATACTAATTGTAACGTCATGGTTGGATGAAAATAATCTTCTCAAAAACCCACCTTTGACTCACATGCTGCGCTGTATATTTTTGTTTAATAGCTTTCGCACAACACATCAATTCTAGCGTACATCTTCTCCCTATTTTGCCAACTTGTCTTCATATCACGCTGCAACCACTCATTGGATTTCTGGTAAAACATGTAAAATACCATTCATTACGCCGGCAGCACGTGTTGTGAGCGGAGAACCCGGGAGAGCGATGAGAGAGTGGCTAAATGTCTTTCTAAGAAGATGGAAGTCAGACATGCTCCACTAGAACCTGGAGCACCCAATAAATCAAACTGCGTCTTCTGCCACAAACCTGTCAGCCTATTAGGGACACACAACTGTGAAGACAGAAGGTGCGCATGGATGAGATGTGGCCAGGGAATCGGAGAGAAAACATCAGATAGAGAGGCAAGGGTTGGACACACATGACAGCAATTCTGACAAAATACTCGGCTACCTTTACTTCAGTAACTTATATTGCACTTATAAGTTGTTTTATTGTAGTGTATGTTTTGTTTAATTTAGTTCAGTTTTTTCGCGAAGAGTAAGATTTAGAAGTAACCGTACTCTTGATCGTGCAAGATTTATGTATTTATTTTGGGGTTACACTTTATTTTGCAGTAGACTTTTCTATGTAAATGTACAATTAATCTTATTTAACTAATTGACTTATTTTTGTTTACATATGTTAAACGCAGATGCTTCACAATGTGACGTCATCTTGCCTGGATTCTGATTTATTTTAACCTTGGCTGCGGTTATGTGCACTAAAATCCGGTTATTGTCGGATTTCTGGAGTTGTTAGATTATTAAAATGACGTGCAAACAGCTAAATCAGATGTGATTAATGTGCCTTCTTTCAGATCGTGGTTGCTCAGAATATTCACATCAAATTATTGCATTTAGCATGTACTTTTATTCTATCCAATTTTTGTGTGCGTGTATTGTTAAGAGTAGGAACAACCCAACATTATGAAATTAACAATATATGTCTCAAATAAAACCTATCCAACTACAAAAAATAAAAACTGACCATCACATGACCATACTAGCATAACAAAACATGAACAAACCTTAATGGTCAAATAGTTTATTAAGAATCATTCAGGCTTAATAAATCCTTAACAAACACCTAACCCCAAACCCTAACATCTAAACCCTCAATGAAATAGTTTCTGAGCCTGAATAATTCTTAATAACTATTGTTCATCATAAATTAAGCCTTTGTTCATGCTTTATTGAGGCTAATTACGCTGTAGTTATTAGAAAGTGGGTCCACAAATACTGTTTTTGAGCACAACCTTAAATCAAAACATACAGGTTTTGCTCCATTTTTTGGTCTGTGACTTTGTGAGTGCTGAGTCCAGAGGAAGCGTGGCATAAAAAGTGCCACTGCTTATTGTTAATAATTCAACACGTTCCAATGGCTCAAAAATAACTGGCGGAAAAAGCCTGGATCTGACACAGTTTCAGCATGTTCAGCGCTTGTTGACTTTACAACGTCTGTGTCAGTCCGAGTGCTACATGCTGCGACCTGCACCGGCAACGGGGCCCTATTTTTTCTCACAGTGGCAGGTTTGATTGAAGTAGAAATCGAGTGGAGAAAAAATAATGACACTATGATTCTAGTGCACAGATGCAATGCACACACACACACACACACACACACATTGCTGGTTGAACTCAGTTAGCTAAAATGAGCTGAGGATGAAAATCAACAGATCCGATCAATACTGCTGTGAATTTATTTTGCACCTTTCAAGTTTGCCAAAGAGGGTCACACTGCATTTTTTATTTATTTCCCATTGTGTTGCGGAGTCACCGTCAATCACTGGCGCGTCACACTCTTACTGAGGCATAGTGGGGGGAAGCGTCTTGCCAAAGGACGCAACAGCAGCACTGGTCCCATTTTCAAAAAGAGTATCGTCTGAGCAGCACTCAAAAGAAAGATTTTTGTAACTTAATTTTCAAAGCTGATGTCGTTCTTTTTTTCTTACAAACGTCTGAGTGGTACGATTATAAAAAGACTCGGGCCGATCCTTTGTTCTGGCCTCGATTACAATTTTCACTTAAATCAAACCTTGGTTCATTCAAACATGGACCTGACAATGGGAAAGAAATCCACTCAGTAATTTAACTGAAGACCAACACAAAAACAAATAAAAACGTCTATTTAAGCTTGAAGCGCAACATTTAAGGGTAAAATTAAACCGAGTAAGATTGGACTTGTATTATTATTATTAGTTGTACAGAAATAACCTTTATTTATCCAGGTAAAAAACCCAGCAATAATGTCTTATTCTCTCGATCTTATCTCTCCGATTTCTTCTAAGTAGTAAATTAAAGAATGGCAAATCCTTTTATCTTTTTTCTTAGAGTCTTAAAATCTTTTAGGCTTCATGTGTATAATTACTTTTTATACTGAAATGCTCGTGATTCTCATTTATGAAATAACTCTTATTGGTATATGTATCTCGGATCTTGTTCACGAGTGAGGGAAGGATGGAGCGTGAGATTGACAGGCGGATCGGTGCAGCGTCTTGCAGTGATGCGGTCGCTGCATCGGACTGTTGTGGTGAAGAAGGAGCTGAGTCGAAAGACAAAGCTCTCGATTTACGGTCAATCTACGTTCCTACCCTCACCTATGGTCATGAGCTTTGGGTAGTGACCGAAAGGACAAGATCGCGGATACAAGCGGTCGAAATGAGTTTCCTCCGCAGGGTGGCTGGGCGCTCCCTTAGAGATAGGGTGAGGAGCTCAGTCACACGGGAGGAGCTCGGAGTAGAGCGCTGCTCCTCCACGTCGAGAGGAGCCAGCTGAGGTGGCTCGGGCATCTGTTCCGGATGCTCCTGGACGCCTCCCTAGGGAGGTGTTTTCGGGCATGTCCCACCGGGAGGAGGCCCCGGGGAAGACCCAGGACACGCTGGAGGGACTATGTCTCTCGGCTGGCCTGGGAACGCCTCGGGATCCCCCCGGAGGAGTTGGAGGAAGTGTCTGGGGAAAAGGAAGTCTGGAGTCCCTGCTTAGACTGCTGCCCCGCGACCCGGCCCGGATAAAGCGGAAGAAGATGGATGGATGGATGGTATATGCTTTATGGATTTATTTCAATTTCAGAATGATTTCAGAATGATAGCTTTCAAACAAAACTTGGAACTTTTATAACTTACTTTTATAAGTCATTTTTGAGGCAATTGCTGTGCGGTTTAGTTTAGCGTACGTATGCTTCAATCGCACATGTGGAATAAGTGTTATGTTCCATCAGACCTGGTGAGACTTATCGACGTGTTGAAGAGATCAGAGACGTGTGAAGACGTTGCACTGTGCTCTCACACTTAAACCACTCAAACTACTGAAATAAGTTGAAAATGGTTAAGTTCTAATTACTTGCTTACCACATTGCAAAGGTCAAGGAAAAACTTTATTTATACAGCACATTTAAAGCAGCCTAGGGCGGATAAAGCTACTTCCAGAGGCATGCTCCGGCTTAACCAGCCAGTCATCTCCATTATCTTCTTCAATGTTGTGGTCTGCTGGGGAGAAAGCCTCAAAAAGAAGGACGCCCTACGGCTGGATAAGTGAAACAGGCAGGCTCCGTAGTGGGGCAGAGCTTGACTCACTAACATCTGTGGAAGAGAAGAGAGCCCTAAACAAACTCCTGTCTATCATGGACAACCCCCAGCACCCCCTGCACTGCACCTTCAGCGGACAGGATGTTGTCTCTGTCATGCTCCATGGACAGGTTCTGGAAGTCGGTTGTCCCACAGGCCATGCATCTGTAATATGCATCCCGGCGAGGATGAACTTTAAATACTGTATGTTTTTATTGTGATGCCTATGTAGCAATTTATACAGTGCGGTACAGTACAAGCCCTTAATTAAAAGCAATTCAGCCAATACAAAAGACACAAAAGGCTGTCAAAGATATAGAAGAATAAAACAGGGGGTCTTGAGACATGTCTAGGTACACAGGATACTGAGACATTGCCAAGTCCCTATAAACATTGTGTAATCTGTTCTCACTGTCGTCCTTTGAGGCAACCGCTGTTGTGATTTTTGGCACTACAAAAATAAATGGAATTGAACTGAATTAAACTGCATTCTGCACCATCTGCAAACGGCATTCAAATGTATCCATCCAACATACTTGTTTTAAACATGTCTTGTCTAAACGTATTCATTAAGGTAAAAATGTTAGACAAATGTGAAATGTCTGTCAAATTAATATCAAAAGTACAGAAACATCACCTTTTAGCCACTTGAAAGTGTGCAACGTAACGTTAATGTTTTAATTTTTAATCAGCTATTTTTTCTTACCAACGGTAAGAGGCTAACATAATAGTAAATATGCTGCTTTTTCATTTTTAAATGCCTCAACAAACATTCAGAGTACTGACAAATAAGCACTGTAATTTTCCCAAAACGAAAAAATAGTTAAAGCAGAACTACTAACTTTAGTAAAAGAGCTCCCCCTGCAGTTTCCCTGCGAAAATACACTGTAAGAGAACAGAGCCAAAAGCGTTTTTTCTTTTTTTTTTCTTTTTTTATAATACGGTAGTATATAATCACACACAAAAACATTTAATGCTGCCAAATGTTTTAAAAAAGAGGCATGGTTTCCCAGGACCGTTGTCTTTGGGTCGATGGCTATGGAGGACCCTGAGAGCCACATTAAATGGGATAAAGCTTTTATTAAGAATGTTTTTAAGAATATTTATTAAAACAGAAAAATACAATTTAATGGACCAATTAACAAAAGCTTGTATTAATACTGTTTTTAAAACTAAATGTTTTAAATGGATTTGTAAAAACTTGACTTTGTTAATTTATAAATCCTTTTAGGAAAACCTTTTGTACAACCTTCTCTGATTAGCTTTGGCTCTCCTGACCCTCCTGGCTAAAGTGAAGGAATATTAACTGGAGTTCTCTGATTGGTTAACAAGTTGCTCAAACCAGTCAGAGAGCTCCTCAGTTCCCTTTCATTATGTACTTAGCAAAAAATGATCGCAGAGAAAGAAATTACTGATTGATTTTCAGATTTTAGAATCTTATGATGTCATTATCTGGAGACAAGGCCCAGTTTTCCTTTTTTTAATAGTATTTTCATAAGAAATATCCAAAAGGCCTGTTGAATGTCATAATGTCATCTGAAACCCAAGCAATATAGCTTTGCAATGTGGGAACATTTGGACAGTTTAAATCCTAAAGTACTGAATTGATATATTATTATATAACATTTTCTCAAACAACCAAAAAAAACACATTTCAATCATATCATGTTCTCTGGCCTTTCCGCTGTCTTCCATTTTACTGTCTGTATCTGTCTTCATTTGTGTCCATCACAGAAACCAACTCACCTGGGAGAGCCTGAGTGAGGAGAGGAGATGCGTTCCACTTTGGTGCTTCCCTGATTGCACTGTTTACAGCCAAAGACAACTGCAGATCGGTGCACTGGACTTTTTAATTAGGTCCAAGCTTCGCGATCATTGTGCGATATTACAACATGCTCAAGAGAAAAGGCAAAACGGCCTGAATTATTTATGTACGGTGAATAGAAAAGTGCAATATAAAGTTGCAGTTTTTGAGGAAAAAGCAAGACTCATCACTTTTTTTTTAATGAAGTTATGAACAAAAGAGTGAATGAATACAAGGCTAGAGAATAACAGTTTCTCAAGAAAGTATTTAATGATTGTAAACCAGGAATGAAATACAAACAAATACATAAAAAGTACATTTTTGCTTGAAATCAGGTTAAAAACAAAGTAAAAACATTCAGAAGTTAAAATGTCTAATTATTAATATATGATGCTTTGTACTTCCAAAAGGTTTCAGATCCACCAATTAATTTCAGGGTTTAATATCAATAAAAATGTCAATAAAAATATCAACGTCCATTCACTGTATTAGAAGTTTTCTTCGAACAAAGTTACCCAAAGGAGCTGCCGTCTGTTTATCACATGCAGCTTTTGCCTTCAGTGACAGACTAATCCACCCTCGCCGTGTGAAGGAGAGGTTTCGCAGGTTTTCCCTTCCTGCTGCTTCCTGTCAGAATTTGCCAACAAATCTTCATGTGTAATACTGTAATTACATTATGTCTAGTGCAATCCTCATTATTTAACTCCTGTCCACATTCTGTACTCAACTATGGTCATTGCCACTTATTGTACATTATTTTATATTTTCTTCTGCTCTACCTGCACATTGTGTCACATTTAAGTCTAGTTTTATTGAACTCGTTTTTAATGCATGCTCACACTTTCCTGCTGTTCTTGAACACTGCATTGCTACCCTGAAAAATCCTGAAATCCCCTTTGTCGGCCAAATAAAGGTTCTCTTATCTTGTATGGGATTAACATAATAATTTGAATAGAACATGTTTAAATGATGATGACATAATCTGTGATTATAAAGAAAAAATCCAAACATATTGTATTCTGGCCCTTTCCCCTGCGTTTGTCACATCGGACATTGTTTCTTTGATGTGTCCTCTGCTGTGTGTTTGCTTTTCAACATATGCTCTGCGTCCCCCTCCAAAGGTTTGGACGTCTCTAGACTGCTAATAGTATATCCCACCTAAATGTCAGAATTACTATTTTCAATTTTTGCCAATTATATGGCATGCAGTAAACAGATTATTTGTGCATGTTGAATGACAAAACAATCATCGTCCTATCTTACTTAATGAGGGTTTTGGGGTAGTACGACACCTTTGTGAGCCCAAAGTAGGGTACACCTTATTCATGTCCTAAAGCACATGCAATTTACCTGTAAACAATGAATGCAGGGAGATGGTCAAAAGGGAGATAATCCACAAAGAGATTTGTAGTTTGCCTCTCTGGTTTAATACTTTATTCTCCCTAAAAAACGATAGGATTTGACTTTATTATCCCTTTCAGCCGTGTTCACCAATCAGCAGTAGAATGGGAGTTATAACCAGCCGACAGCTGAAAGGAATCCCAACATTTGCACACGAGATTTGGCGCTAACAAAAGCAGTGTTACCTCCGCGCCGCTGAAGTGCTGCCTTGGTGCTTGTGTTTGTTCATTCTTTTCAAACAAAGATTATTTGTGTGGAAAGGGCAGCTGTGACAGTATTATGCAGCTCTGAGGGGATCCTTTTGATGAAGACGGACCGATTTTAGTTTTAGACACTCGCGTCACTGAACAGCGACCCACTCTGCTAACAATGATCCGGTAACACGGCACTGCTGGACTGTTGCCAAAACGCCAAAGAAGTGATGTCATTTACTTTGTCGGTTGGTCACTTGCTCGTTGATTGCACAGGAATTGCATGATGGGAGTGGTGACAGTTGAAGCCTCGGAAATGTCGCTTAATTTAATCAGATAAAAAGAGAAAGACTGTCAGTGCTCTAACTGTCAAACAAAAATGTACTCGTGGTATTTCTGTGTTTGAATAAAACAAAGATTATTACAACAAAGCAATTAGATAAGAGACTGACATAAACAGTACGGCAATATGTGGTGCAATGAGTTACTATTGATTAAAATAAAGTTGAGGAAACAAATCTCTTCTAGTATTTTATGACTTGTCTGAATTTAGAAGTGAAGGAAACTGATACAAATTGGTAGTTTGACTCTTAATTTGCCAAAGCAATCGAATAAAATAAAATCCAAAACCTCCCCAGTTAATGGTAAATAAACTTTGTGGTATTACTATATTTACTCTTTAAGCCTTGACAGAAGTGTTGAAGGAGCAAGTCGACAGTTGTGTTCATGCATAAGTAGCACATTAGTAAAAGTTCTCCCAGCGTCTGTTTGCAGCTTTAGCGATGACCTCCCCTGCTGTGCCCGTCTCACACTCGCATCTGCCACCTCTGCACATGACTGAAGACTGATCAGGGCCAGGAGTCAGAGAATAAACACGAGTGAACAAAGCACACGCATTTATACTACATTCAAAATACTGATAAAAGACTAAATGGAATCAAATTAAATGTGTGTATCAGTCAATAAACTATCAGTGTGATGAATGCGAATGGTGGTGGGAGGAGCTGATGGCTCATATTGGCAGACTTGATTCTGACATTTGCTGTGGGCTGCTGAGGCTACCTGGGGATAGAGGGAAAAAGAAGTATTGACATGTGTATTTCAGAAGCGGTGATTTGCATTTCGGAAGGAGAGATGCACAATCACAAGACAGCCCAAGATCTGTAATGCAAACTGTTGTTGCGTCCTTGGAGACAGGTTTACTAAACATGTTGACACTGGTTATAGTATACAATAGTTTGTTATTTAAGTTTGAATGCACAGTGGGCCGTTGTCAATATGTCATGTCCTTCATTTAACAAACTATTTTCTTGACTTTGCTGGGAGACACCTCTATTGTTTATCCTACTTTTTTGTAGTACTGAGCCATTATTTGTGATATATCTTCATTTGTTTTTGGGCCAATATGAAATTTGTGATATCACAACATAATTCTGCTAACACAGCAGCTAATTTTTTCACAATTGCAAAGTGAGGCAGACCGAGATTGCAGGTAATTGTGAAGTTACAAAACAAAAAGAAATGCTGAAAAAGGTAAAAGCAGAACTTATAGTCATCACTTAAATATCTTCGAACAAGTTAGTAGACATATTTCAGATGCCACAGTTGGTCTATTATCAATTATACCTTACACATATACATAAAAAGTTCTTGCATGTTTTCTCTTGTCATGAAAACAATTTTATCCCATCTTATCCTGCCCTACTATTTTCATATTTTGATAATTATATCTATGTCAGTGTAATCCCTCATTTGTCCAGGATTGTTCCATGAATTATTTCAGTATCAGTTTTGAAGGCTCGAAAAAGTCCAAAGAGGTTAAAGTTTTCCTGCAGTTAATGTTCTCTTATGTTGTTGTGACGTGCTTTTAAAAAAACACCTTCTTGTATACTTGCTAGCTCAAATGTGTGCTACTTATTGAATCCCTGTGGGTTGTATTAATATTTAAGCTGTTGCACCCGTGTGTATGTCTGTGTAATATAAGCACAGAAACAAACTGCCGTTCTATTTACTGTGTGAACTGCCAGCAATGTTGCTCTTAACAAAAACAACTCTCCTCCCATGTACTCCTCAAAGCTGAGCAGCAAAAGCAACCCAGAGATCAGGGGAAATGCCAGGACGATAAAAAAAAGAAAAAATAAAGGTGGAAAATCAATAGAAATGCTCTTTGGCGTGACAGTTTTCGATGATGATAACTGGGACTCAGGATGTAGCAGACAGCATTTTGTATTGGCCCAGGTTTTGATTGACAAATAATGGCCCCACAGTTGTTGTTTTTGGGAGCTCGGCACACGGCTGTAACGGACACCCATCTCAGCAGCGTGTGGCATTGTGGGAATAATTACAGGGAGGTGCCTGAGGTGAGGCCTGGCAGAGCCACTTCGTTAGCAGAAGCACGCCACAGCAGAGAGCACAACACACACACCACAGAGCACCATCACTCAGGCAGACGAGGCAGACATCAGCTGGAGATCTTGTGGGTCTGATCTGATGACGTCCAGTGCTTCTCATGGTTTCTCATACTGTGGTGCAGCATCCACAAGGAGTACATGGGTCTCTTCTGGTGCTATGGTGCAATAGGTTTGTAGTATTTTAGTCGTTTAGTCGATTAATCAGCCAATAGTGCCGATGGGATTTTGAGGGATTTATATTTACAACAGCAGAACGGAGACGGTACGTAGTGACTTATCTTGAGAACCTTTTTACATTCCGCTTTTAGTTAACTAATTGATGTACAGAACATGTCTTTAGTCGACCAATAATTTATTTTGTCGACTATGCTATGAGCAAGCCCTTGGATTCGAACCATAAAATCCTTTTTTGTGTTATGTTATGTAAATTAACCACTCTGCCATCATGCTTTCGGCAATTATTTTCTATCCTCTCATGTACAATTTGTAATTTGTATGATGTGTTTATAAAGCGCAGTTAATATATACTGTATACCCTTAAATGGTGCAAGTTGTACTTTTTATATTTGTTTTGTCTTAGTTCAAGGCTGTGCAACAAATAAAGAGTAATACTAAGCACCGTAACATATGTTCTGTGAGCGCTGGACAGCTAGGGCAAGTGGAAAAAGATTTTGAGTTGCAGTGTAAATAACAACCATTGTGGAATCCTAAAAGTCTTGAAAAAGAACAACAAGAAAGCAAGGAAGACAATCTGACAAATGACAAATACACTTGAGCGCTAATGGGCTGATTCGAGACAGCAAACTCAGTGAGGATGTCTAGAGGGTAAGTGTGGGAGAAATGGCTGTAAAAAATACATACAGGTTACAGCACAACAAACAGCCATAGAGACTGGAGCGTAACTGTGAGGAGGTGAGTCAAAATGTGATCAAGTGCCCGATCTGAGCACTGTACGCTCTGCTGGGAGTCAGAATGTCTCAATACTGAGTGACTGAGAAGTTACACTGCACACTCCAAAACAAGGTTGCCCTACTGTGAGGGACTTTTGAGTATTTAAAAAACAGGAAGCAAAATTACCTGTAGCTTCTACTTCTTCATACAAAGTAGTCACAGGGTTCTAAAGCCCCTAAATTTGGGCCGCAGTGTTAGTGTTTGAGTTGCAATGGAAATAGATAAATAAAAAATAACACATTTGTGTGTGTGTATATAAATATATATATATATATATATATATATTTTTTTTTTTTAATATATTTTTTTTATTCATGCAGAAGCTTTATTGTCATGTCACTGAACACAATTAAAAACATAGGAACTTGGGCATTAAGGCGCAACATACAACAATGAACAATAATAAAAACAATATATATGAAATCAAAAGGACATGCATTAAAGAAAATAATTTAAATTTACTATAGTAATAAATATAAAAAATAGGCCCTACTATGTAACAGAATTTTACAGTTAAATTTACAGATGTAGTGCAGAAAGTGAAGTGCAGTGAGTGGTTGAATAGTTGCAGTTAAAGTGCAGGTGCTACAAAGTGTTCATGATGATCAAGCGGCAGAGGGAAAGAAAGTGGTTCTTTGTGGCGGGAGGTTCTGGTCGTAGCCTCCTCCTGAAGGGAGTGGTTCAAATAGTACACATGTCCAGGGTGAGAAGGGTCAGCTGTGAACCGACTGCTCGTCCCAGAAGCCCTTGGAGAATGTGAACAGGTCCTGGCAAGATGGAAGTCTGCAGCCGATCACCTTCTCAGCAGAAACGCAACAATGCGCTGTAGTCTCTGTTTTGTCCCTGGCTGTGGTTCAAGGTACGACTACGGTGATGGGAGGTGAAGGATGGACTCATGATGGCCGTGTAAAACTGGCACCCAATCATTGCATGGCAGCTTGGTTTTCCTCAGCTGCGCAGGAAGTGCATCTCTGCTGGGCCTCTTGATGAGGGAGCTGATGATGGGCCTCCACTTGGATCTGGAGATAGAGGGTGCTGAGGAACGTGGAGGAAGTGGTGCTGAAGGAGAGGTCCACAAGTGGTGATGGGGGAGTCTGTCATGGTGAGGGGGGCTGGGGAGCTGTGACTTTCCCTGAAGAACATGATTATTCCCTGTCTTTCTGGGCGTTGAAACTCCGGTTGTTTACGCTGTACCAGGACACCAGCCAGTCCACCTCTCGGTAGAGGACTATCCCATCCCCACTCATGGGGGTGAATAGTTTTATGAGTCGTGGCTGTAGGTGAGCAGTTTGTGTACAGGAGAAGAGCAGGAGAAAAGGACACGCCTGGTGGATTCCTGTGTTGATAGTCCTAAGTGTCTGGGACCATTCTCCCCAGCTGCACGCACTGCTCCAATCCGTCAGGAAGTCGTGATCCACCTGCAGGGTGGATCAGGCCACGCTGAGCTGGGAGAGTTTGTCCTGTGAGCAGAGCATGGAGGAACTGGTGTTGAATGCAGAGCGAAGTCCACAAACAGGATCCTGACTAGGTTCTGGGAAGTCAGATGCGCAAGATGAGTGAGTAGCCAGGTTGATGGCGTTGTCTACAAAACCAGGAGGGTCCAGCAGGAGAGGTGAAGGATTGAGGTGGAGCAAGACAGGCGTTCAAATGACTTCAATTGATACAGACATCAGCACAAGGCCCGTAGTCATTTAAGTCCAGTGATCCTTGGGGACAGGGACAACTGATGGACGACTTGAAGCAGGCTGGGACGTGAATGACACCAGAGAGGTGTTAAAATGGCTGTGGAAGAGGGGTCGTTCGCCTGCACAGTGTCTCCTGGTGGCGGAGAGACATTCTGGTCCAGGCAGCGGGGGGGCAAGGGGTTTGGTTGGCATAGAGCGGCATCGGTGGGAGAGGGGAGTGGCCTCAAACCTGGAGTAGAAGGTGTTAAGCAGTCGGTCCAGTTTTCAGTCGGATGCACAAAGGGGGATTGGGCTGTGTTGTGAGAAGCTCTCCCACAAAGCCGGGGTAGTTGTCAGAGAACTGCTGCTTCAGAGCTCGCATTGTACTGTGATCTAGCTCTCGAACATGCCTTTTTGCTAATCCACAACTTCGCATTTTGTAGCGCTCTTCTGTCAATCAGCCCTGTGCGCTGCTCTTCTGCTGCCTTTAAACGCCTCAGTTTTCTAAGCAACCAGGGCTTGTCATTATTGAAAGTGATTTAGTGATATGTTGGTATATATGCGGTCCTCCGCAGAACGAATGTAGAACGTCACAGTGGTCCGTGTACTCATCACAACTATATGTGGCTTGTCCTGAAAAACCTTCTAGTGTGTATGTCCAAACACGCACGTAGCCTCCTCCCTGCTATATATATATTAATATATTATATTATATATATATATATATATATAATATATAGTATAATAATTTGTATATGTAACTGCAGACCTTCTAGTTTTAGACTCTCACAACCTGTTCCAAAGTGCATGGTATGGGATTCTTGCATTAGTTTTGGCAGTTCAACTTTCCATGTTTCAGTCTTCGCTCATATATAAAATGTGGAAATTTTATCAGAATCTACAATTAAAACATCAAATCTCATCGTAATTGCAACGCTTGTCAGCAAAATCACAGAGATTTTAGCTAAAAATCATTGGGCCCTAGTTGTGACAGAAAGTGTTGTAAGGTGATGAGATGAGATTTAGGCAGAATAAATCTTCTACATCCCAAAGGAACAAAAAACAATTTTCAATTCATCCTGTCACAAACAAATGTGTGCACATTCCATATTAATATATTTTGTAAATAAATAGTACCCTAACTTCTCTTAATGCCATGCAAATGCAAGTAGGGAACCAAAAGTATAATTCCAGGAAAGCAGTTTTGCTTTTTGATGGCAACTCTTTATGACAAACTCAGATTCTTTTGGTTCACCAATCAATGCATATACTACCTCACAGAGAGAGACTCCAGGTCAAACACAATACAATTGTTATTTGTTATTTATTTATTTATTTATTTATTTATTTATGTATTTCAAACTTGCATATGACATAGTTTACAATACATATTTCCAGCAATTATACATACAGAGAAACTGCCTGGTTTGAAAAGGGGGATGGTGGAAGCTTTCGCTTTTTAGAAGTCCAACCCCTTATTCAACAATACAACAAATTATGTAAAAGTGTTTGAAACATTTCCATTGTTCAAAATGTATTTTGAGATTATATTAATAATTGCAAGACATAATCAAATATATGATTCAAAAGTGTCTTCTGGACAAATAAACCTACCTAAGTCTAATATTGTTTTGATCTCAAAGCAGACAGCACACGAGACAGGCAGACAGGCCTTGACCTTAACTGACATTAAACCAAAAACATCATATCACTGGGATTATTACTCACAAAGGTACATGGGATTTTCTCTTTGAAATCATCCAAATCTGCTTTTGACATTTTCGCTTTGGGAGGATGGAGGGTGCAAACGTGGAGAGGATGGGTGAGGATGGGCGGGTGGTGGGTGAGGGTGGGATGGTGGGAGCGCTAATCCATGGAATATTCGATGTCAGGTAACAGTATGTATGGACCCCCTGAGGATTGTGGGAAAACTGATCTGTGGGATCAAAGGGAACGTGGAAGACAGCAGAATGAAGGATCTCAAAGCTTAGGGCCTCATTAGGAATATTACAAAGGTAAGGCTGGGAATTAGCTACCTGGGAATTAGCGCAGAGACAGTTTTAATACAAAGCCTGGTTTAGACATGTTTTAGCGGCTTAGGAGCGGGATTTGACTGTAGTTAAGGAGACTGATCTGCTGTCACTGTATTTGCAATCATCAGTCTCACGCGGAGTGTCTTCTGACCTTCAGTATGTAATTTTCAAATAGCAGGTGAATGAGTTGTTAAGCTATGTTCCACAATTTGATAGTGCATATGTCAAGTTTTCATGTTTATCTAATTTTTACTTAATATCTGTAATAGTTTTGCCTCAGTTAAGTGACCATTTGGGGAAAAAAAGATATAGAAATAAAAACAGGGAGTAGCCTCTATTCGGGTCATGAATTCACAAAATTCAATTCAAAAATCAATTTTGACCAGAATCCTAAAAAGTTGTATTGCCTTTTTGTCAGTTAAAAAAACTCACAAAGTAGAAACTTCCTTCAACTGTCTACCTCAAAACATACACCAAACATGTACAATAAGTTAAACATCTCCTGCTAAGGTGGTCCTGACTAAGCCGAGCTCGAGATATGGAGGTGGGTCCCCAAGCCATGTACAGCAGCAGTAGCCGCTCCAAACAAGTTGTCCAAGTGGCACTGGTTGAAGGATGGTTCAAATGTTGGCAATATTTTTAGCTTTTTTACAAGTTTATTACTTATTAATGGGTGATTAAATCTACATGAGAAAAGTTGTATCCCATATTGTGGAACACTAAAGGCAAACTGTCTCTATAGAGACAAGCAGGCAGCGACACCTAAGGAATATATTCAAAAGACACTTGGCAGAAAGTATATGAACCACTCAAAATGTTTATTCTGAGGTCACCACCAGTTTTTGCAGTTTGAGAAATTGGCAACTATGTTATAAATGAGAAGTGGCATTATTAAGAAAAGAAAAGAAAAAAAAAGAAAACGGGGGAGAAAAGCTTCTTTTGACATTTTTCATATTGTCATAATTTGTTATACAGTGAAAACCACAGAGTCTGTAGCATTGAGGAAAAAGAGAGACCTGTGCTGTCCAGACAGCGGTGGTAGAGGAAATAAGCTCCTTGAGAGGAGGACCTGTGTTGAAAATTTGACATGAGGTCAAACTCTGGCAAGACAAGTGCAGCTATTGTGGGACGCACCGGGCTGCAGTTGTCAGTACAACCCAAAAGTGGGTCAAAAGAAATGTACTTGATTTGTGTCATAAAAAAAAAAACTTGTATAGGAAGGTTACGTGAAGAATGTTCTTAAGTATTTTCCTCTTTTAGTGTGGGTTCTTGCACCTGTTAACAAAGGTTTGAGGAGTTTTCCCCTTTATCACAACCTTGATCAATTTGGTGATATGTGAATATGTAATTTGCGTTCATTTGATGTTTTAAATCTGCTTATACTTTATACTTGTTTACCAAATCCATTCTTAGTAACTGTTTGCTTGGAATCCATATGTGAGTTGTAAAGAGCTAGCTTTGCCTGTTCCAGACTCCATTGACGGGCCAAGACTGCACCCTTCCCACAATTGGTCCAATTTTGGTTATCGTCGCTCCGTCATCTCCTTCGTCTCCCTTTTGTCTCTTCATACATACACCCTTCCAGAGATTTAGGGCCCTGATGATATGGCAAAAGTACTTTCTTTTCACTCACTTCTTTTTTTTTTTGCTCAGTACTTATTTCCTTCAACACTGACCGACTTGTCTGTGGGTTGTCCAGGGGCACCCTCAGATGTAATTGAGTATAATTAGTTGAAAAACAATGGCGAAGCCGTTCCTTGTACAAAAATAGATCATGGCCAATACTGAATGTCATTACAGAGACAAATGTGTGAGTATGTACAAATAAATAAGCAAATTATCAGCTTAATCCATTTCTAACTGGACGACTTCCCTTCAAATGTACAGTAATGTCTGTCCAATCTTAAATACCAATTAGTGTTTCCTATCTCACTCCCCTTTACTCAGCGTCGACGCCAAGAACCAACAATTCACAGGCGTACTTAGTGAATGGGAGGATCAGGAGAGCAAAGCTGAGCTAAGTTATCCATAGCATTGAGTGTCAAGATCCAGCGAAAGATGATAGAGAGCTTCATCTGTAGCAATACCGTTAGCATTCAAAGCAAACCAGATCCTGAGAGTCTTATAGAGCAAATATTTGTAAATCTGAAATCAGGCGGTGATGGAGAGCAGCAATGAAACCTTGGACAATAGTTTTAAGTTGTTTTTAAGTGTGTTTTTGAAGGCAGAAAGAAGCATAATTGAGAATAATTTCAGAAAGAGAGAGCTACTTAACCAGATTGTGTTCATTTCTGTGCTTGGCTAATAGTGTGATAACATATTTTTTTTTATATTGCTTGTTGTGTTGTTGCCTTGAATTTAATTGGAAGACTGAAACACTGCTTCATGATACCTGATAAGCATGATTCCCCTCCTTTCTTGGATCATATATATGCAACTCAATGCTCTCTAATTTTTGCACTTGTGAAATAAAAAATCTGAATTAGAAGTTGTGCTGCCCGGTGGTCGAGTGGTTAAGGCCGCAGCACATATGCCAGGCCCCATGTGCACAAAAACAAAAAGTAAAATCTGAATTGGATTGTTTCTTATTTTCACATTTTTATGTTAATAGTTGATTGATGACACCAATGTTGTCTTTTTGGTGGGTTTGTGTTTGTTCTCGTTGCTTTTGTTTTTTTGTTTTTAAATTGGCTTTTGTGCCAATTTGCTCTCAGAAAATGCCTTCTCATTCTCTGAAAACCCAAAGTTTCAAAACAACTCGCTCAACTCACTTCATTTACGCACCTCCACACAGAGACAACACAATTGACTGAGCTCCTTCCTCAACATCATATCTCAAAGTCGTCTCACGTCTTGTTTCGTGGCGCTTCATTGGTCCGTTTGGTCCCTGGGCGTTCATATTTGTAGACCATTTGTGCAGACGAACGTGTTGCTGTTACTTCATGGAGAATTTCCAACCAATCACTGCCTCTTTCTATTCTTGACTGATTTGTTTAGATTCTCCCGTGGGGCCAGGCAAAAGGGCACACCAGCATCTAAAGTGGACCTGAGAAAGAAGCGCTCCATCTCAGCTTCACCATTTAAAGGTCCTATGTAATGCATTATTCAGGCTTTATAAACTACTATGGACACCTAATTCCTTGTGTTTCCTGCATACTTAAAATGATACACAAAACAATGCAATATTTGTAGTGCGTCTTGGAAATACCTTAAAGGCCGTGGTTGCAGTCAAATATGTCAAAGCCAGCAGAGGGCGCTAGGCCTGCATCTGCATTGAAACGTTTTTTTACTTTGTGTCAAGCTAAAACAATGGTAGCTGTCTGCAAACATGCCAAACCATGCAGTGGAGACAATTTGAGTACTAACATGATTAGAAGGGGTCTGGTGAAGGGGTTTTGGCCTCAAAAAACATGAAAGGAGCTTCATGGATAACAATGTGCAAACGTGTGACGGGGAAGGTAAGTGTTTTGAGGTCTGTGGGAAGAGACAGGCAAAAATCACTGAAAGTCCTGAAACATGCCCGAAAGAAACAAACCACATCGCCATGTATTCATAAAACAATAGATAGCCGTACTGCCTGGTTGGGCAGATTCAAGATCCAAGACACTCCGAGTTATAAAGTCCTTGATAACAAGAGGGACGCCAATGTGTTTCAACTACTAGACTGGTCTTCGTCAGGGAATACAACAATATGTATGTTTTTGCTGAGGTTAAAACATTATGACATGGTTACAGCTCAAAAAATAAAAACATCAGGAAAAGTACTGCTATACAAATGAACAGGTTTTTAATTTTTTTTTATTTTTCATTGTTTGATCGTGTCTCAGTGAAATCAGAAGAGCAGGTCGTGCTGCATCTGTTATTTAATTGTTAATGTTAAGCGTAAGGTTATGTTACGTACATCCCGCTTTGGCCTCGCTCTGCTTGTTAACAGAGGTCCCAGGGTAGGTTTTGTTATAGTGCTGCATGATTCATCAGCGCAGTCAGGGTCAGCGATATACACACTTTATTGCCCAGGCGTGAAACCAAACACTTACGCCCCTGTGGGCAGACAAACACACACCAACACATGACACTTTTCTTGGGCAAAGTAATGATCCCTAGAAACTCAGATGTCTTTAAATTAATAAAGCATCTTCCTTATTAGTTCCACCCATATAATGTGCCGAGCAGCATCACATTGATTATTTTATACACTGTGGAAAGTATGTATTCAATGCAGTTATTTTATATTGATCAAGGTAGCAACACAGAAATCCATAGTATTTCTTTAGTAGAAATAGGCATTAACCTCGCAAATCTACAAAAAAATCTATAACATGTTTAAGAAATGCCATGCGAGTAAAATCACAGTAGTTCTTTTAACTGTAAGTCAGTCTTAGAATGAGTACATTTTAAATATTTGTGTCTTACATATTCTGAGGGTATGTTTGCACTTGCCATGATTTGGTCCTGTTTTGAGCCCGGTTTAGACCGGTTTTCAGTCATGTTATCTGGTTTAGCCCTGGTCTGGTCTTGATTTTGTGTGGTCTATGTGTGAACACAGACCATATAGTTAGTCAATTTAGTATGTAATTCAGTGTTTTTTGAGGACACAATTATGATACGGGGTAAAATGTCATCTTGTGCCACAAAAAGTCACATGCGTCTGCTGATGTTGCCTTGACAACATCCATTTTGGTAATTTTCTCATTAAGCTAAAAGGACCAAAACGCTACCACATTAGCAGAGGTAGGAACCACTGATTTGAAATGTTTAAAGTTTGAATCAATGGATATATTTGTTTGTATTTAATTGTATAATGTTAGCATTTATTTGTTTATTTGTTTTGGTGGTGTCATTGAATGGATATATTGGTTTGCTTCACTCCTTAAAAACAGGACTTTGACAACCTTCAGTGTCTGAATGTACATCTGTAATACATTTTGGCAAGTCAATTAATATTGCAGAAGCAGAAGCAGTTTCAGAGATCCATCAGAAATGCACTAAATAATTAATCCTGAAAGCCAAGTTCAAAACTAGTCTAGGCTTGTAGCTGTAGCACTGGGTACGAGACACAGAGCTTTGCACATGTGAGATGCAACGTACGTATCTGTGGAGCAAAAATGAATGATTGACATAAAAAGTCCACATATGCATTATGAAACAAAGCTCTTAAATGCAGCATGTAAGGGAATTTTACATTACAAACCATGCACTGTATGTTCTGCAATCTGATCACAGACATTTTCTGGTAACCTGCACATGCTCCTTTTTAGGTTTTAGACCAAATTTAAATTGATATATTTGCTTTTGTTTTATTAAACACATACTTCATATTGCTTCATATTTTTTGTTCATTATGTCTTTTTCCCCCCCACACACTTTATGTGCACATTAGGACTGTCACAATAACAATAATAATTCTAGTTCTGCAGTAAACTACAATAAACAATACAAAAAACAACACTGACATAACTCTAAAGAAGGATAGTTGAAGTAAACCATTTTAAAAACATTTAGAATATTATTTAAAACAATCTGCAACAAATAAATAATACAAATAAATACTTAAGTAGTTTGTTTGCATCTAGAATCATATCCCTCTACAGCTCAGAATCAGAATCAGAATCAGAAAGAGTTTATTGCCATTGTCAATGAGCAAAATTCACAAACATTGGAACTTGTTTTGGCAGTAAGATGCAACATACAACACTGATCAATAATAAAAACAACATATGTGGAATCAAAAGGGCATGCATTAGGAAACAATTTAAAATTACTGTAGTATAAAATAGATTTAGGCTGACTATGTACACAAGAATTTACAATTAAATTTACAGATGTGAGTGCAGTGAGTGATTGAGTAGTTGCAGTTAAAGTGGCAGGTGCAAAGAAGTGTTCATGAGTCCAACGACAGAGGGAAAGAAACTGTTCTTGTGGCGGGAGGTTCTGGTCCGAATGGATCGTAGCCTCCTGCCTGAGGGGAGTGGCTCAAATAGTCCATGTCCAGGGTGAGAAGGGTCAGCTGTGATCCGACCTGCTCGTCCCAGTTTCCTGGAGACGTACAGGTCCTGCAGAGATGGAAGTCTGCAGCCGATCACCTTCTCAGCAGAGGGCACTGTAGTCTCTGTTTGTCCCTGGCTGTGGCTCCAGCGTACCACACGGTGATGGAGGAGGTGAGGATGGACTCAATGGTGGCTGTGTAAAACTGCACCATCATCTGCGCTGGCAGCTTGGCTTTCCTCAGCTGCCGCAGGAAGTACATCCTCTGCTGGGCCTTCTTGATGAGGGAGCTGATGGAGGGCTCCCACTACACTCGGAGAGAGTACCCACTCGTACTTCGAAATAACCAAAACATTTTACAAGTGCAAGAATAAAGTATGCACAATAAATATTGTTGTATATATCAACGATAAGTCAAATGATTAATTATGATGAAAGGTCTACACCACATTTTTATTTGATTTATTGCTTTATTTTTTCAAACTTGAAAGTGCACAATTCTGGATACATGCACTTGTTTTCATAAATGTCTGGGGTTTTTTTAACAATAAATCATGCAAATGTATCTCTGCCTCACTAACTGTTTGTTGTGTTGCTTGTTGAAGCTTTTTAGCTCCATCTTCCCAAAGCACATCTCCTGTGCCAGCAGACCAGCCTGAACCTGAGCTAGCTCTTGAAATGGCAACACAGCTCAGTGTGGCTAACCTTGCTGCTGCAGTGTGGATTTGGAATAAACAGAAAACGTTTCAATGTACCTTTTAGGACAGTTTTTAGTAATGCCTTTATGGTCATCTCAGTGCTAAATGTTTGTAGAAAATAGTTGATAGGTTCAATAGTGTTGTATGTTATTTTTCCATCACCAATGAAAAAAGAAAGACAAACATTTGCATATTTTCTACCACTTTACAAATGTAAAGTGCTTTGTTGCATATATGGAACAATAGTAAATACAAGCTCTAAACAATTAAGTTAAAAAGTACATCCAAAATGGAAAAAAATATATAAAAACATTGTGTGTAGAATAGGATACAACTTAGGAAAAAAGTGCTCATTGTAAACAACTCCAGGAGTTTGCATTTATTAAAAGATGACAGTATAAACTTCTAAACTAATCCAAGAATATCTTGAATTTCAGAACTGGTTTGAGAGGTCTACAATTCCCATAGAAAAAGTTTTATTTATTATTAATATTATTTTCCTACAAAAAGAAAGGCCATTTTGTTTTTTGCTATTATCCAAAGAATTGCAGCCATTAGGATTTGATAATGGCGCCAGTTCAAAATGCGTTTTCGATTCGATTATAATAAATTGTGCAGCCCAAGAGCTAAAACCGTCGTTACATTTACGTTAACTGTACAATGACACCTTTTATGGAACAGACTCTCCACACATCCTACATTCAGAAACACAGACCCCAATAAGGGCCTTCACATGACATGATCTAATTGTAGCGTACGCACCTACAGGATCCAGTCCTCTCATTGCTCTTGTACAAACATCCTGCTTAGTTATGCAGCTCTGCACCGGAGCTCCTGCAAATGTGAAATGACAGACTTAGCCAAAGGGATGACCCACTGGCAGCTCACTGTCACTGGCTTTCCCCTGTGGATTAATTTGTCATGAACATTAGGGATATCATCCTTCAAGTCGACCAATGAAAGTCACGGGATTGGCAGATACGGGGCAGGGGGGTTTTCGACAGGCTGGATTCACATGGCTTTGTATATATTAGAGTGTGACATAAAGCCTGGAGCTACAGTGTACAGCGCGGGCTTCAAGGTAATGGATACCTGTCCTCCTAATCTCGTCTCAGTAGATATTGTGGGAGGGAGAGGGTGTGGAAGGGGGAAGGGCCATTGTTAAAGGGAGCCAGTGGTGGGCATCCCTCCATCTGAGGTTTGGGCAAAAATAGATACTACCTACACAGGTCGATTTGTTCCGTTTCTTGGCTTTTGTGCACACCATAGTTGGTTTATTTTTGTAAAGAACTGCTGCAGCTCTGAGACTACTGTAAAAAATAATTGCCTTGTGTTTGAAAGATAAGAAGAAGATAAGAAGATAAGAAGTCCATATAAGCTGCAACAGAGACCTTTGCATTTGAAATTAGCTAATTGTGAAATTGTCAAGATGTCTTTTAGAAAATTAACAACATGCGAGTAAAGCGTGATATCAATCTGAATCAAAATGAGTTATTCATCCCAAAGTGCAAATTATTGTTTTACAGACATGCAGCAAGCACACTAACAGAAACACTAACAGAAACACTAATAGCACACTAACAGAAAAATGGAAGTTAAAAAAAAGCTTGAGTTATATATCAATCTCACGGTAAGAATAAAATGCAATAAAGTCTTTTTTTAACAGCTTCTGGTAAAAAATTAATACATTTACATTCAACCCTTAATACATATTTTCATTTACAATAATTTGCAAAAACAGAGTGCAGTTTTAAAATTCTTTGCATGGCAGTGTTTTCAAGGTTTTTATATCATATTATAGATTCGACAGGGCTGTAGCGTGGTATGGGGTGGAGAGCGAGGGAAGGACATTCAGCAAATTGTTGGAACCAGAATCGAACTCGGCTGCACATGGAGTCTGGCAGAGGTGTTTTACAATATGACCTGGCTTTATAATATAGCACAAAAAATGATAACTTGTTTTTCTAATGAACCCTTGAAATGAATCTTCAGCTCTTCTTAGCCGAGCAATCATGCAGCAGTAAGTGTGTAAATGACGATGTAACTGATTACATTGTCATTTTACACTCAGCAGTAGGTGACCTTTTCAACATAACAAATTGTGCAGTGCAACATCAAAAAGTATGACCACAGCATAAACTTGCAGCATTTTTTCTTCCTGTTCCCTGTTCCTTGTCCCTCCTGCGGGCCAATGCTCCTGGCCCAACTCTGTGGATTTGCTCCCTTTTTGTGGGCTTGACCAGAGCTTGTAATCTCGTTTTACTGAACTCTAAGGACCCTACCGTCTTGTTAGCTCCAGCGCAAAGAACAAGTCCATTCATTATATGGAGCCTGATGAATGACTTGGTCAGACAGTAAGGGAAAGCCAAGGTGTAAATGTTCAACCTCTCATAAATCACAGCGACGGGCAAGTCTAGACCTTAACCTACATGTACTCAGGAGTGATGATACCTTTGTATATTACTTACCAGTTGTGTGGAGAAATTGTTTGAGAATAGTGCAGAAGCTGTGTGGCTCTGTGTTGTAAATTTCCACTTGTGAATACAGAGGAGGATTGCATACTGCTGAGTATGTGGACTTTTTTTTTTTGTTAGAGTGAGTGAATCTCTCTTGAGAGTAAAGTGTATAGTTCTGTAACAGCACCAGGTTAAAACATTATTCACTTTGGTGATAATACCAAGCAATAATTCATTCATTTAAATGCAAATTAGAAGAAACCTGAAAAACATCACATCAATATTAATACATAAGACAACGCTTTATCAAGGTTGGATTGATAACCACAGAAGAACATTATATAGTCAAATAAAATTGGCATATTTAACCTGTTCAACTGCAGACATCTTAAAAACATGACTGGAACTTTTCTCGTGGAAGGTGTGCAACTTGCTTGTCTCCATGGCACCAGCAGGCTAACGCCGGGTGTACACTGACTCCAGTGTTGGTGTGGTGCAGGACCTGCATGGGTTACTTGCAGATTGCCTGTTATACCAACCCCACTACGGTCCGTTTTTGCCAAATGGCATGCAGATTCATGTGGTTTTGTGCAAGAACTCACGTCAAATGACCGGGAACCGGGAAGCTTCTTTACTTTATATTTAATATTTAATTTCACTTGCAATTTGTTCATCGCTTTTCCTTCTTTTTCTCCCACTTCCCCGACGGGAGTGGAGCAGGCACATCGATGACCTGTGGATCCAGATGCTCCTCAACTGCCTGGAGAAACGATCTTTACTCCATATGAACGGTTCTTCATCAGCCTCGAAGAATTGGTTCTCCTCCTGAGTGGGTCCAGCTCCACAGTCGATCTGCAAATTGAGGCGCTTCCGCCTGTCCGTCCGAGGGAGTCGGATCTCTCCTTCACTGTGGAACTCCCTCCAGGTTTCTAATTTTTCCCAAAGAGGTTTGGTGGTTTTTCCTGGCCGAGAAGGAAGGTCTAAGGACAGGGGAGTTTGGGACTTCTGTCTAAGGACACAGGATGCTGGGACATTTCCAAGTCCCTATGAACATTGTTTATTTTGGTTTTTTTCCACTGTAGCCCCTCGAGGCAACTACTGTTGTGATTTTGGGCGTTACAAAAATAAATTGAATTGAATTGAATTAAAGCTGAACCAGACCGCTGTGGTCTCTGGAAAAGATAGATTTATTGCTGATTATTTCCAGACCGTTGTCAGTGTACACCCAACGTAAGTGACAGGTCAGATCTGTGAAGAGGTGACTCTAAGAAAACTAAGAATGCATGTTTTTTCAAGACAATTAAAGTCAGTAATACAATACATGCTAAATAGATAAGTATAATACAATAATGTGGAGCATTTTCAGGAGAAGCTATAACTTCTCCTTGGAGACAAGCAGGTGGTAGACCATTAACATTCTTACAATTGTACTCCTTTCACTAAAAATACATAATGCACTGTCAGCAAATCTAATATTAAGCCTTGAAGATGTTTGCAATAGTCTCAATTAAGTTGGGTGGAACATGTCCCCATTTCTTTAGTTATTTCATGTTGATCCAAAGCAAATAATTAAGATCTATTACGTCTACAATATATGTGATTTACCACTCTTCTATGTAAAAAGGTGACTTATTATATGTGTTTAGGGTCAATACTTATTTTTACCACTTGTATGAGTATTGTTACCCCATTATTCTTGAAATATGATACTAAAAAATTATGATTATGTAGGAGTAAATTGTTGGTTGATGTCAATACCTGTATTTTGTTAGTGGTCTGGTCTGCAATTCAATCAGATTGTAAACATGACCTCACCAGCACTCAAACGATTGTGAGTCATCTCAGAATTAAATAAAACAAGAGCACAGCCTGTAATTTTGTGGATGTTTATTTTAGAATTGTATAAATTTAAATTCAATCCACGATGATGCCGTTTCATCATGGATTCCTGGTTTTGTGCAGCTGTCCATCCACGGGAAATGATATACTCAGGGTAGAGCAATTGTGCAACCTTTCCACACTATCTATTTTCAAAATGCCATCATACTTGTCAACATAACATCATAGAAAGGTCAGCACCCCAATCTCTCTTTCTCTTGAGGCCACCTGTATCGTGGTAACTAGGTGCAAATTGGAAAGTGCTGCTGGTGGTCATTGCCACGACTTAGCAAAGTGTTAAGCGGGGTTCAGTAAACACTTTTAATTAGCAGTTGCTCTATATTTTAGCCCTTCAATTAGTTCAGTTGTACCACACAGCCGCAGATTGCATGGCCAGCTGAAATGATTAAATTAATATGTGACTTATTGTACTCTTAACCTTCCGTAAATGTCAGTAAACAATTAGAATCACATCAAAACTCAGCTGCAAAAAATGAATGAGTTTTTGTGACATTTTCAACAGTGTATCAGCAAAAGGTGAAATGCCCATGTCAATTTGGGCTGTGTCAGCAAACACAACTTTTGTTACTTTTTGTTTCATTATGTTTTATGATTTATCACATGCTGTACAACTTAATTGCTTGTTATTATGGCCATACTATATTGCTAAGTTAATCACAATAGAAGAACATTTCAAGAACTGCTTGTTGCAAAACAATTGATACAGCCCACCACCTCAAGTTTGAACAGTGTTTTTCAGTTATTATGCAGCATAGGTACAGAAGGTGCATGAAAACATCTGTAAATATACTGTATTTCTGTTTCTTATATAACTCCAGGTTAAAAATCTTGATTCATCCAATCCGTTGCCCAGTCCATGTTTTCCACTCAATTCCATGCCCCATGACTTGTCACCGCTCTATGTACCAATTACCCAATTGCAGGCTTTCTGACTGCGTATAAGCTGCCGTGCCTTCTCTCAACTCCAGGGGAGAAGCCAGGAGACAGAAGCTGCAGGTCAGTTACTCCAAACAAATAGCTTTTTCAATCCAATCAATTCATGTATCATGTGTAATACTAAGAACCTTTATTTGTAAAACTCCAGACCAGAGCTATTTGGTGTGGTCGTGTTTCGTGTGCTCTTGAAATCGACTTAACTGGTGAGTCTGAGTTTGAGCTACACATGTTTTACTTTTATTTAAGAAGTTTAATTCTAAATGGCCCGGTTTATTGTTTGGAGTTGTGTTTGATGGCGGGCAAGATGAATTGGCCCTGGAGCTGACAACGTTCCTAAACCTGTTTACATTGTAAGAGGCTTTGCAGCCTGTCATTAATCTCCAACCTACTCCTTTTCGTTTGGCCAAGGCCACATGTGTAACTTTAAACTGGTATCATTTGGAGCTGCAGCGTTGTATATATTCCTTTCTTTTCACTTGCTTTTGTACAATACAAATGTATAAGTCCCTTTATTTACTGATCCCTGCCCTCAAGTAGCTATTCCAGGTTTTCTATACTTGGCCTATCTCATCCCCATTTGTAACTAACTTATTACTCGGTAATACATATGCATATAAATAAATATTGTACACTCTATCCTATTATGAATGAGAGGCGGGTCCGAACGCATGGGGACACGAGCACTTAGCAGGGTTACTGTGGAGAGGAGACACTTGTTTTGTTTTTTGAGCTGCTCGTGGAGAACGCGTGAGACTCGACCTCCGTTGGACAAACTAAAAACAAACTGGACTGTAAGGACCACCAGGAGCACACCCGCTTAGTGACTTTTGCTACCTTTTACTTTAACACTTGATGCGTGCACTCGGATCCGCCTCTCATTCATAAATTTGATACAAGATGCACTATATAAGGAACAGAAATACAGTGTTTTCAAATCACTCATGCACCTTCTGTGGCCATGTAACAGTCCCTCCCCCTCCCGCATGACGATACCGGTTGTCATGGAGTGGAGTGTTACAATTATAGTAATCTTGACCTCAGTATTTGACCTATCCTTCAGCACCAGTAAGGCAACCGATCAGAAGCTGTAAACAAACATGCCCCATTCAATAGAGCAAAAGAGTCAAGAGTACCAGGGTGGGGAATTACCAGTGCCTTTGGTTGATGAAGGACATGCAAACTACATAAGCATGCCTCAAGTGCCTATTTCTTTGCTAATGCCAAATAGTTAGTTCTTTTTGTACTATACTTAGTTTCAGTGACTTTTAATGCCATTTGGATTATGTGATTTTCAATATATGCCGCCTCTTCTATTTATATAGTTGAAAAAACAATATGGCTTTCAAAACTTTATACAGTTTAAGTGTTTACCTAAACATAAGCGTGGAAATTGGAATATTGCAAAATTGTATGGTGTGTATATAGCAACAGTTGGTATAAAATTATTTAAATATGGATTTAGCCGCAATTATATGACACTTCCGCCCAGTTTTCAGTCTGGAGTTTTGCTGGCTGTATATTTTTACATATAAATTGAAGAGGTGATTTCTAAACCACATCATGGCCATCTGCATCCCAGTTGCCTCGGAGCCACACGACAATAATTTACAGCTGTCCCAGCAATTGTCATTCTACATTATGTTTTAGGAAAATAGACATTTGCTGTTTTGCTGCTGCAGCTTCACACACATCATTAATATAATACCTAGGCAGCTAAATGATCCTGGACGGATGTGATATTTATTGTAAACAATAATCATTTGTTTGCATACAAGAAGGTTGATGGTGGCCTGGCTTTTGCCATACAGTATTTCAGAAAAACTATTAACACACCTTGTCTGTGGGTGCACAATGGCTCCCACACAGTCGGCCCAAGGGCATCAGTTGCCACAGAAGTCACTTTTCCCCACAGAGACTGAATGTGGGCTTAAATAAAAAAAAAGAAAATTGAACATTTTACCATTTGTAATTGATGCATTCAAAATGTCCCATTATGCATCTTGAAAAGTGGGCAGTAATGGCAACAAGAGTGCTCAATATAGACAACAATGCATAGGTAGAATTGGAGCAGAGCAACAGGTCTTTGAACTGGAAACAACTTGTATGAATGAAAGCAGATAGCACTGTTGGCTGGTGATCGTGTACAAACCCCTGTCAAGCTACTTGTCTGTACTGTCACCAGCCCTAGCCATTTACTTTAAGTTAAGCAGTCAAATGCTCTATGGCTTCACCCAACTATGTATGATTATTACGGGTCCATAAATGTTGGATTTGATAGTTCAGTGAAGCCAAAGTCACGTGATCACCTGCGAGGAGAAGGTAATCTGTGTCTGAAGTGTGCTAACTTGTGCTGATTATGTGGCAAGTGAGGGGTTAGAAGTTAGAGTGGACGTTCGGACACAATTGTTGAAATATTTGTTGTACAGTTTATGGATTTATGGGTTTCAGTCACGTGACTTGTGACTTGTCGTCACTGCCATTTTGAAGATTTCATTGTACAATACATCCTGAAAAATGAAAATAAAAAGGGCTGATACTTAAGAAGACAGAATATATGGCCTTATCTACAGCATTGAGTCGCTGACAACTTGCAACATTTGCGACATTTGCATCTTACTTACTTACATCTTACTCGTCCAAAAGCCCTCTGCACCGGACAAAGTGAGAGTGACTGTCTAATCCTAAAATATAACACCTGGACAGTTGGAAATTAGGCTTGATAAAACTGTCTGCTAGAAGGCTAACGTTTATTAGCATAGCCACGCAATAATATGTAAACTAGCTTTAGCCTGCTGCTAACTACCTGAAACAAACAGCTCACCGCTCAGTCTGGAGTGATTTCTTTAAGTCCACTGGTCCCTCCTGATGACAGTAATCAATTTCTGCTATTTCTGGCAACAAACAGGGTCTTGGGATGTTTCAGAAGAGGAATCCTTTCTTTTTGTCGGCACAGCCCACAGTGCAACATGCAGCTTTCGTCCTCAGGATGGCAGTTTTACTATTTGCATCTAGTGTCAAGTCATATAATTGTATAGTGCAATTCTCTGATGCTACACTAGCAGTGTCTGTAAACGCTTCTTAATTCCGATTTTAAAATGCTCGTGGGTTAGTGATAAGCCCAGTAATTACATTTATCAGTAATTCATTAGATAAGTAACTCAATAAAGATAAGAATGTCTATGCCAGTATGCAGTATAACAAAGGTTCTACTCCTTCACATTTGGTGTCAGATTTCAGTGATTTTCATTCAAACAGACAGCTTTACTGATCATTCCTGCTGCTGTGACAAAATAGATACCACAACATAGACTCAAAATAACTTTTAAGCAGCATAAGACGACAAGTTGGACTGGCAAATGACATGCAATGCTCAATCTTGTCACAACCACCGCGACTGTCAGGTGCCTCTAAGGCAAATAAGAAAATGGGGGAGGAAATAAAAGAATAAGAGAGTTGTAGAGACACATTTTCATCGCAAGACTGAATTATTGTTGTTGCCACGTTTTGAGACGTGATCAGTCAGAGTCGACAGTGAGGGGGATTTTCTGATGGGCAAAAAGCAGCGGATAAGGAGTCAATTATACTGTCCGAAAATCATCCCTCAATTGGTGTTCATGTGCCCTGTCCCCCCTGCTTTCTCTCTCCCAGCTTTCAGGGACTCCAGACTCCTACTTATAATGGGACTCTCCAATTTGCAGGCCTTTCAACTAAAACCAAAAGCAGAGCCGTGCAAGCCAGGCCGGGACTGAATAAAACAGGGAATCGATGCAGAGAAATACAATACCATTTGGAACAGGCTGTTAAGGCTCACCATTATTTTTGAAATCTTTAATGTGTACTGGATACGTGGGTTACAGAAATGGTTTAAGATGGTTATGTGTTTATATCTGCTGAGGAGATTTATGCACTGTATAAAATCTGTGGCTAATATCTCAGCTGCTCATTTTGGATGATAAATGGTTTGTTTAAAAACCAGTTAGTCTGACGGCTAAAAGAAATTGGAGTGGATTCTAGATTTGGCTTGATAATTTCTATTAAATTATTCTCAATACATAATTAAACCCCTCTGGAAACAATCATGAAGATGGTTTGGGTGCATCAGTGATTATACAAAAAGGTGAAGGGGGTTAATATGTGGGGATAATTTTGAATATCCATAGCAAATCTGAGGTTGCATGGTCATCTGACAGAGTTATCCCATAGACAAAATGGTATGTTACAATGTGTATACAACATAACACGATCAAACTAGAACACACAGAGAAATAATAGTGTAATGCTTTCTTATCTATTATTATTTTTTTATCACCATAGTTTGTCCAGAAATGTTTTGACATATACAAAACATAAAATTTTTATGCACTTTAAAATCATGATATAACCTTGTCACTGATCTGAAGGTGAAGTTCTCAGTTCCGTGACCAACTATATAACTACCATAACCAATGCAACAAGAATGATTGTGTGTGGTTTAATTAAACAAACTAAATACTAAGCATTTATACATGCTAGGCAAAGACTGTGCTCAACCTATTGACAGTAAACACTTAGATTTCATATGGGAACCTCAACTCTTTTATGCCTACCTTTGCAATTTTTGGCCACATTTTGGATCAGACTAATTTTACGTACGATGCACGCGGTTGGTCCTTATGACGAGCAGTTTGGAGGTCCCGCAGGTAGTGCCTCCCAATAAGGAGATCAGGGGTTCGAGTCAGACCAACAGCACATGATCTCTCTGGGTGGAGTCTGCATGTCCTTCCCGTGTTAGTGTGGGTTCTCTCCAGGTACTTCACCTTCCTCCCACCGTCATAATATATGCATGTGTTAGGTACATTGAGTGTCTGTGTGTCTATGTCCCTGTGTTAACCCTGTGCCTAGCGTACCCCCACTTAAGGCCCAAAGTCAGTGGGATAGGCTCAGTCACCTGTGACCCCTAATGGCAATAAGCAGTTGAAAATGAATAAATATTCCAAAAATTGCTTTACAGTTCATCAAAATACTTTAGCTATCTGACCACAAATCTGAATCTCTTTGTCAGTGAGCAACACACTCTATGAGAAGGCTTTTTTCTCATTGAACCTTTCTCCCATCTCTTAAATCCAACCTTTGTACCTAATGCACCCTCTCCTTCAAGCTTGTTCTTTGTTATCTATTCCATCTATGCACCATGGACCTTATTTTACATACTGGGCATATACTGTACTGCTGCTTCACCTTGATTAATGCTCGGCTGCAAAAACTTTCTTGGGCAATTAGTACCTTTGCAAGATGGTTCCTGGAGTTGGCTGGGTGTCATTTTGGGGGACACGCTGAAAGACTTTAACCCTGAGACAGTGCCATGCTGCCGCAGGTGAACATCCAGTGTGCCACTTTAATTGGACAGCTGCTCGGCATCAAGATTCATACACACATACCTATTTCCTTGGGTCTGATGGCTCTTTTATTGTGACAAATACGGGGGCAATTTATTGGTCTCCCAGGACAGTAAATAGAAGGTTACATGCAGCAGCGGGGCTTTAATTGCATTGTCAGGCGAGGGTAATGTCTAGCCATGGCAGCCTGGTTGTGTACTGTGCATAAGGAAAAACATGGGAATAAACTTGGCACATACAGTATACCGCCAACGATTTACATACTGTTACAGGGAGAATAAACGTATGTGTATAGTAGCCTGGAAGAGAACCAAGCAGAGAAGGTTAAAGTGGCTAAACAATGCTGTCTGTACTCTCTACTACTCATGTGTATTGTTTAGTAAAGTAAATTAGTAAAGTAAATTAAAAATAAGAATTACAAAAAATAATGGTCCAGTCAATCTAACCCAACGGCTTTTAAAAAGGGACAAGAAACCCATATTTGTTTGGGTTTTTTCCACAGTAAAATACTTAATACAAAAATACTTAATACTTAGTATTAAAGACTCAACAGTGAATGCCCCAGTTTCTCATTCATTTTTCTAATAGAATTTCAGAAAAAAAATAAAATAATAACCACGTACTGGACATTAGTTACCACTGTGCCTTTAAACTCCTAATATTAGATTTTTTTTTTTGTAAAGTCTATGGGGAATATTAATGAGGAATTTAGGGTCCAGGAACCAGGCTTTAAAATGGGCAATACTGTTGAACTCCATGGTATACTGCATTGAAATAATAATGAATGTTCTGCTGGACATGTATACCTCAGGTATATAAACTATATATAGTAGAAGTGAGAGAAATAGCTGTTACTTGTAGTGGTGAAGAGCGGAAGGGAGGCTGAGGGGGCTGATGGTTTTGCTGTTACTTATATGAGCACTTCCTGCCCTCTTCCTCATTTGAACCAGGTACACCACCTTTATTAGAGCTTGAAGTACTTCAATACATTTTCAAAAATGTTTTCATTGTTCATTCCCACTGCTAACAGAGGGTGCTAAAACACCTAAATGCCTTACTGGAAACGGAGTGTAGTTTGTAAAGTGTGTTTTTCAAATGTAGAAATAATCTATAGAAAAGGTTGTTCAAACGCGATAAAGCCACGCAAATGCATAATGCGTTTGTCTACTTCAAACTCTGTTTGGTTGAATTCACACATTCATCAGCAATGTATTTATTTCAAAAGTCACTCTAATAAAAGTACTGTATATGTAACTACCCACCCTTGGGCTTGTCAAGGTAGTTTTCCTATAGGTGTTTGGTCTCACTCCAGTGCTGACGACAGATACAGCTGTTACCGCAGGCTTTTTCTGATAACGCTGTCAGAGCATCAAGTGGATTACTCTAGTTATCTGTCAGTGAGGCTCCACACATATCTGCTATTTCACCTTATAATTGTAGAAGACAATGGAGTATAGGCCTTTATATACACTGAGACATAGAAATGAATGAATGAGGTTATAAGGTACTCACAATAAGTATTCACAATAAGATATACCTTTATTATATCGCTTAAAAATACAAGCTGTCACTTGAAATTCCGTTAGTTTCCTTTAAATCATTTTTCACTTGTCCAAAATCATAGATTAATTGCTCATAATAAACATGTATAACAGTTTAACACCTAGTTAGGTGTTGTTGAGAGAACATGGTTTAAAATGGGTTGGGAGGCAATAAAAATCAGGGAGAAAAAAAATAATTATATATATATATATTATAATATATATATATATATATATATATAGTATATATATATATATATATATATATATATATATATATATATATATATATATATATATATATGTGTGTGTGTGTATATATACACACACACACACACACACACACACATATATTATATATATATATATATATATATATATATATTATATATATATATATATATATATATATATATAATATATATATGGCCCCAGAATACATCTTGGACCTCATACAGATTCACGCTCCTCGGACACAGGGCCAAGTCCAACTCGTTGGGGCCTAAGATGATTTAAAACCGGACCTTCTGTGGTTGGCCCCATGGCTCTGGACCCATTGTCTGGCTTTTAACACTGCATATGTTTTGTGGTCATCTGTATTTTTTCAGTATTTTATTTATTTTTTCTTTCATCCAGTTTATTTTATAGATCCAAGAGGTAATCTAATGCATAAAACAGACCTTCTGTCCTGACGCGAATTTGATTAGTGGCGACTCTGCGGTACTGCAGCTTCCGGGCCCAGAAGGAATTATCCCATAGAGCGCCGATGTATTCTGTTCAGCTGTCATTCTTTAAAAAAAACGTTTAGAACTCAAAGCGTCTTTTTTGGACTCTTGTATCACTGATCACTGGCCATTGAAACCAATATGACGCCATCTTTAATTTATCTTCCAGAGATAATATACTTTAATTTTCCTGTTTTTAATTGTTATTGAATGCATTTATTTTTTAAATTATATATTATAATAATATATATATTATATTAATATATATATGTATATATATGTATATGTGTGTGTGTGTGTGTGTGTGTGTGTGTGTTGTGTGCATATATATATACACACACACACACACACACATAATATATATATATATATATATACACACACCACACACACACACTTTTTTTTTCTTTTAACTGCTTATTCCCATTGTGGGTGACTGGAGCCTATCCCAGTGACTTTGGGCATTATTAGGCGGGGTACAACCTGGACAATATTGACTATAAAAAAATAAAACCATAACATTAATAAGGTGAAAGTGTTAAAATGAGACAGAAAAATAAAAGGAACACTTCATTCAAGTATTTGCATTTGCCTGTGTTTTATGAGCTTGGACTGTCCTTCGATCAATGCATGTGCCTTTCCATGCTAATGCTATGTTAATCATATGTTAATGAGTGAAGCTGGATTCTTCTCACTGTCTCTCCAAGAATAATGAAAAGCTAAGCACATTTTTTGGCAAGATCATAGGAATTTGAGTATCTGACGCTGTATTTTTTATTTGCTAATGCTTCAATAACCAATTTAAAGAAGAAGGTGACTTTTGGTATCTTCACATACTATTTGTTGAATGATTGATCGACAAAATGGCAATGAAGAGTAGAATCCTACATAATTGTCCGTAGCCTTATTCACACCACCTTATTTTGCAGGAATTTGTGGGTGGTCAGAGTTTTTAAAGTGCTCAGAAAGGCAGAAGATTGCCAGGCCAACTCTGAGCGAAAATGACAGAGTGCCAGTGAGAAGTGAAAAGTCTAATGCATAACTCTCTAATTGGTGTCTGGTGTGAGGCACAGGGGCACCACTGGGGATAGAGGCAATAAACAGGACAGCAGATGGTTTACTCCAGAGGACAGAACAGAGCGCACTGCAAACTGGACACGGCTAACGCTGGAGGGAGTAAGACGCTACAGTTACAATTAACTTTACTGAGTGGATTTGCATATTGTTTATTTTCTATTCAATTAAAGGATGTTTCCGTCATGTTAACATGCAGGAATAAATTATTTACGCTTTTACCTGACTCCTTTTATCTCAAGTGTTTGTAGCTTGGATATTCTCACTGAATATTTTTACTGTTACCACTAAAGCAAATGTATTTTCTTCTGTTTTAAAGTAAACTGTAATTTATTTCAAAGAATATTTTCTTGTTCCATGAATTACATCTTTTAAAGCCTTTATCATTCCTCACAGTTATTGTGTAAAAACAAGTTCTCGTACTAATTAAATAAATTAAACAAACATATCATCTTCAGCCAGGACTTAGCAAAATTGTCATCTATAAATAAGGCCACACGTACGCTCTACATGCTGTTGTTAATAGAGGGTGCAGGAATACGCTGTTGAACACTGTTGTTGGCCAGGTGATTGTTGTATGGAAAATTTACGGTAGTGGCTATGCTATATCTAGGTTTAAAAATGTTTTTTCCTTGGCTCATGGCTGGCTGATTGATGCTTATTGTTGTCAATTATGAATTTATTATTTTATACATTTCAATTAGTTCATCACAGCAAATGAGCAATTAACCATAATTAGTTGTACAAAAGCAGAGGTGAACTCTCATTTAGAGACACAGAATGACTATACTCAACAATCAAAGCTCTTTAAGAATCCAGTCCCCTCAGTGTTATTTTCATCATCTTGGCTGGTTAAAATATGTTTGAAAATGAGACATTGAACATACAACAATTACATGTTGCTGACTAGGCGTCATTAACAGTGGTGTGTGAGCTCTGCTGTAAAGAGCGGAAAGGCAACAGACCAAATGTTCGTGTCCATTAAGGATTAACGCTGGCTTACATTAGTGCCACATCCCCCGGTACTGCAGCTGTTAATAGTATTTTAGCTTTGCCAGTTTAGTGAGCGCTGGCTTTATGGGCTCATGCTCTTTACTTGGTCCAGGTGTGCAAATTAGCCTGGGTGGATTTGGAAAGCACCAAAAGTGTTTACAGCTTGACCTTATTTTTTAAGAATATTTGAGGAAATGCTTTAGAAAGAGGTCTCCCTTAATTGCTGTTCAAAGATGGTTATTATTAGTTGTGTAATATTCATTCATTCATTTATTTTCTACCGCTTGTTCCCGTTAGGGGTCGCGGGTGACTGGAGCCTATTCCAGTGCCTTTGGGCCTTAGGCAGGGTACACCCTGGACAGGGGCCAACTGGTCGCAGGGTTATAGTTGTGTAATATTATTTTACATAATTGTCTTATCATTCCACTTGGACTAGAAGGGAACTGACTCTTTACAGCTGTGATTAGAAAATATCAGTTGTATCTGTTTACTCCTTGGTTACAGGCAGCGGCGAAACTCTCAGTTTGGAATTGGGGGGGTCCTTTAACGCTTTAAATGGGGTTGGAAAAATACAACATTGTCAATATGATTAATATTAAAATACTAATGTACGTATTTGCCCTCTTAAACAGTCAACATTTATTCAGAAATCTTTTTTTTCTTCTTCTTTTTTTAAGTGCAAAATTTTTTAACAGAGTATAACAATATGAAAATATTCAACATTTAATTGGTGTAACAATCTCAGAGACAGGGACGCGTGTCCAAAAAAAAATAATCACCAGCAGACGCGCGTCCAAGGCATCCAGTGCACATGCACCGTGGAGTAGTTGTGTTTCCCTTTTGGTCCTATGGCCGTCCAGATTAAGAGAATGGCTTTGGTGTAGATACTTTACAAAGTCCAAACAAAGACGATCGGCTCGACGGCTTGTCTGAGTCCCGCAGATACTTCAGAGGTGAGCAGAGTTTAGTGAATATCATTATTTGTTCCAAGAGCTGCGTCTGTCTGATTTTTTTTTATCAGTGCGGGGTTTGTTTTGGTCCTTCTTCCGGGTAGTGCGTAGGTACGTCACTGGAGCGTAATCTCTCATTGGTTGCTGCGCCACGTCTGCCACAAAAAAGTTCAGCTTTGTCCAACTTTTCTGCGTCAGACGCTCAAAACACAGGATTCCCGCCCCAAAAATGCTCAAAACACGCCGCGGTCTGAATGGGCCAATAGGCTGTATATTGGCTGTTTTCAGTCATAATTAGCATTAATGTTTAATAGTTGCGATCAGTCAGCGCACACACGGAGCACAGCGGCTTAAAATCACGTAAGTTACGAGAATCCAAATTCATGTCACGCAGGGGGAATTTGTAACGGGCTTTAATTACTCAAATATTAAAACATCAACTTCAGAGTTCAATTACTGTACCCAGCGGGCGCATCCTCATTGTTTTCTTCTGGCAGGATGTCTAAATCACTAAACCAAATGAACATACCTGCAACGTAGAATTTAGGTTTTTGGCTTGTGACTCCCCGTCTATGACATGCCTTCGACATTAAGTCAAGACAAGGCAAGGAAAGTTTATTTGTCGAGCACAATACACACGGCAATTCAAAGTGCTTCACACAACAGGAAAACATTTTATTAAAATCACAAAGACATGACAGAAATAAAAACTTAAATTAAAGAAATTTAAAGGTGCCATTTTCTATCCGTCAAATAGTTTAAGAAATAAAAGAGAAGAGTGCAAAGAGCTATAATAACTCTTCAAGGCTTATGGCAATACAGTTGCTTCACCGTGAAACTTACTAGATGTTTTGGAGAATTGAAATAGGACCTTATATCCGCATCTTTTCGCCATGTTTGGACGTTGCTGTAATCACGATACAAACGTCTTTATTATACAGAGTAATGGGGAAGTGTATGAGTAAAACTGAAGTCCTGAATGATACTTATGAGTAGCTAGGCTATGCTGGGCTCAGCTAAATGCAGGTCCCGGTTTATGAGAACATTTTCTCTTAAATTCTGCCTTGCGTGTTACCACGCAACGGACTAAACCAATGTGTCACAACTGATGGGGTAGATTGGTTCTCTTTAGACTTTCAGACTTATTTAATTAGAGTGAGTGGTGTGTGAATAGTAATCATATACAGCCTGATAGATAATTTTTTTAAATAGTTTACTATATATAACACAGAAACCAGTCTGCAAGGGGGTGGTGGGTCCCAGTGATTTACGCCTATGGTTGCAGATATTATGGCTTAATTAATTTATTGTTTCATTAAAATTGCCTGTCTGTATCTACCTATACGTATGTGGTTAATATGCTGAAATAAATATATTCATTTTGAGTTGACAGATTCTACAACTAAAACAATCAAACCAAAAGAGCAACCGGTCCATATATTAGTGTATTATAATGACACAACATTTTTATTGTTGTACAGAAGTCCAATAACCAAACACCGCTCGGATTCAGATCGGGAAAGCCGTTCGTCCTGATCACCCCACTCCAGGTGTCAATGTCGTTGCCCACGTGGGCGTTGAAGTCCCCCAGTAGAACAATGGAGTCCGTGGTCGGCACTGCTGTTCGGCTCGTAGACCGATACAACAGTGAGAGACGTGTCCCCAACCCGAAGGCATAGGGACACGACCCTTGCGTTCACTGGGGTGAACACCAACATATGGCAGCTGAGCTGTGGGGCAATAAGCAAGCCCACACCAGCCCACCGCCTCTCCCCGCAGGCAACACCAGAGAGGTGGAGCGTCCAGCCCCTCTCAAGGAGATGGGTTCCAGAGCCCAAACTGCGCGTGGAGGTGAGGCCGACTATATCTAGTCGGTACCGCTCAACCTCCCGCACAAGCTCAGGCTCTTTCCCCCCAGCGAGGATTCCATGTCCCCAGAGTCAGTTTCTGTGTGGAGATCTGGTCATCGAAGCCCCTGCCGTCCACTGCCGCCCAGATCTCTCTGCACCGGCCCCTTACGGATCCTCCTGCAGGTGGTGAGTCCACGGGAGGACCCATTGAGCCTACAATCTCCACCCACAGTCTAGTAGGAAGCTGACACAGTCTGTCCCCCTCCTTCTCTTTTAAAAGTCTGCCTGTTACATCTGCGCACCCACACTTGATCATCTTGGTCAATCACACTGGAATTTACTAAACCCGCGTGGGTTGCTGCTTCAGACATTGGATTTACGCGTATTGCCGCAATTGGATTTATTCTTTTTATATCATTGAACTTGATACCAGCTCAAAAGCACTTTATTTCAAACCTCTTATTACTACTGCAGTCGATATATATGGTGCTATTGTTATTGTTATTGTTGCTGTAAATACTTGTTGTTGTCCTCACTATAATATATGGTACCATCACCACTAAAACCCAACTACGAGACTTTTCTTAATTATCACACAAGCTCCAACAGCTGAACCAAAATCTTCTGATCCTAGCCTAAACCATAGCCAATTCTGTTGCATATTAATAACTCATTAGTATTTTCTGGTAAAGAAATACATGCTACAATGGGGTCTGGGCCCTTTGCTCATGACAGTCCGGTCCCTGTATGACCGGAGCAGAGCTGTGTTCGCATTGCCGGCAGTAAGACCTGTTACCAGTGCGTGTTGGACTCCACCAGGGTTGCACTTTGTCACCGGTTCTGTTCATTTGTTTTTATGGACAGAATTTCTAGGCGCAGGGGGGCGTCAGGGGTCAACTCGGAGTAGAGCCGCTGCTCCTCCACGTCGAGAGGAGCCAGCTGAGATGGCTCAGCCATCTGTTCCGGATTCCTCCTGGGCGTGTTTCGGGCATGTCCCACCGGGAAAAGCCCCGGGGAAGACCCTGGACACGCTGGAGGGACTATGTATCTCGGCTTGCCTGGGAACGCCTCGGATCCCCCCGGAGGAGTGGAGGAAGTGTCTGTGTAGAGGGAAGTCTGGGAGTCCCTGCTTAGACTGCTGCCCCCCGCGGACCCGGCGGAATAGCGGAAGCGGATTATTTTGGTTTGTTATTGTGTTTGAACATACCTGGTATTTGAATTACTGTGGTGTCTTGGTCCTCCAATCACTACTTCTTCTTTGTGTGTTCCGCTTGGCGCACTTGTATAATTCTGTGTTGGGAAGAGGGCAGTAATCTTTTGTAATCCTTTGTTTTAAGTGTTTTAAGTTTTTGTTATTATTTAGTCTTTATTTGTCACTGTTATAATATTATAGGTTTATTTAAGTTTATATTTAGCTCTGATGTTGCTGATGTATTATATATTGATGTGAACATATTATTTTACATTAGCGATGGGTGCTAATTCCATTGTCATCTCTTCTGTAGTTTGAGCTGAACCTGCAGTGTAGTGGCACATGTTATTTGTTCTTGTTTTATGTTGACCAGGTATGCTTACTTCTTTTTTGCTAATCCCGTGTTGGGAAGAGTTTGGGCTGGACCTACGGTATAGCGGCACAAGTTAATTGTTCCTTTTTTATGTTGACCAGTTTAAACGGAGAGTCCCGTGGCTACTCAACACAACACAACCATAAAGATTACACAACGCAGACACACACCGGTCTCATCTATAACAAATGTTTTCCCGTATATGGCATCTTATGGATGTTCATTTCTGATAGTTTTGTAGTCATTAAACCAGTATAGAAACCTGTCCTACAGTAATTGTGTCTTAACAAAAAGTCAAGGCAAGTTTATTTGAAGACTACAATTTGTACACAAATATATACAGTGCTTTACATATCAGGGAAAGATCCATTCATCTCACAATACAACAGATAAAAACGCAGACTGTGTTTGTGCTTAGTCCTGGCTCTGGCACCAGGCAGGAGGTCGGTTCCCGAGCTCAGTGTTTAGTCCTGACTCTGGCACCAACAGGAGGCCGGTCTTTGAGCTCCATGTTTAGTCTTGACTCTGGCACACAGAAGGCCGGTCCCTGAGCTCCATGTTTAGTCCTGACTGGCACCAGCAGAAGGCCCGGTCCCTGAGCTCCATGTTTAGTCCTGACTCTGGCACCAACAGGAAGCCAGTCCCTGTATTATTTAGCTATCATTTCTTCCTCAAATTTCAAACAAAAGAAAAACATAAGTGCATCCTTTTGAGTGAACCATATTTATTATTTAGTGCAACAATAACTTTCCAATAGCGGTTCTTATGACGACCCTACGCTTAGCTTATCCTTTGGTGTACCCTTGAGCTTACATTTAATCACACACTTAGTGTAGGCCTCAGACGTAAAAACTATGATGTGAATACCAAGTATGTTTGTCCTTTTTCCAGCTCGGTGACCTTATTCTACAGAGACTATATAATCCAGAGAAATTGTTTTATGTGAAGTCATTTTCATTACAGAATGCCCTGACCGCTGCTGCTGTGTTCCAGACGTGATTGATTTTTCCTCTGGTCCATGTGCCATTGTCCTCTTCATCCTCGACTTTCTTCAAGGTATTTTAACCTGTTGACACGTGAGATTAAAATATATCCCCTATAATCCTATTTTCACAGATGCTACAGCCTGTCTAATTCCCCATAAAACAGCTGGGGTGTAAAATGGCCTGGGTGGCAACTAAAAGTAAGTGAGCCAAAATTAAAATATTTTGCGAAAACCTTGCAGATTTTCCTGGAAAAAGTGATAATTCGTCTTCAAGGGAATAATATTTCCAGGGAAATGTATGGGTAACACTTTAAATTAATGTTCCTCGGCAAACTATATAGTGAATTATCAAGCATTAGTTATTTATGCTCTTATAAGACATCTAATAGCATTTGCAGATGTCCTATATTACCCTTTATGTGAAAAGCCATAGGGTTAGAGTTGTAAACCATGTACAAAACTAATCAGCTGCTCTTATTACTTGCTATATAACTTTAAATAACAAAAGGATAAATGTTTGTAAATGCCTTATGTGCTTCTAAACAAATAACTAGTGCTTACACTGTAAGAAAAACTTCTGTAATAGAACACTAAAAGGTACAGGCAGGAAATGACCGGCAAATTCTCCATAATTCTTCTGTCAAATTTAGATGCTGTGAATTTATGGTGTATGTTCCATAAATTTCCTTCAGGGAAAATACGGATAGTGTTATGTTAATGTGAAGAACACTTTTTTCCTTCACCTATACTACTACTAGGCAAGGCAAGGCAAGTTCATTTGTAGAGCACAATTCGTACACAAGGCAATTCAAAGTGCTTCACACAAACAGGAAAAAATGCATTAAAATCACAAAGACATGGCAGAAATCACAATCTTAGTTCAAGACATAAAAGAGAAGAGTGCAAAGAAAAGCATTTCAGTCATATGCACAGCCAAACAAAAACAGTTTTTAGTTTAGATTTGAACATTGCCAGAGTAAGAGGCCTCTCTCACATCCTCAGGAAAGACTGTTCCAGATTTTTAGCTGCATAAAACTGAAACGCACATTCCCCATGTTTAGTCCTGACTCTGGGCACCAGCAGGAGGCCGGTCCCTGAGGTCCTCAGAGTCCGAGATGGTTCATATGGCACTAAACATGTCCGAGATGTACTTTGGTTCTAGGCCATGGAGCGACTTGTATACAAGCAGAGCTGCTTTGAAGTCTATTCTCTGAGCCACAGGGAGCCAGTGCAGAGACCTGAGCACAGGACTAATGTGATCGTACTTCCTGGTTCAAGTCAGGACCTGAGCAGCAGCGTTCTGGATGTCTTGCAGCTGTTTTACAGCTCGTTTGGAGAGGCCAGTGAGCAGGCCGTTACAGTAGTCTAATCTACTAGAGACAAACGCATGGATAAGTCTCTCCAGGTCTGGTTTAGACACTATACTTTTGATTTTGGCAATGTTTTTTAGATGGTAAAAAGCTGCTGATGTTATTGATTTGACGTGGCTGTTAAAATTCAAATATGAGTCCAATTATTACCTCCAGATTTCTAACTTGATTTGTAGGTTTTAGAGGCGAGACTCTGGAGGTGACTGTTAACACTTTCTCTTTGTTTTTGTGGGCCAAAGACGATGATTTCAGTCTTGTCTGAGTTCAGCTGGAGAAAGTTGTTTTGCATCCACACACTGATCTGTTGGATGCAGTGACAGAGTGAATCCACTGGTCCATATTCACCTGCCGTCAGTGAAACATAGATCTGAGTGTCGTCTGCATAATTGTGATAGGACACATTCTCGCTGCGTATCAACTGACCTAACGGCAGCATGTAGAGGTTGAAAAGAAGGGTCCCAGGATTGACCCTTGGGGCACCCCACAGGTCAGGGCCACCCACAGGTCAGGGGCATCTGGTCTGAGACACAGTTACCAATTTCGACAAAGAACTTCCTGTCTTCCAGATAGGACTTTAACCAGTTTAGCGCAGTGCCAGTGATGCCCACCCAGTCCTCTAGTCTCCTGTAAAAGTATCCCATGATCGACAGTGTCAAAAGCAGCACTCAGATCAAACAGAATTAAGACTGTGGGCTTTGCCCGCGTCAGTGTTCAGTGTACTACTACTACTACTACTACTACTACTACTACTACTACTACTACTACTACTACTACTTACTACTAACTACTACTCGGTAGACAAAAAGTAGAGTTTTTTTTTTTTTTTTTTTTTTAAAGAAACATTTATTCACACAATAAAACTGTCCAACACAAAATGCATATAAACTGTAAATATAAATCCTTCCTAAAATAAAACTAAAGACATTTTACCTTTAGGATAATGGAGGTTGGTATTCTTCTGTTGGTCTGTCCAGATACACTTTGAGGAGCTCACTGAAGGAAAATTATTGGGAATTTATCCGTGGAAAAATTATAACTAAGTTCAAAACCAAAGCAGAATATTACAAAATAATTATTTTTTCCATAGCTATGAATCCCACGCAGTTGGATGAAGTCTTTAACCACTAAGGATGTCACAATATCAAATTTTACTGTAACAAATATTGTGAAAAAAAACATCACAATTTAACGATTATTCATGATTATTGGAACATGACAAAATAAAAGCAAAATCCTTGATTTTCTTTCATTCTAATACATCATCACTGTTCATTCATTCATTCATTCATTTGATTTATTTATTTATACAGGTCAAACCCAAAGAGAAAGGTTCTCTTTTTCATGGCTACCCTTTCAGTAAAATTAACCAATACATAAAAACACACTTAAACATACACTATGAAATAAAACTATATAAAACAAGTGCATTGGCACTGCGGGTAGTCCTTGACCAGTTCTTTAAAATCTTTAAAAGGCAAAACATGATTTAGTTATAGAAAAAGATTCAGTAATAGTCATCTGGACTCTGTTTTTAGAAAAAACGAAACGTTTCAACTCTCATCCAAAAGTCATTCTCAATCTGTGGAACAAGTCTGAGAACTCCGGTTTATATCCAATTCTGTGAAAACCCTGCCTACAGGGCGGAACCTCCTGATATAATGGCCCATTGAAACTAAACTGAGATGGGCCATTTACGGCCTATTGTGTCATGGGTTTGGATCCCTCCTCCTTGAGTACCTGATTAGCATCAGAATGCCTCAGGCGTCTCCAAGCTTTCAGCAAACCATTATAAACAACTGGAAGGTTGAATCTTAAACCTCCATTAGGATTTAAGGAAGGATTCTCTTTTTCAACAAAGATTGCCTCCCTAACTCATCTTTCAAACCATCTTTTTTCCCTGCTCAGAATCTCCACCTCACTGTCTTCAATGGAGTGGTTTGTGGCTTTAAGATGAAGATGCACAGCGCTCTGGGGTCCTGAACTTGCGTGTCTTCTGTGCTGATAAAGCCTCTTGTGAAGGGGCTGTTTAGTTTCCCCTATGTACCGCTCTTTACAACTTTCTTCACTGCGTTGGATAGAATGCACTACATTGCTCTGTTTTTATGTAGGCATCTTGTCCTTAGGGTGAACCAGTTTTTGACCTAAAGTGTTACCTGGTTTGAAATAAACAGGGACGTCGTGTTGCAGTTTTGTGCACAAAAAGGTGCCTCACTATACAGAATAGCATCATCTGCATACAAGTGGATGCTACTGTGTTTTAGATTAGGCCCAATTGAGTTTATATAAATTGTAAATAACAGTAGTCCAAGGACAGAGCCTTGAGGAACACCTTTATTAAGGTAAGAAAATTCAGATTGAAAGCCATCAGCAGAAACAGCTTGAGCTCTATTTGTGAGATAATCTGCAAACCATTTTTTAGAATTTATATTCAACTCAACAGCATCCAGACGATCCAACAGAATACAGTGATCTCCTGAATCAAAGTCAATCAACAAAAACAGCAGCACATTCTTCATGATTATCCAATGCAATTGCAATATCATTTATAACTTTGGTAGCAGCTGTGACAGTGCTATGTCCTGGTCTAAAACCAGACTGGTAGCTATTTAAAATGTAATATTTGGTTAAGAAAGCACGCACCTGGTTACTTAACAGCTTATTAGCAGTTTTGCTAGGCAGGATAGTTTTGAGATTGGACAGAAATTATTCAAATAATTTGTCTGGCCTCCTGTGTGCAAAGGGAGAACAAAAGCAGTTTTCCACAGTAATGGGATATTTTCAGTGTGAATTGTGGGATTAAAAACATGAGTTAAACAATTCACTATTAGTGGGGCTGATAACAAAAGTAACCAAGTTTTGATCTATAGAGAGCAAAATATCTAATACGGGCATGTCCAAACTACGGCCCTCAGACCAATTCTTGTTGTAAAAAGTTGTACTTTTTACTGTAGAATTGAGAAAATTCAAGCATTTTGATGTTATAGCAACCTAGACAACCAATATTAATGTTCCAAGTCTTACTAAAGGTGTGGAGGTTCATCGAAACTAAGTCAAATGCAAAATTTCAAATGATTCACTTCATAGAAATGACATAATGTTGCCTCTAAAATAGTCACGATTATTAGTTTTTAGTTCTTACAATTATATTGTGACCTGAATAATAACGTTACTGTTACCAATTTATGTTATGCTTGCTGGACCACCTACTTTAAATGCAGTTATTTCTGCATTGCTGTTAATATCTGGTCCAAAAATAACAAAGAATAGACTTGAATTGTGACTCAGTTTTTACAAAATGTATACCAATCACACATTTTGTGTCTTGCCCAAAAGGCTGTGTACATTGGTAGGACCATCAACACATTTGTTAATGGGCAAACGCAGAACCCACTGAGCCACTGTCCTCCCAAACTGTTGTTGTGTCCTTGTGTTGCTTCTTCAGGCTGTGGATGTCGGCTCAGGACACTGGTATAATGGGTCTTAAGAGTATATTTCAAATAAAGTTAAGTTTTAAACTAAAGAACAAGTCAATAAAATAATGCAAAGCCGGCTTTACCTTGTGCTTTCACCAAAACAAGAATATACTGATCTATTTTAGCTGTATTTGGATAATGCATTAAAACACACATTACAGGCTCAAGTTAATTCAATAAGATATTAAGGTTTTATCTATGATTTATAGTATATTGATTTTAGTCGCAGCAAATCATGCATTCAGTTTTGAACCATTTATCTTACATAGTACTATCGAAATGCAGTTTAAATTGATTCATAATCCGACTTGTTGAGATTAGCTAGAGACAAAAGACAAAGACACTTGCAAAGTTTTATAACAAGCAGATACTAGTCTAGTCCAGAAATGTATAGATATAAGTTCAAACAATATGTGAATAAACCATGCAGTAAAACAGACATTTCTTTTCAAAGGCGGACTTTCCTGTTTGTTCGGTTGTACCTTACTTAAGCATGCAGGGTCCTGCTGCAGCTCGGCTCGTTTGTCTCATTAGTGGCCGAGACAGAAAGAAGTACGTCTCTGAAATATCTGCCCTTGCCTGTGATTCCAGCGGCACAATGAAAGACGGCCATATTGAAATCCTTGCTCAGGATTGATTTTCTGTATCAAACATCAGCAGGGGACAGGGGACGTGCTCCAACAAGGCACTGTGTTTGTTTAAGCAATTGTCATTGAACAAGCGGCAAGTAAACTGCTATACTTGTGTTTACATTCCTCTTTCATTACAGCTTTTGCGGTTCAAAGTGCTACAGTGTAGTGAAATGGGGTGAAAATTGCTTGTTGACAAATATAATAAACATAAACTTGGCATAAATCAATCCATGTTTGTATGGACTGTGCCAGTTAAGGAAGGACCTCTGTGTGCCCAAAGGCTTAAAATATCATTGAATCTGATGAAATGGAAACTACACATTCTCATCATAGAGGACAGGGACACTGTTTGACCTCCAAATAAGCTATTTATGTTTTCAGCCATACTTCTCCAATAGCTCCTAATAAATAAATACTCCTCAGCGATACAGAGCTGTGCTGGTCGACATCCATATGGAAGATATAGTGGGAGGCCAGTTCTCTTTGTTACGTAGGCCTGTGTTCAGCTTTATAAACCTAAAATAAACTGAATAAATCAATAAATCACTAAAGCTGTCCTCGTGTTAATGATAACTCTGTGTTACATTGTTCACTTTTATACTTTATGGTGTGCATGTTCTAGAGTTGTGTGCAACATTTTATAAAACATTCCCAATTATGATACATATTTTTTCAAAGTAAACATTACTTTATTTTAGAATGTGGTAAATTAATGTAAATAAGTTTATGCACAAAATGCAATGGAATCTGAAACTGCTGCGGTGTGCATCTTTGCGGTGACGCCGCAAAAGGAGCAGATGCCGCTGAATGTAAATCTGTAAACTTTGAAGTGTGGCAGGAAGTGAATGCGAGTGCAGAGTTGTAATAAATAGGATGCATGATTTTCTTTGAAGGCTCTCCAGATGTCTTTTTATATCAATCTTACATTGGTTTAGAGGTAGCCCTTCTTTCATGTCAAAACCTCATAGCAAAAAGGCCACGGCTCAGGCATTCATTATGGATAGCTCTTGAGAACATCCCCATGAATAAAATAGTAGGCTACACTTGAGGAAAAACTTGAAATACACTTGTGTTTGACTTGTAGCACCTGCACCTGTGGCCCACTAATCTAAATGTTATTTGGGAATCTAAAACATAAGCTGCAGTGAACTCTCACTGAGGACAAGATATCATATAGGATTTCAAGAAAATTACGTTGTAATTTGTTTTGTTTTTGTCTAAGTTTAACTATTTATAAATCCACATACAACAAAAATGTCTGGGTGCGTTTCTCCCATCAACATATATGACAAAAATGCAGCTTGGTACTCCAAGGGTTTAGAGGCCACCGCACACCAAGATGCTCTACCATGCTGCAAATTCGGCACCTACATAATTGCCTCTGAGTGCACGCACCGACTCTGAATCACGATTGGAACTTGTTGAATCTGGACGTTGCATCATATTTGAAAATACATGCTTTTGGCTCATCTGCAGTGAGAACAGATATCTGCCCTGGGACAGACAGAAGGAGCTCTGTAAAATAAGTTTGTTTTGGAAATTGTTTTGGCTTTGTTTTTTTTATTCCCTTCTCTCTACCATCTCTCTAGCCATTACCCCCTCCACCTCTTATGGCTCTGTCTCTAATAAGCCAAATACATATGGTTTTGTTTCCACTAGTAACTTCTGAATAAGTCCAATAATAGCTCAACAGATGGCCGCAGTAAACAAGGGCCACTCCTTTGCCTCCTCCCTGGAGTCACAGCCAACAGTGATGAATCGCTGCTCCAGTCGCTGTCTGTGCGACCTATTTTGTCCTCAATTGACAAAAATTCCAGTTTTGGTTTTAAGCAACATCTATCATTGACCACACATGGCAGCCGAGTGCTTTATCCTCGCAGTGGAGATGGATTCTCAATTGATTACTGCTCAATGGACATTCCCCAGTCCTCTTTTGCACACAGGGAGGTACTGTTACATCCAAGCCCATTTTTAATTCAAGCTGCGTAGTTGTCGCAACAGGCTGTAAATGGTTAGACACACACACACACACACACGTTGCTTTAGTGATAAGTGTAAGAGAGCGGATTGTGGTAAACACTGCTTGACGTAATATCGTTTTATGTGGTCAACAAATAGAAGAAAATAGACAAACTGAGGGCGTTGACTATATCCGCTGAGGTGTATTTGTGTTTTGTATATAAACCCACCAGGGTATACCCACTTACATCCACAAACACATCTGGCTCTAAATAAATATGGCCAGGCCCACATACTGAACGTATGTAGCTCGTTAATAGGTGTATTTTTTATTCAACGAAGCAATGGCAAAACAGCTCATCCAAACAGCTAACAGCAGGTAGCCATTGCATTAGCCTCAAGAGCACATAGAATGGTATTGGAAGCATAGCTAGACAGACGACAAAGCCTAAACAATATACAATTTCTAAAAGCCATCATTGTTAAAATAGGACAATTAGAGATTTCAGACAAATTTTACGTCAACAAACTGCATGTTATGGTCAAGTTTTGATTGTTCTTGCTGGTATGGTATTATATTTGGGCATAGATTCGGGGGTAGGTGAAATTGTATCTGCACTCAAGCCTCAAATGCAAGAAATGAAGGATTACTCAAACATGCATGAATAAATCATGCGGTTCTGTTCATAGTTTTTAATGGACAGGATTTCTAGGCATTGTCAGGGGTTGAAGGGTGTCCGGTTTCGGACCACAGGATCTCATCTCTGCTATTTGCAGATGATGTCCTCATGGTTCCATCAAGCCCGGACCTGCAACATGCACTGGGACTATTTGTAGCTGAGTGTGAAGCAGCTGGGATGAGAACCAGCACCTCAATCAGAGGCCATGGTTCTCAACCGGAAAAAGGTGGCTTGCCCTGTTCGGGTGGGTGGAGAGTCTTGTTCATGACTGAGGGAAGGATGGAGCGTGAGATTGACAGGCGGATTGGTGCAACGTCTGCAGTGATGTGGTCTCTGCATCGGACTGTTGTGGTGAAGAAGGAGTCGGAATTGACAGACAAAGCTCTTCATTTCCCGGTCAATCTACGTTTGGGCTAGAGCTTTGGGCAAAAACCGAAAGGACAAGATTGCGGATACAAGCGGTCGAAATGAGTTTTCTCCGGAGGGTGGCTGGGGGCTCCTTTAGAGATAGGGTGAGGAGCTCAGTCACATGGGAGGAGCTCAGAGTAGAGCCGCTGCTCCTCCACGTCAAGAGGAGCCAGCTAAGGTGGCTCGGGCATCTGTTCCGGATGCCTCCTGGACGCCTCCCTGGGGAGGTGTTTGGGGCATGTCCCACCGGGAAGAGGAACACCCGGTGGGACACCTCGGGATGTCAGGGGAGGGGGGAAGTCTTTGAGTCCCTGCTTAGACTGCTGCCCCCGCGACCCGGCCCCGTACAAGCGGAAGAAGATGGATAGATGGATGGATGGATGGATATCTATATATATAACCTCAATAAATGGTATACACATGTATTGAGGTTGGTACATACTGCCATCATCATATCACTAAAGTGTAAAAACCATTCCAATTATCTATTAAACCCAATTTATTTGGAGACTTTAAACAGGCATGGTAAGTGATAGAGAGAAGGGGCAAGGCTGCCTGGACTCTTACTCTATACAAAGTCTAAGGAAAACACTTGAGTAATTGGGACCATGCAAAGAGAAAGGGTAATTATTTTATATCTTGTGAAGGTTTGAAGGTGAAAAAAACTAGACCCGAGTGTTTGCTGATGTAAACCAGTGACAATCCTTTCAGTATTTTAGGGAGATAAAACACAGCATCTTAAAATCAATTGGTTTTGGTGCCCAGTGAAGTAGAACGAGCTCCCCTTGTCTCCTTTTTAATGAGCACTCTCACTGTAACATTTTGGACTGACTGAGAGAGACAAAAATACTGTCTGCCGTCCACAGAAATGCAGATCTTCGAATCGATTAGAAATATTTAGGACAAATCCCCAAAGTAATACCCTATATGCAACAAACTTGCAATATCAAAATTGCTTGGACTTTTCTTTTCATCAGTAGTCTCATAGACTTAAAAGTAGAGACAGGCAAAACATTCAATTGACCACCCAATTTCTGGAGTTGTATGGTCAGTTTGACACGGACATATAGATTTTTGGTGTGTTTGTTGTTGTTTTAATAGAGCCCGATGGGATGCTATATTCATATTCATGACCGAATATCAAAATGGAGCCTAAAATAGAGCAAGCGGAGGCATCGCTGGAGAACGGCGCTGCAGACTTTATTGTTGCTGTATCTTGAATAATGTTTACTTCAAACAAAATTGACCTGCATGCATCTCCATACCCCATCATTATTTCAAAATTGAATTAACTGTCTCAAAAACAAACATGAATAAGCTATTTTGGGGTGAAAACAACTTTGAAATATGATTTAGCAATGAGGACCACATCTCAACGGGGGATCATTGAGAAGATTGCAAGACACATAACTCATTCACCAAACCTTGACATTTCAACACGTTTTTCCCTATGTTAACACCACATAATTGTTTTCTTTCATTTGTATCTCATTCCTTTTTGTAAAATATTCAGCTTTTGACTCGGCAGGAGCGTTCAGAAGCACAGAACCCCATTGGGAGCTAATATCCAAGTTCTCAAAGTGTAATGACAGAGTGCCCAAAACTGTGATCCCTCCTTGACTGTCTCCCACGGTGAGTCAATGACATAACTGACAAAACTATTACTTCAGACAAATGTTGTTGGCAAATTCACACCAGGAAGTGAAAGCAGAAATGAAATATCCGCCCTTCCCTTCAACATGTCTCACTGATTTACTTTTGCTTATGTTATTGTTGCAGTTTATATTGATTTTAGTTTTTGGTGCCTATAGAGTTCACTGTCGTGCATCTGTCGTTCCATGAAATTATAAAACACGAGTTTTATTTTCAATAAATAATAATTGTAGTCTATAGCAGGTTTACATTTTACATTAATCAGTGCAATTTAAAAAATGTTGTTCAAAATCGCTGGCTGTTTTTATGTGAAACATATTTACTCATTGTAACAATATAATTAGGATGAATCCAGTGCTTAATTTGTAAATCAGACATTCCCAGAACAAAAAGGGGCTTTTTGACTAGGATCCAAACAAGGTCAAAACTTTGCCGGAACGCACACAATTACCGTATTTTCCGGACTTTTAGCCGCTCCCCTATATAAGCCGCATTTGCTCTATTTTTAAAAAAACGATAATAAAACAATACATAGGCCGCACCTTTTGTATAGGCCGCAGAACTCTTTCCTTGACTTTTGGCATCGCATGAGCTCGTCCCGCTGTCCCCAGCGTCTCACCGTACATTCATTGATGTTAAGCTTGCGTGCAGCCGGCGGTTTCCTAGCAAGATCGATGGCCTTCAGCTTAAAACTTGCTTCATACGAACTTCTTCGTTTGGGTTCCTTAATGATGGGGCAAGAATTTGAAAATAATTTATAGTTGGTAATTTGTCGTCCGTGTTCTATTTGCTAGCTGAATAAAAAAGCAACATCTGCTTCTTTGCTTAACTTTTCTGTAGTTTTGATTCTAATTCCGGTTAGTTCGCCCCTAGCGGTGAAAGAAAAAAACCACAGAAAAGCCGCAGCCTCTAAATAAGCCGCATGGCTCAAAACATCTGACAAAAGTAGCGGCTAATGGTCCGCAAAATACGGTAAGCCTAGTTATGCTTATACCTGTTACTTATCTCCAAAACCCAGTGTGGACTATTCTCCTCCACTGCAGAAGTACCAAAACAGACACATGTGGGACCATAACAGCGCTGTCAACGCAGCACACCATGGCCAAACAGCACATTTACCACACCGTAACGCTAATATCAGAACACAACAGACACATGCACAATACCTGACAGCGCATGTAAACTTGTAAAACCAGCAGCCAAATAAAAAAGCAGCATTTACAGTTAGAAGAGTAGCAGACAGTTATATAAATAGAAACATTTTTATTGATATGTAAACTCCAAGCACACGTGGCTCTCCCACTGTTGTCGCCTGTTTTCACACCCATCACAAATTGCCTCGACATACAGTATATTCTCAAATATTCTCGTTTGCTACACATTCCTCGTGTGTTTCAGAAAGAGACTATGAAAATCGCTTGTCACACTAAACAAATGAAATGTCAGGAAAGTTTTACGCTGCTTCAGATTGGCAATTGCAATCTGTAATTCTTCGTCTCGTGCCGTGTACTTCCCAAAACATTTTTTTTTTAGTTTTCTGAGTGAGACGAGACCGCAGTGCCAAATTTCTGACTCGGAGGAGATGAGGACATATGGTTCTCATCTGCACATATGTGGGCATGGTTTGTTAAAAACACACACAAAGCTATAATATCTTGGAATATCTCGAAAGTTGCCGTATCGTACCGGACTGTTGCTGGATCCTGTTCCAGCTTGTCTGGCTCAAATCAAGCCCTTGATGAATGACAGGAAAGCCATCTGGTTTCTAGTTAGCTTAGTGAAAGGTGAAATCAGTGTGAGGCTGGATCAATATGAATTGTTCAGGAAATGTCGCTTATATTTGTGTTTGGCCACGTTAGCGCCGCTAGCTTTAACATGTTAGCTCATTTTTACATTTACAGTGTACCATCTTGTTTACAGTTTTACCATGTATTATCCAAGACTATGCCATGTAGCCAATAAAAACAGCTAAAAGGACCGATGCCGTATTTTTTGGGAGATATTGGTTATCTACCTGACAAGCCAGTTGCAAGGGCAGGACATCAATATTACTTATAAAGCACACATACAACTTTAAAAGCCCAAAGTGCTGCACAGTGAAGTGCAATAATACATATATACAAACAATTAAAATACATATGAAGTTAATAAAATAATGACTCAGCTCAGTTCACTTTTAAAAGAACAGAGAGAAAAGGTAGGTTTTTAACAAGGATTTAAACTGCTTTAATGTCTCAGCAGCTCTAACATGCAGAGACTGGCTGTTCCAGAGCCTGGGCCCCGCCACCGAGAGAAAGCTCGGTCCCTTCTGCTTTTTAGCTTTGACCTGGGCACATCCAGCAGGAGCTGAGAGGAGAACCTCATGGTACGAGCAGGAACATGGTGGGAATAATTCACGCAAATAAAAGGGAGCCACACTATTTGATGATTTAAAAACCATGAGCAACATTTTATATTGGATTCTCTGGAGTTAACTGGAAGCCAGTGCAGTGATGCCCGGACTGGAGTCATGTGTTGGTGAAGCCCTGTACCTGTGAGCAGCCAGGCCGCCACGTTTTGCACGACAAGCGTTTAAGAGAGTTGCATGTAATAAATGAGTGAATCACTCTGTCAAGGTTCTTGGCAGGTTAGTACGGTTTAACTTTAGCTAGTAACCTCAGCTGAAAAAGCTGGTTTTAACCACTGCACTGACTTGTTTGTTCCAGTTTAAGAGATGAGTCCATCAGCACACCAAGATTTGTCACAAATGGGAGGTTAAAAGAAGACAGAGGACCAAGAACACTATCCCTCCCTCCTAATACATCTGAATCACCAAAAACAACTATTTCCAGTCTTTAATATCTCTGAGGCAGTGAATCATGGGCTCAAATGATGAGGTATTTGACTGCAGGGTAATATAAATGTGCACGTCATCAGCAAAGCAATGGAACAAGATATTAGATAACAAGATAAGTTATGCAGAGAATTATTTAGCAACAAATTGAACCAATGCAAGATGGATAAAGGTTTATGCCAAACTGTGGAACATCTAACTAATCCATTATTTGTAAAAGTGGTAACGGTCATGTGAGTTGAGAACTTTTAGGCTGAAAAGTAGCCATTGGACTTATCATGGCTTATTTACATTTGTTTGTTCAGCCATATGCATGGCCCCTTAAGATGGCTGCAAACTATAGGATTTTAAAATCATCTGCAATTTTAAGACACGATACAAAGTTTAAGAAGACATTTTGCAACAATTATTTGTCTCCCACTCACTTGAAGCACAGCCACACCACGACACACAAGCGGAGGAGAGCGCAAGTGTCACGTGATTGTGCGGGCTGTGTAATAAAAACAAATACACGAGGGATACAGGGCAAGAGTGCGCAGAAAATCCTTTAGTGTACAAAAGCCTTTAGATAGATAGATACTTGATTATTTTTATTATGATTGCTTTCATAAAAGAATACAGTTAATCCAATTGAGCGTATTAATGGCAGTGAGTGGTTAGTGTGTCTTTCTGGGAGGCAGTGGGCCGAGTCGCGAAGGCCACGGACACCTTTCACCTCTCCACGGCACATGATTGATTCTCTATTCCCCGCGAGTTCAGATGGCCCTGGTTCGGCATTCGCACTCCGTCCTTGTCAGTCTGAAAGCAGCTCCTCACACCTCGCAACGTGTGGGTCTACTGATGCAATAAACCATCTCATCATTAAATAAAAGATAGATACGGAATCATCCTTGAAGCAGTACATAGGCTTCCGATTGAGTACATAGTTAGTTCTTTAATCACATGCAGAAAGAGCAATCTAAACGTTGGCTGCATTAAAAAAAAATCTCGGCCGCATTGATTGATGATTTACCACAATAAGCAGAAACACAGTAAAAGCACTGGACCCTGCACTCTGACCCTCATATGGATGACCTTACAATAATAACTTTTCTTATGAATTTCTGAATGAATTGGATTGGCCTCAAGGATGCATCCGTCAATCAGAGGGTGAACAGTTTTATTCACAGATAAAATGATGTATTGGATTTTACCCCCGTAGCGGTATTAGGGTTTTGTAATTTAATAAAAAGAGCAAGAAACTTGGCGGTCCGAAATAAATGTTTAAATGCTGCCAGGATATAATTTTAGGCCGCTAACTAAAAAAAAATAAAACAGAAAGGCGTAAAAGAGGTTGAACTTCTAATGTCAACACGTACTTTTTTAAATGTTTTTTGTTTTTGTTTAACAACATATGAATAGATGTTGAGCATAAAGTATGACAGAACAACTATCACAATATACGTCAACACTTATTTGGAAAGATGTTATGATGGAAGTGTTAAATTAAAAGCATTCTTATCAACAAATCCAGAAAACAGAAGCACTTTTGTTGATTTTCTTTTGAAAGGAAGCGATATCTCGAAGATCACTTAAATCTGCTGTCACATACTTAGTTATTATTTTTTAAAAGCTACAAATTGGCCATTATCCACTGAAGAGGTTTTTTACTAAGCACAAAGTCATAAACCAGACACAAGGAACAAAATATCCCTGGCAGACAAATTTCAAGACAAAATGATGAGCACAATAAAAACAAGAGACACAAAATAATGTGCAGGTTTGATATGCTTAACCACCAGTTCATTTTTAATAGCCAGTCTGCAGATGGTCATTTTCAAATTAGAAACTTGTTATACAGCAAGTTTTAGATAAAATAAATAAATAAAAACTGCACACACGGAGAAAAGTTGGTTTAATGGTTACCACCTTGCATGTGGTTTGTTGAAGGTTCATTTTGTTTCAAGTCTGACACTTTCTAGATGCAAGCCTCTGCACTATGCAGGCATTGGAAAGGAACAGGAATTGGATTGTGGTTTGAAAAATAAAAGATAATTATATATTTGTTGATGAAAAAAAAAAAGTATATTAAAGTACGTTAGGTCTAATGTAAATCCGACCTAACATATTTCTAAATGTAGCGATCCTGTGTTTCACGTAAGTCACCTTTATGCAAAAGTCTATTTGTATACTTGTATCAGAAGTTATAAAACAAAGCAAATCAGATGTCATTACAATCTGACGTTGAACAGCCATAGAGACATCTCCAAATGACTGGTGCTGAAGGGAGATAAGTCTTTGGCACTGGCACTGGCACTGGCACAGCATCCAGACAGGCAAATCCCGTCCCCAGGAACACTTTGTCTGGTGAAGGCAGAGCTGGAGGCGGCGCGCTTTAAATTTGGTGTCTTTTTTACCACATAACAAGATTTTTGACACATTGGCAGTGGCAGTGATCAGGGAGAGACAGAGCTGTGTGAACTGTCATGGTTAAAATAGTGCCAAGCTAAAAAAAAAGAAAAAAATAGGGGGGAAAAATCAATGTCTTAGAAGCTGAAGCCGTATGTTAAATGGTACATCTAAGCCTTCTATTAGACTGTCATATCATCTAAGAAGATTATTTCAATGTGTGGATCAAAGCAGAGTATTTACTTCAGACCTAACCACATTTATTCATGATGAGCTTCTAATGTGTATTTTACACTGAGGTTCGGACGTTACGTCCTAAAGTATGAATAATTGATTTTATACATTGCTTCATAAATTACATCTATTCTACACTACACATATTGAACCTTTCTGCAGTCTTCCCTTTCCTTTCTAGAGTGAATTATTTCGGCCTGTCCTCCCTTATCAACATTATGTGGCTGCGCTGTGACAAAATGCCTCAAATGCATAGTAGCATGCTTATTTGCATCTCATTTTATTCCCATTTAGCAAATCGCCATGATTCAGCAATTTCTTTTCATAATTGAATTCATTGTGGGAATGAGGTGCAATATGTGGCCTCTGCCTGCGTCAGGGCAGACACCAGCCATTTTTAAAGCAAGGGTTGCTCATTTTCTCTACACACTGCACTCATTGTTAACACTGCTATTTTTAACCTGCCCAGACCCAGAATATTAAATGTCACAGTTTCTGGATACTTAGCTTAAGCTTCAGAAAGTGCTTAACAATGGATATTTACACACACATTGTTCTTGTTTTATCAATTCAGGTTAGACGAATTACAGATAAACTCTTTATCATGACACACATGTTTGTTGATGAGTAGATATGGCTATATCACCATCTATAACCTTACAGTACTGCCAACAAATGTAGAAATGAGTAAAGATTTTTTTTAGTTCTCCCACTGATCCAAAGATATTAAGATGCCTGATTTTTCCCACGGGAGATTTGTCTTGACTTGTCTGCCCTGTATTTCTAATAAAATGTTCACTGCCCATGCCATAGAAAGAAAACTAATATAAAAATGTCAAATGGTTTGGAATAATATAAAATGTTTCCAAATTATGTAATCATTTTTTTCTTCAAGACAGTAAAATTGTGTTGTTTTGGAGTGAGCGCATTTGGGCATAGAAAAATACAAATCAATATCCCAAGTTCTTGTGGCGAGTACTTCCTCTAATCAATGATATATCCTGGCTACAGGGCCCTCTTTTGAAAGATGATGCCCATTCAGTGTTCAGAGTAACCAAAATGCATACTCAAGCAACATTTAAAGGGGACTTTTTATGTAATATTTACTTTAATGAGCTTTTAGGCCTGTTATAAGAGTGTTCTGTCATAATTAGTTTAAGTTGTGTTTCGATTGATTTGTGCATGTTTGAGTAATCATGTATTGTCTTGCGCCATTTATTTCCGACCAATGCTTGGGTTCATAAATGTCACATAGCTATTTTTTCTACAATAATAACAAGTAAATAACCATCCACTGCTTGCTATGGTGAAATGTTGCTATGGAGAGAAATGATTCCATTTCAACAGATCAATATTGCTGTTTACAATTAACAAAATATGAAACAGTGTAAAAGGTGAAATAAAAAGTAATGACCCAAGAGTGAAAAAGTATTTGGAGAAACTACTTGAGTGCTGCGTAACGATTTGGACGTTAGATATATTTAAACTGGATTTATTATTTATGAGTTAATGCAATTGGGCAGACAAAATATTGAAGAATGCACAGACTTTGGCATTTCTTAAGATAAGACATGTCAACTTTTATGCTACTTAAAAGACGTACTTCAGACTGTATTAAGTTTAATGAGTTTTATTAAGAGTTGAACATACAGGAGGCATTTTACTAAGGCACAGGAATCCCAAAGCACACAGCACTGTTCACCCATATTAGTGGTTTTCCCACTGGGCCCGCCTTAACATAAAGACCCATATAAGACCTTGTTTTGAACATATCATATGCTGGGTGACATCATCCTATGCCCAGAATAAAAGAGGTACAGTTCATGTTTTGACATGTGTTATTGTATGGCACACGGTCAGCTCATCGAACACTTCGACATATGGCTTACAGACAGCTTATTCTAATTATGTTGTAGCTTAGGCAAGGCAAGGCAAGGCAAGGCAAGGCAAGTTTATTTGTAGAGCACAATTCGTACACAAGGCAATTCAAAGTGCTTCACACAACAGGAAAAAATGCATTAAAATCACAAAGACATGCAGAAATCACAATCTTAGTTCAAGACATAAAAGAGAAGAGTGCAAAGAAAAGCATTTCAGTCATATGCACAGCCAAACAAAACAGTTTTTAGTTTAGATTTGAACATTGCCAGAGTAGCGGCCTGTCTCACATCCTCAGGAAGACTGTTCCAGATTTTAGCTGCATAAAACTGAAATGCAGATTCCCCATGTTTAGTCCTGACTCTGGGCACCAGCAGGAGGCCGGTCCCTGAGGTCCTCAGAGTCCGAGATGGTTCATATGGCACTAACATGTCCGAGATTGACTTTGGTGCTAGGCCATGGAGAGACTTGTATACAAGCAGAGCTGCTTTGAAGTCTATTCTCTGAGCCACAGGGAGCCAGTGCAGAGACCTGAGCACAGGACTAATGTGATCGTACTTCCTGGTTCTAGTCAGGACCCGAGCAGCGGCGTTCTGGATGTACTGCAGCTGTTTTACAGCTATGTTTGGAGAGGCCAGTGAGCAGGCCGTTACAGTAGTCTAATCTACTAGAGACAAACGCATGGATAAGTCTCTCCAGGTCTGGTTTAGACACTATACTTTTGATTTTGGCAATGTTTTTTAGATGGTAAAAAGCTGCTGATGTGATTGATCTGACGTGGCTGTTTAAAATTCAAATCTGAGTCCATTATTACCCAGATTTCTAACTTGATGTGTAGGTTTTAGAGCGAGAACTCTGGAGGTGACAGTTAACAATTTCTTTTGTTTCTGTGGGCCAAAGACGATGATTTCAGTCTTGTCTGAGTTCAGCTGGAGAAAGTTGTTTTGCATCCACACACTGATCTGTTGAATGCAGTGACAGAGTGAATCCACTGGTCCATATTCACCTGCCGTCAGTGAAACATAGATCTGGATGTCGTCTGCGTAATTGTGATAGGACACATTCTCGCTGCGTATCAACTGACCTAACGGCAGCATGTAGAGGTTGAACAGAAGGGGTCCCAGGATTGACCCTTTGGGCACCCCACAGTCAGGGGCATCTGGTCTGAGACACAGTTACCAATTTCGATAAAGAATTTCCTGTCTTCCAGATAGGACTTTAACCAGTTTAAGACAGTGCCAGTGATGCCCACCCAGTCCTCTAGTCTCTGTAAGAGGATCCCATGATCGACAGTGGCAAAAGCAGCACTCAGATCTAACAGAATTAAGACTGAGACTTTGCCCGCGTCAGTGTTCAGGTGGATGTCATTTGTCACCTTGACAAGAGCGGTCTCAGTGCTGTGATGAGGTCTAAACCTGACTGGAAAACATCAAATGAGTTGTTTATTAAGAGGAAATCAGTGAGCTGTTGGTAAACAACCTTTTCAAGGACTTTGCCCCAAAATGGCAGATTAGAGATGGGCCGGTAATTACTCAGTACTGCGGCATCAAGACTGCTCTTCTTTAGGAGAGGCTTTATGACCGCAGTTTTCAAAGACATTGGGAATGTTCCAGATTGAAGCGACATGTTAACTATTTGAGTGAGTGGTGCTAACAAACTGTTCAGCACAGACTTTAGAAATCTGGTGGGTAACACATCGAGGCAGCATGTAGATGAACTCAGGCTGTGATGATCTCCTGGACAGTTTTGTCAGTTACAGGTGCAAAGTGAGTCAGCTCTAAGTGTGTAGGTGGTTTGAGGGTTATTTTTTGCATTGTAGAATTGATAGCATTTTTAATGCTTACATGTTCATATGGTCAGAGCCAAGTAGGGTAACAGAACAGCACTTAGACAGTCTTACAAGAAAACTCAGAAATGCGAGCAAAAAAGTACAAAAATGATTTGGGAAAACTACTAATTTATTGACAAATCACTCCCTATTGGATCAAAACAAAAAGTAATGTATACAAACATAAGAGAATAGTTTTCTGTCAACTAATGTCTTCACGTTGACATTATGGCTACACCCATTTTTCAGGGCATCGCCTGTCATCTCCAGTCATTCATCATCAAGACTTTAAAACAGAACTAAGTAACTTCAGTGATAAAGGTCCCCCTGCAGCTCCTTATGAAAATACACAGACCTGAAAGCATTTGTTTTTTATCGAAGTAAGGCAGTATTATCACATACAAAAACATTTAATGTTGCCAAACACAACAAAATATAAAAGAGCCATGGTTTCCCAGGAGTTGTCTTTGGGTTGATGTAGGCAATGTTGCAAGGCTTTTTTTCCACCCAGAGACAGCAGGGGGGAAAGTAAGGCACTTCAAACGCCCCAAAAATACATGTTTAACCATCTCAGAGATATTTAATAAGGTAAAAACTTAGTTCTCCTTTGCACTATTGAATATTATGTTAAATCGTGATGCATTTCCAAGCACAAAATATTTAGAGATGATTGTGGCAGAAGAAAGCTGCATATGTTTGTGAATTTTGTTCATTGACAATGGCAATAAACCCTTTCTGATTCTGATTTGGGACCATATTTATTTGCATGATTACATCTGTCAGTCTAAATATAGTGCATTTGGCTGTATAATATGTCGCTGTCACTGGCAGTTCTAATATTCCGTACAAATGCTTGAGTGTGACATCAGCCTGCATGCGCAACTGCTTGTTCATATTTGTCAGAGGTGACACCTGACAGCCGCATGACGCAGGCTACAAGGTGAGATTACCATAGGTGGACGAGGCACTTCCTTTACACAGCTCTGCACATTTCCAAAGTCACTCCTATCTCAATATGTCGATGCTGGAGTGACAGAACGCTCTCTCCAAGAATCTCCTTCTCTTGGCTCGGGAACGAAAATGTCCTGAACACAGTGGAAACCAATCTCGTTTTTCATAATCATTCCTGGGATTTGCTTGGCCTGGTAATGCAGGAGTGACATTAAGCCCTATAGCAGCCGCAGTAGCAGTGGGATTGGGGAACATAGTTAGATTTGCACCATCCTATCAGACTGCAGCCATTCTGGGAGTCCACTCCACTGTGCCACTGTGCCCAAGGCAGATTAAAAGAACAAATGTATGGCAGAAGGGAGCATTTAAATGAGCATTTTTTAATGGAAGGAATTGTTAAAATTGCAGTGTCTAAACTGGTAAATAAAGTATACACAGACAGAAGTTTAAGAGTTAGTCCATGTTACAGCATTTCCCCACACGCACACCCGCACACATGCACATACAGATTCATGTCATTCACTTGCTCCTTCTCTGCTCTCTCTGCTGTTTCATTCATACGCACCATTTCTCCACCGATGCTCTTCGCTAGGGATGCACACTTGAGGGTAATAGAATACTACTAATTCAATTTTCATTCACTCATGCCAGACCCCTTACCTGTGCGCCCATTTCCCCTCTCTCCTCCGATGTTGTGCTCATCCAAAGCGAGGCAATACTTTTACTACTTTTACTACATTTCTATGGGCACTGATCATGAGAAGCGAATAATGCAATTGTCATTTTACGCACTAAAATTTGTCTCTTCTTTTTGAGTTTATCATTTATCTTTGCGGAGAGATGAACTCACCACAAATGTTTTAAGCATATTTATTTATTCAATTACTGTAATTTGGTCAATGTGAGAAACTGGCCACTTGGTACTAGTCAGTCTGCCGCCAGGTAAAGTGAAAGTAACTATGATTGCTTAATGTTTAAAAAAGTTAAAGTTGGACTCATTTGCTTTTTCCTAATTTTCTGGACATTTGTAAATAGATTGTTGTCACTGTAAATATTTTGCACCGTGGCACAAATCCACCTGAGCACTTGAAAATTATATTGGCCGATTGCCCCACTACACATGTTATGGTTGCATGTTTTAAGAAATATGTAATGCGCTTTTGCGAATACCGTAGTATGTGTTTTTGTAGTAATATCCCTGGAATACACTTGAGTGTACACGATCGTTTACCAATTTTAATCCATAATTTCCCAGTCTTAGCTGTCTGAAATAGAAGTAGAGTCCATCCATAATCTTCATGTAAATAACAGAGAGCATTTTCACAGACATACAGTACATGTATTGCACTTTAAAATATGTTCCCGTAAATATATTACATTTTCACTGAACAAATGTTTGATTTACTGTGGAGTGGAATCAACAGTCTGTGATAGAAAGCAGCTGTGTGTGTGTGTTTGTTAATTGGCTTGATTCGTCAAAATTAAAAATTGTTCATTGGAAATAACAACGACAAGTGACGGGAACAAATGTCGATTTCACAACACCAGTTCTCAGCTAACACAACACCACGTTTTAAGATCTTGATTTGATTTGCTTCTCAATATTCAGTTGAAATTCCCTACTCATTAAAATATATTGCTGTGACATAAAAGCAGAGACAGGCAGGATATTGTTGTCTGATAGCGGCATGTTTTGAGAGCTACCGCTGTCATCCCTACTGCCGGTTTGTTTGCATGTTTAGTATCAAAAAAGTTTGGGCACGTGTTTCCACTGACAGCTACTGTGAAAGATTTAAAAATAGCCATGTTAGGGATGTCCAAATGACTTGAATGGATCATATAATTTCAGTGTGCTCTGGATGGTTTTGTGTATTTTTCCCCCACTTCATTTTTGCTGGGGGGTCTGCTACTCGCTTGGCTCTATAAATAAGGTTTTACTGTGCCTGGACTACTCCACAGTATGACATTGAACTTATCCATAATACGTTTATTCAATCATAAAATATGTATAAAAAAGTACCTTCAAAAACAAGCTGTGAGTAAACGTGCTTTTCTAGATCTGACTTGTCTCTATGATAGTAGCGTGCAGTCAGGGCAATCAAGGCAAGCAGTGATTGACCAATAAAATCTCAAATTGTGTGTCACAAATATATCCAAATAAGCCTGTTTTCCCTCACTTCTGCTGCAGAAGTTTGGCTGAAGTCACAGTGTCTTTTAGTGGCCTCAACAGGCCAGTGAGCAGTACTGCGGGAAGCTTGGTTCTTCATATCCCGCCACTTTTCATTTTCAAGTTCTGTGCACTTATTTTCGGCATTGATGCTTGTCAGGGTGGATATCTATCTTATTTAAATTTTTTACTTGACCTGCATCTGGATATCTATTAACTATTAATAGATATCTATTAGCAATTCTGTTATATATGCATGTATCTAAATGTATATAAGTGCATGTGTATCAGTGAGGTGCATTCAGGGGAGGCAGAGCCTCACCTGTCAATCTTGGGAGAAAAAAACTGATTATGTAATGTAATAAAAGTTAATATTTGTCTTCTGGTATGTATTATAAACTCCCTTTCCCTTTGAATCCAATATGGAACAATATTTTTTCAATTAAGAATATCAGAATTTCCGCATGTCCCGTAACTCCCGTTCAAACACAGGGAGGAGGGGCGCCGCGAGGCAGCACCACGCTCTGCCTCTCGGTGCACAGTAAAGTGCATGGCTGTATGCGATACAGAGAATGTGTCGCTGTCCCTCTGTTTATAACGAATAAAACACTGATGATGTGCTCTGTACTTCCGTAGTACAGGTAAGACCATAAACTTTTATTTATTTAGGCTTGAAATAGGCTGGAATTTGGCTCAATTGGAATTCATTTTAACCTCAAATCAAATATGTCACATGTTTGTGTAAAGAATGCTGAAATGAGATATATAGCACAACTCACTGTCTGTTGTCAATCGAATTATGCTTAAGGTGCTCTTTTGGGTTCATTCGCATTGGTAAATCTGACTCTGAAAGAGTGCCTCATTAGGCATGAACCTCACTGCACGTCACTGATGTGTATGTGTGTATGTATTATGTAATGCTATTTTTTAACAGTTGATTTATTTTTTAAGGAACAGGCATCATTAGTTTTTAACACTTTTTTCTAAACTTTTGTAAACCTGAAATTCTAAAAGTAATGATGCACTGTGTATCATTTACATTCACTCTGGACAGTGCTGCATGATCAAATGAAAACATGGTGATTCTGACATGCAATATTTGCTTACAAAACAAGCGCTATCATCTTGGATCCAGACTCACAGTGTAAGATAAAACCAGCAGATTGGAGGCATGTTGACTTATTTGTGCCAAGGGAGAACATTTTGGTCTGGAACAGCACAAAGTTCTGTTTGTTCCCACAAAAAATGTACTGCAGGCAAAGGCGGTTTCCCATGTTTTGCATTTTAGAAGAGATGCTGAAAATCAATGTGTCCTATGTAATGTATGCCCAGTGTCGCAGTAGCAAAGAGGTTTATTTCTACAGAGGTAGAAACAATAAAGTCAAAATGTGTTGTGTTTTTCTAGTAACCTTTCATTTTATTTGCTGTCAGGGTTTTCTATGGGTCAATAGTATTTAAAATATTGAATACATTGAATTATATTTTGGCTTTCATGATGCAGTCCTCTCTTTATTTATCCAGGACCGTTGTCACACCAACAGAACATTGTGGCCCTTAATAGCATGTATATTTAGTAACAGTTATATGAGGTACCTTTAAAGGACAACAAATTCCCTAAAGGATCTTTGATAGAAGCCTCCTCAAGTATAAATAAGTGGATGGCATTTAAAAAGACTCTTTCCAGTCTGTAACTGACTCTATCACCTCATTGCCTGTGGCAGTCTGATAAAAATCACTTAGGCCATTGATTTAAATGTAATCAGGTTAATGGTAGAGGTGACTTCTCCGCTTAGCATTTTGCTTATTACACAGGCAAATAAACAAACCATTGATCACGGCGCTCCCTGACACAAAACACAGATCAAATGGAAGGAAGTTGGATGAGGTGCATGCTGGGATGTCAGCAAGCTACAACTGGCCTCAGAGGATTTAATTATGTTTTGTAACCACCAGCCATGCACCAACCACACAAATGTCACAAACGCAACCCAAACAGTCAGGTATGCGTTTGTGACATTACATACACTGCTATTTTAGTGACAATCCTAATGCATATGAACCATCCATCACAGACACGTTGCCCAATTCTGCTGTTCCCTGTATAAATTGTTGATTGCATTTTCTTCTCTTCATTCTTGTTCTAAACACTCACAGGATGAGTCAAATAGCAGCAGCATGATGAGTCAAATAGCAGCAGATGACCATACTACTGAGAGTTTTCTTTAAAAGCATTAGTTGAGTCTCTTCTTGTTGTTTTCTGTGGGAAGCACTTTATAATAACTACACCTTTAATAGCCTTAATAAAGAACAAATAGTATTTAGAATTAAGACTAAATTTAGATTTAGTAACTTCTTAATTAATACCCAAACTCCTTAATGAAGTAGCTCCTATAGCCTGAATCATTCTTAATAAACTATGTGTGCATTATTAAGGTGAGACACCCTCAGAACATAAAAGCTTTAATTTGGAAACAACAGCATTGTCCAATCTGCCGTTGTTTTATTGTTTTCATGATTTCATTGACTCCACTTCATTAGATGTATATGGGACATTGTAATTGTAAATATCCATTTTCTCCAAATGCATTTTTCTCGACCAGCCCTTAAAGTAGCACCTACACACACAGCAAGATTTTGATCAATTGTACCGAAGGATTTGTTTTATCTAACTCTAAAACTCTTTTTTTTTTTTTTCAGTTTTAGCTTAAAAAACTGAGGCAAGGTTATAATGTTGTTTGGGTGAACTGCGGAAAAAGTTTGAAATTGATATCTCAAAATGTATGAATTTTTAATTTTCACAGCAGTATCTTGCCTTAAGTATTTGCTCATGCTTTATTAAAGGCTAGTAAATGTATATAAAGGTACCTGAATGTGGTATGATATTAGTAGGACAGCATGTTAATAAATAGACCAGTGAAAGGCTTGAGAAACACAGGGTTAATTGTCTTTACCGAGTCTTAGAAGTGGCCTGGCGCTCTGAAGAGGATGGCACTGAAACCGTCTGACAGATGCAGCTGAACCATTTGATTTGGACAGGTGTCAGAAGCCTCTCAGTCGGGGATGGGCACAGGAGCGGGTCAGAGCTGGTCTGCAGAGCTGCACATGTCATGTCTGTGTGGGGCCTTTCAATCTGCCACATCAGTCTGCTGCCACTGCCCACCGAACACGGCTCTCCTCTGCGAACTTTTACCTGAAATTTATGAGATGAAATGGCTGCACAGCTCTGGCTACAAGGTCCATTAGTGTCCAGTTGTTCTTGGCTTGTGCTCGATGCTCCAGTTCCAAAAACATGAGGGCCTAAAAGCAAATGGGAGAAATTTCAACTATAAAAACAGTGAGTGAAAGTAAGAATTTACGGGAAAATAAATAAAAGTTTAAAGTATGAACATGTACACATTTAGTCAGCATAAGTAAAAGTATTGTCAGAGCAATGTCAAGTAAAAGGTTGTGAGATTGAGTTGAAAAAGTAGAGTAAAAAAGATCTTGTGATATTTTGATGACCTCTTTTCATTTAGAATATCGGAACATTATATCCTACGGCAAAAATTAAAACACGCTTTGTTTTAATCTGGCAAGGTCACATTCCAATTCTTGCATTATTATAAATAATTTGACTTGGAACCTGAAGCAATTGTACTGTTGCATAGACAATATGCAGTATTTTACACTGTAAATAGTTAATGGTTATAAATGATTCATATTATTTTGTGTTTTGTAAATTCCACATTATTTTTCCTCCCAAGGCCATGATTAAGAATGCTGAAGCAAAACAGGCATTCAAATCTCAAGTACATCTTCTTAATCATGGCTGCTTTGTTCATAATGTTAAAGAAATATATATATCAAATGTTTACTGGAAATGTAGATGTATTTGATGCGTAGTTCAGAGCAACTGAGCAATGACTACACAAATTAGATAGTGGCATACTGAAGGTAAATTAATTCATAGGGACATTTGGCAACAGAACCATACTTCAATATCAATGCAAGCTCACTGCTCTAATCAAATATGTATGTTATGTTTACTCAAAATTGACAAGAATGCAAATTACACAAAATGACTCGACAATTAATTGGATGACCCTTGCCCTCAGTTAAATTTGCTATTTCTTCATCCTCTTTGCGTGCTTTGTATTTCTCTCTGGACTTCTCGCAGAACTTCCACAGACTATAAAAGCAAGTGTAAACAGTAATTGCCTTTTTAAACATGCCGCCGGTGTAGCGTGGTTCTTGAACAAACAAAGAGCTATATGCTATGCATGCTCATACCGCTCCACTGATCTTACACCAAGATTATTTGAGGTGAATTTCCCAAACTTTTTAGTGTACGCGCCTCTTTCTTTGCTCTCTTTTCTGGGGTAAAAAATAGTAATGTGTTCTTAGATCTACTTTATCATGCATTATTGAGACATTTTAACTTACTTTGGACAAATAATATCCTGTAGTATAACTTAGTACAACAAAATGGCACAGAGGAGGCAATATGAGCACAGACTTCATAATAAGTTTGGTATAGGTGTATGGACTTTAAAAACACAGAGGAGCTTTATGAATTACAACATGCTGATGTAGACCAGTGAGGGGCAAGTGTTTTGAGGTGTGGAGAGGTAACAAAACTGAAACAAAAAATAAACTAGGGATATTTTTTGATGCGCACACATAATAAAATTATGTTATAAAAATAGTAAGTTTAACATATTTGCCTTGTGTTAAGCGATATGGCACAAAAAAAAAAAAAATGTCCCCCCCATATTGCCTCTGGATTGGCAGACCGGGGTGGTGGTGCCTCTGTTTAAGAAGGGGGACCGGAGGGTGTGTTCCAACTACAGGGGATCACACTCCTCAGCCTCCCCATTCCAGGGTACTGGAGAGGAGAATCCGACCGATAGTCGAACCTCGGATTCAGGAGGAGCAGTTTGGTTTTTGTCCTGGTCGTGGAACACTGGACCAGTTCTTTACTTTCATCACTTGTGCTTTGTGGATCTGGAGAAGGCGTTTGACCATGTCCCTCATGATGTCCTTTGGGGGTGCTCCTAGAGTATGGGGTCCAAGGCCCTTTGCTCATGGGTGCTCAGCAGGAGCTGTGTTTGCATTTTTATGGACAGAATTTCTAGGCGCAGCCAGGGGTTGGAGGGCATCTGGTGTAGGGACCACATGATTTCATCTCTGCTGTTTGCAGATGATATTGTCCTGATGGCTCCATCAAACCCGGACCTGCAACATGCACTGGGACAGTTTTCATCCGACTGTGAAGCAGCTCCCCAAGTGGAGGAGTTCAAGTATCTCAGGGTCTTGTTCATGAGTGAGGGAAGGATGGAGCGTGAAATTGACAGGCGGATTGTTGTGGTGAAGAAGGAGCTGAGTCGAAAGGCAAAGCTCTCAAATTTACCCCCCCCCCCTCTGGTCATGAGCTTAGGTTAATGACCGAAAAGACAAGATCGCGGATACAAGCGGTGGAAATCGGTCGGGCATCTGCCTCCCAGGGAGTCCTTTTTGGTGTCCCAGGGACGCTGGAGGGACTATGTCTCTCAGCTGATCTGGGAACCTCTTGGGACCCCCCTGGAGGACCTCCAGCGTGGATAGGGATGCCTGGGCCTCCCAGCTCAGACTGCTGCCTCCGTGACCCGGCCCCGGATAAAGCGGAAGAAAATGGATGGATGGCTAATCCAAATTTTTTATTCAATTTAATTTAAAATGTTTAAACTAATAAAAATTGTAGAAAAAGATTCAGTTGTAGTCATCTGGACTCTGTTTTAGAAAAAACAAAACGTTTCAGATGACTACAACTGAATCTTTTTCTACAATGGAACACTCCTGGACGAATGAGGGATTACACCGACAAACTAATAAAAAAATAAAAATAAAAAAAAAGGGTTAATGATTTCATGAACATAAAAAAACTCTAAGTGAGTGCCATTTAACACAAAGAATTATCAATGTCTTTCCTCCAAAGTCTAAATTCCGTTCCAATAAAGGAGGATTGGCTGTTGACCTCCCGATTAAAAGACTCAAGCTTGGACTATTTCAACTCTCAATCTCAACTGACTAATATCTGTTATTTACGGTATTTACAGTTTAAAAAGAAGATACTATTCAAACAAAACGCATGGTTCAGACCTCATCTATCAACTGCATATTAGCCATCCTGCAGCGACTATCTTAGAGGTCATGGTGCATTGGTGAAACAAATGAGAAAACAAAGACTTTAGAGTCTTTCAAATGCAGCTTTAATACTTTGCCAGTGCGAACACCAAGTCGAAATTGATTGTGCGGCTAAAAACAATGTTGGCTGTCCCTCTGAGAAGAGTGAAGAGGAATGCTGAGCAAAATGATGCAAGTAAATTGGTCTTTAGAACTCGAATGCTATCTGATGCTATCTGCTGAGCTAAACCATTCATCAGACCAATCAAATTTCCCTGCTGAACATTTGAGACAACTACAATTAAGATCTCTCAAAAAATGATTTCATATTATTCAAGATATCTTTTGTTTGTTTGTTTGTTTATTTCAAGTCACATCATGCCTAATCAGTACAATCTCACTTTCCTTGATCGGTAACAAACAAAGCATAACTATATAATTCCCCATACAATTATCACCCACTCTTCCATTTCCGTGGATCTCACGTTTGCTCCAGCACTTCACCACTTTGTATCTCACCACCATTACTCCCTTAAACTTTATTATCACAGTAAGTAATAGTATCTCACAATACCCACTTTTATGCAAAATATATGTTTACCCCATTGATGAGGACAATCTATTATCTTTCAGTCGTCTAGATATTTTCTCTGAATTCAAAGCATATTCCTATTTTCTGGCCATTTTCAATTTATTTGTCTATTGTTTTTTGTTCCTATAATCAGCTTGTTAATGTCGTCTTTTAGTAAATATTTGAAAATCCAAATATTCGCTGGGATTGTCCAGTCAAAAACTGTTCTTGAAATACTGCAAACTCAACATTCAAGATGCTTATTTGACAAAAACTCTATGTATAATAAAGAAAGCACATTATTGTTGCTTAGTGGAGAGTCTTCCGTGACAACTTAGCTTAGGGACATTTAAAAGCTGCAGTGCATGGCTTGTCAGCCATAGCTTTAGGCAAGGGCAATGCAAAGACAACCGTGTGTTGTGACCATTTGTGGAAAAGTGAAGCCAATATAGCCAGAGGCCACATGTTTTTCCTCAAGCTTGACTTAAGTAGGCTAGTGAAAGGTTCACTTTGTCTGGGTTTAGGGAGGGTTATTAGTTAGATGTCGGCATAAATTATTTTCAATGAAAAGATGCTTATTAGGCATGTGCAGTATTATACAGAGCTGACTCTACAATTATGTTGAGCCGTGGTCTAAAATGGAATAAGTTGCAAAAAGTAAAAAGTAATATAGACGTTCAACATAGGCCTATGTATCTATATAGTACAGCAAATTATTTGAGTACCGGTATGTTGAAAAATATTTGTCTGTTTCTATGCACACAGGAGGTGTAGTGAGTGGTTTAAGGCATGGTTGTGCCTCTGCGTCGTGGGTTTGCTTCCTAGCATTGACTGTCGTATGTTTCCAAGCTCCTCACTTCACACAACTTCCCAGTCCAATAAAATCTTTGAACTAGAAAGTGTTTCTAACTTAACAATAATTGTCAAAGGACAATTATCTTTCATCAAAGAGTTCAATCAGGCTAATGCAAAGAAAAGAATCAGGCTAATGCAAAGAAAAGAAAAATACATTATATTTTCTGGCTCAAGTGAAGTAATTACTACCTATTGACCGTACCAAAATGAATGTATTGCTTTGTCCACCATCTGATAAAACTATCAAGCTGCTGGGAAGGTAGGATATAAAAGAAAGCAGTAACCCATTTATTTTCAGTCAAATCAACCATTCCGGGAAGTATCAGGGTATTCAGTCTAAGCTTCTTTTTTGTTTTTTTTACTTTATTACTTTATGACACATCTCATTTTTAGTGAAATTTGCTTCAGCTTTTAAAAAGGAATCGTCAAAACCCAACAAACGCCCAAACCAGTGTCAAGCAGAACATCCCTTCACACCAGCTTTACTCCTCCTTATATTTACCGAAGAAAATCTTTAAATCTTTCATTTAAAATCTGATTTTCCTCTGTGCAGCGCATGTTAATCAGTAAATCAGACAGCAGAAGCCAAAACTACAGAGTCTCGGCTTCACAAAGAGTCCAACCAATTGTTTGAACTCCAAAGGGTTCAGAAACAGCTTTAGAGAAAACTTTGTCAGGCTTTTTAGGAAAAGTAGGCCCAAATTATGGACAATAATGGACATGCAAAATACACCGTGTAAAAGAATCACGCACGCCTGGGTCACTGTGGCCTGCATGGTGTCAGCTAAGGTTTAATGAACATAAATATTCTGGATTTTGCATCTCAGCATTGCATTAACAAACGGTGTGTTTTTAAATGCTATTTTTTGAGCTTCACAAATTTGCTGAAAATAAAGCAACAGGGACAAAAACAACTCTGCGGTATTTGAGTGTGATAAGTCACAGCTTTGAACAGCACAATTAGGCCCCAGTTTTGGAAGAAGAGACACATTATACAGTCAAGTTATTTATTTGCTTTTTCAAAGAGTTTTATTTTTTTGTCATACTGAGTTTTGGATATCGCAACTGTTTTGTAGATTTTATTTTATTTTTTCCTTCCAGCAACACTATCTGGTCTGTGATTGCCAATTGCGCAAAGAACTGTGATCTGCAAAGAATAATGAATTGATACTGAGAACAGGAATTATGCAAAATGTTTTGAGATGTTGACAAGCGGGAAACAGTACAGTACCTTTATTTATCAAGTGTATATTCACCCATTCAATTTTTATCAGAAGCCTTGAACCCTGAAACTATGGGCTTTCTGTGGGATTCAGTAGTCAATCTTTATTCTACAACAGTGGTCAGCCCACCTTGTTAATGCATGTTTTTGGATTATTATTATTATTATTTTTAAAACCTTTATTTAACCAGGAGGTCCCATTGAGATGGAGAATTTCTTTTGCAAGAGAGAATTGGCCAAGGCAGCAGCCAACGCAATCAACACAATACAGACAATCACTCCCATTATAAAAACAGCTCTCTCAAGAACATAAACAATTCTCAATCACCACACTTTTTATAATTTTTTTTTAATATATCAAGTGACACTACAGCTTCCAATTCAAGGTCGTAGATTATTCCAAGACCAGGGTGCAGAGTGAGTTGGAAGTGATGTCCAACTAAATCGTAAAGAGTGCAGTGGTGGAATGATTGATTGAGAAAGACTCAGCAGACATAGTAAGATTATAAAGGGATACAGCTGTAGTCATTTAGTTTAAAATAGCTACTTGAAAATAAGGATTATCTTATAATGGCACATTAATAACAAGCTGGCAGAAGTGTCCTGCACAAGGACACACGCTATGGAATGGAACCACAGATAATCTTTAAAGGGGACATATTATGTAAAATGTGCTTTCCTGAGCTTTTAACCATGTTGTAACAGAGTTCCCGCATAATTAGCCTAGTCAAGAGTTGTGTTGGTTGTCTTCTATTCATGGCTCAGAAAACATCTGTTTTCACCTACTCCCTATCCCTGCCCACTTCTCTGTACTTACTTACATTTATTGAAATAATTCACATTTGGGATCATCCACATTTGGTTAAAAAAGTGTCACATTGCCATATTTCATGATTAAGGAACAGTTAATAAAATCTGCTGCTGCTGCCATTTTAGATCAATATTGCAGCTTAGAATGAAAAAGAAAGTATTTGTTATAGTTTAACACTAAATTGAAGAAGATAATAGGTCCATATCAATAGTATGCAGTCCAACAGCTCTGGTCAACGCCTGTGTGACTTATACAGACATGTTGTGTAATGGTTGGAGGTGCTAAATCCTCCTCTTGACTGAAGCGGCTCCTGCGCTTAAGTCAAGTGCTTCACCATTTACTCTGGGCTTATCTCCGACTGCAGGGCCCTTTATAGAGAGAGGAGAAGTGGAACTCTCTGACTTACTTTAGCACATGTATTTTCTTATTCTATTGCCCAAAAACTGTCTGGATTAGAGGTTGTCCACTCCACTGCTTTTACTTAATAACAACTCTCAAACTCAATTGTGCCTCCTCAACTATTGGATATATTGATCTTTGTGCAGAAGCGAGGCTGCAGAATGGCATTTTATCAGTGTAACTAATGGAGTGCAGGCATGTGAAGATATCATTGACCCTGAACCTCACCAATATGTGGAGCACAAATAGTTTTTGTGCTCTGCTGTAGCATCGCATTTTCTTTATGTCGCCAGAGTCGCACAAACCAATCCATCTGCTCTAAAGGTAAGCAGCCATCTGTGCCCAGTGTTCAGAGCAATGCCACAACATGTATTTATACAGCTTTTTTACTGCACAAATAGAAAGACAAGTTTAAATTTGTGTAATTATAGAGGCTATGTGTTACTAATTATGGAAAAGGTTAACCTCCGATATTTTATTATCTAATTTAATGGACTCGCATTCATAGATTTATATGGGACATTGCTTCATACGTCCCAAATATGAGCAATTTACACATAAAATGCCTTATACTGTTTTTTTCCCTGACATTTGTGTAAGTAAACTACTGAAGACATTTGAAATTGTTACTTCGAAAACTTTTTCCTATTAATTTACAGTTTCATCATTTGGGGGGGGAAAAATGTCATTGTTTGATTCCTTAGGCAGATTTTTGTCACACAATAATATTAAAAATCAAGTCCAAAATTAGAACAAGTTAGAACAAGGAGTGGATTCTAATATGAAAGATCTGCATCACTGAAGACAGCTTTTGATTAGTTCAATTAGTACATATGATATTTGCACCCTAAGATTCTTAATCTAAAATATGGTGTCTCAGATGTATAAATTGAGACTTATGTTGCTGTTTCTTCACACTGGACAAGAGCAACTGATGAAACTATCTGAAATAGGTCATTTTAGGGCCCTTGTTTTGATGTTCTTTGCCTTTTCTTTACAAAACATGACAAAATGTAGCTTTTAGGAGGCATATTTAATACATCAACTTCTTCTAAATTATAAATTTCCACTGATTATGGGTTTTACGGCGCTGGGATAGAGCCTAGACAGGAATAAATGCTGCAATGCATAATTAGCTTATTAAAATGTAATTATAATGGAAGAGGAGAAAAGCGGCATCACTTTGCAGCTTACTGAGGCGGCCATTATCATTTAATGAATACTTAATCAAGAAATTTAGGTAAAACTGACAATGCTTTTACTAATACCGGAAGTCATGCAAAACCCTGTAATGCTCTTAAATGTCTACGCCTGCCTGCGTGAATGAAAATCACATTTGGATTTTCCTCTTTCTTAGTTGTCACAAGGGATTTGAGAGAGGTGACAAGGACTATTTTGAATTGCGTTGTGAAAGTATTAATTTATGGAGCAAAATGCCTGTCTTTTAAGCCAACCAAAAGCAGCAAGTACAAGTATATTAGATCTGCATTCTGTGAACAAAAGCTCTGGAGACCGAAACGAAAGAAATAATAGAGAAAATGTTAAGTGACAGCATCATATTTTAACTTTTATTTGATGTTGGAGTTGTAAAGGCAAAGAAAATTAGTACCATTTGGAAAAGTTTTTTTTGTTTTTTTTTGTTCTGGGGTTTTTTAGATACATTTGCTTAAAAAGGATACTCTTTATATCATGTTGCCTTTCAAAGTGGCTGATTATTCACAGTGTTTGTTAATTATGCTCCTATATAAATGTTTCAATGCCTCCCATGTTGGAAATTATGAAAAGAATAAATTACTACACTGAGTTGTTAAATACTACAGCCTTTGAATTAATGAGTTTGGTGAAATAAATAATTTTAGACTATTTGATGTGGCATTCAGATAATTTAATCTCTTTTCCTGAAAAATTAAACCATCTGCACAGCCAACTGCGCCAAGGTTAAAGCTGCAGGCACGAGGTTAATCCCAGAGCGGCTCTGGTCAAAATGTAATGTTTCTGCTATGTAAATGAGGAAATATACCAAATAAGTGATTACAAAATGTATTGTTAAACTTGATTCAGTTTGTATGTAAGTGAGTGTATACAATTTATCACCCATTTTGAATGCATTTTTCACTTTTTCCCGTCATCTCCCCTGAATCCCCATCGTAGCCTCTCACGGATGGAAATTAAACCATCAACCATAAAGTGCAAAACAAGTTGTAACTTGGAGTTCTCTTGGAACCCCACATAACGTACCCTGTGTCCCGTCATGTTGTGGAATCCTTGCGCTGCTGTATGCGCTCACAGCCGAACTTATCGCCTTCTTTCTGAATGGATCTTCAGCAAAACAAAAATGTTTCTGTTTAGCAAGCTTCAGAGCAGATGTTTGAACAAGTAAAAGCATGATACTGGATCAGAATTTGGAGAAGATGAGGGGGGACACTGAGACAGGGACGAGAAAGAGACCAGACAGAGACAGAGACAAATACACAAGCGTTTTTCTCCCTTGGCCCAAAGAAGAAGTAGTAAATAAAACTAGTTTATGTCTTCATGCATGTGCGTTGCATATAATCTGTGCGTCATAAAAGGGACAATTTATGTGCCCCCTCATTGTCTGTAACGCTGCTTTTGTTTTATGATGCAGAGCTCATATTATTTTCCTAAAAACGTTATTTCATTGCAGTTGCACATCTTTTTTCACCCATATTCAGAACAAAGCAAACCAAAAAAAGTGTTTTGCCTCACAATGGCAAGGCAAGGCAAGTTTATTTGTAGAGCACAATTCGTACACAAGGCAATTCAAAGTGCTTCACACAACAGGAAAAAATGCATTAAAATCACAAAGACATGGCAGAAATCACAATCTTAGTTCAAGACTAGTTCAAGACATAAGATAAAAGAGAAGCGTGCAAAGAAAAGCATTTCAGTCATATGCACAGCCAAACAAAACAGTTTTTAGTTTAGATTTGAACATTGCCAGAGTAGCGGCCTGTCTCACATCCTCAGGAAGACTGTTCCAGATTTTAGCTGCATAAAACTGAAACGCACATTCCCCATGTTTAGTCCTGACTCTGGGCACCAGCAGGAGGCCGGTCCCTGAGGTCCTCAGAGTCCGAGATGGTTCATATGGCACTAACATGTCCGAGATGTACTTTGGTGCTAGGCCACGGAGAGACTTGTATACAAGCAGAGCTGCTTTGAAGTCTATTCTCTGAGCCACAGGGAGCCAATGCAGAGACCTGAGCACAGGACTAATGTGATCGTACTTCCTGGTTCTGGTCAGGACCCGAGCAGCGGCGTTCTGGATGTACTGCAGCTGTTTTACAGCTCGTTTGGAGAGGCCAGTGAGCAGCCGTTACAGTAGTCTAATCTACTAGAGACAAACGCATGGATAAGTCTCTCCAGGTCTGGTTTAGACACTATACTTTTGATTTTGGCAATGTTTTTTAGATGGTAAAAAGCTGCTGATGTGATTGATCTGACGTGGCTGTTAAAATTCAAATCTGAGTCCATTAACTTGATGTGTAGGTTTTAGAGCGAGACTCTGGAGTTGACAGTTAACAATTTCTCTTTGTTTCTGTGGGCCAAAGACGATGATTTCAGTCTTGTCTGAGTTCAGCTGGAGAAAGTTGTTTTGCATCCACACACTGATCTGTTGGATGCAGTGACAGAGTGAATCCACTGGTCCATATTCACCTGCCGTCAGTGAAACATAGAGCTGAGTGTCGTCTGCGTAATTGTGATAGGACACATTCTCACTGCGTATCAACTGACCTAACGGCAGCATGTAGAGGTTGAACAGAAGGGGTCCCAGGATTCACCCTTGGGGCACCCCACAGGTCAGGGGCATCTGGTCTGAGACACAGTTACCAATTTCGATAAAGAATTTCCTATCTTCCAGATAGGACTTTAACCAGTTTAGAGCAGTGCAAGTGATGGCCACCCAGTCCTCTAGTCTCTGTAAGAGGATCCCATGATCGACAGTGTCAAAAGCAGCACTCAGATCTAACAGAATTAAGACTGAGACTTTGCCCGCGTCAGTGTTAAGGTGGATGTCATTTGTCACCTTGACAAGAGCAGTCTCTGTGCTGTGATGAGGTCTAAAACCTGACTGGAAAACATCAAATGAGTTGTTTATTAAGAGGAAATCAGTGAGCTGTTGGTAAACAACCTTTTCAAGGACTTTGCCCCAAAATGGCAGATTAGAGATGGGCCGGTAATTACTCAGTACTGCGGCATCAAGACTGCTCTTCTTTAGGAGAGGCTTTATGACCGCAGTTTTCAAAGAAATTGGGAATGTTCCAGATTGAAGCGACATGTTAACTATTTGAGTGAGTGGTGCTAACAAACTGTTCAGCACAGACTTTAGAAACACATCGAGGCAGCATGTAGATGAACTCAGACTGGTGATGATCTCCTGGACAGTTTTGTCAGTTACAGGTGCAAAGTGAGTCAGCTCTAAGTGTGTAGGTGGTTTGAGGGTTATTTTTTGCATTGTAGAATTGATAGCATTTTTTAATGCCCTGAACTTTGTCATTAAAGAATAATGCAAACTCATTACACTTGGATGTGGGAAATGAATGAGTTCTAACGGCAGCTGAGCTGGAGGGTTTGTTAATCTGTTTACTGTGGCAAACAGGACACGCGAGTTGTTACTGCAGCTTTCAATTATTTCAGAAAAATATCCTTCCCTAGTTCTACATAAAATGAGGTTGTACATGTACAACTTCTCTCTGTAAATCTCTTTCTGAACCTGGAGCTTCGACTTGCGCCATTTTCGTTCGGCCGACGGGCACTCCCTTTTTCTGTGCCCTGACCGAATCATCATTTCTCCATGGCGCCTTCTGCTTATTTTTAACAATTTTAGCCCTTCATAGGGGCACAATGGTGTCGAGAACATTCAGAACACTAGATGTAACAGAGTTCAACAAATCATTTACATTAGAACATGAGACATTTTCAAAGTTTATCATTTCCATAAACAGTTTTCCCGTGCTGTCATTTATGTGTCTCCTCCGGACAACTGCAGGACCAGCTGGTGGTTTGGGAAAAACAGACAGGTCAAAGAAGACACAGAAATGATCAGACAGAGCAACATCGACCACATTGACGTTTGAAATATTAACCCCTTTTGTAATTAGAAGATCTAGAGTGTGCCCTCTGCTGTGGGTGGGGCCACTCACGTGCTGAGTAAGACCGAAAGTTTCAAGGACAATGCTCGATTCTGATTTTCAATGAAAATATGGACACCATGGACGTTTCTTTTGGTGTACGACATGTGGTTAAACCTGCAGCACAGAGTTTGCTGTGGGGCTGTTAAAAATTGAATTGCTGCGCTTTAATGAATACATCATTATTACTGACGCAAATGCACAAAGAGCAGTCAATATTTAGATAAGTATATGCAATATTTCATTCCCCAAAATCTTTTCAGCATTTTTCTTTTTCTTGCATATCAAATGTCTGCTCATGTATGTGTCTGGCTTACACTGAGCCAGTTCACTCTAAAGTCATCTTGAGAGGCTTTATAAGAAAACCCAGCAAATCCCCCGCGAGCACGCACTTTGGCCCCGCAGAGCAGAGAAAATGCTTTTGACAGATAGATAAAAAATGTTCAGTTCAATTATTACAGTCAGCTGTAAATTTGTATTTTGCAGGAATATGAAAATGTAGGCCTTTGTTTTGTCTACGTGAAGTTCGGCTTCTTTGAAGACGACATATTGCGCTTCTTTTCAAGGGTATTTAGTTGATGACACATGACACATATGAGATAGGCCATATTTTGTTGATCTAAAACAACTTAATAATAGAATGGGTCTAGGAAAAGGATGTGCTACAGTTCACAATAGTGAACAGAAAATGTGTTCCAAAATGGATATGCAAGACTGTTGAAACCTACTGTGTATCACAGTTTTGGTACTTTGCTACTGCCTATATACATTCGACTTCAGATGGAATGAACTTGTTTGATGTGATTGATCCGTGCTTGACTGAAAAAAAAAAAGAAAAGCTGTTTGTGTGATTCATGCATGTGCTTGGAATTATTTCTTTTTTTAAGTTGGTGAACATTGAATGTAAATGCGGTGCAGTAGCAGACAGTAATGAAAGTGGGCGGGGCAGAATAAGGTGGATATGATAGCAGCTGCATCTGTCGGGGGCAGAGCCAGTCCCTCGCTGGTCTCAGGACAGGTCCAGTGCACTCTGGGGAGCAATGATAGGAGCAGCTGTGGGAAAACTGCCCCGAGGTGCTCTCTCCGGGATTGTGCTGTGGAAAAGCGGCAGAAAAGCCTCCAAAGCAGGAGCAATACAACACATACAAAACTGCATAGAGAGAAGAAAAGGGTAAGGTAAGAAAAGGATCGGATCAGACAGTCTTCTTTTTCTTCTTTGGTGGTGTTTTATGGCGGTTGGTATCCATAATGTTACATTACCGCCATTCTGTAGACGTTATTCATTAGACCCCATTCTTTAGTTGTTGTTGTTGGTGCTTCCAATGGCGGCCAGCAGCCAACTGCAAAGGCGCATCCTTCTTCTTCTTCTTTGGTGTTTTATGGCGGTTGGCATCCATAGTGCTACATTATCGCCACCCACTGTAAGATCAGACAGTCACCCATCGTCACAAAGTCCATGCTCTTGAAAGCTTTGAGGGCTTGTCACAAAGAGGGGTTATGAATGATGTAATTGTCCGCAAAAGTTGTGGCAAGTTTTCGCTGCTTTTACTTAGTGACTCGTTAGGCAGTAAATAAGCATTAAAACCCCAAACTTCTGTCTTCCTGACGTTTCACAACTTTTCATTTTCAGGGAAATGCACTATTTTATGATGTAGCATCATGCCTATCTAGCAGAGAAGCTACAACATACAGTGGCAAGGCAAGGCAAGTTTATTTGTAGAGCACAATTCGTACACAAGGCAATTCAAAGCGCTTCACACAACAGGAAAAAATGCATTAAAATCACAAAGACATGGCAGAAATCACAAAATAATAGTTCAAGACATAAAAGAGTGATGATGACAATAAACAAGTCACATGACTGAAACCCACAAATAGTATCCAAACTGGCTTGTCTATTTGCAAAAAAGGTGTTGACCCAGGTACCGCATCTAAAACTGTTATGAAATTAACTTGCAATCTTACAGTACACTACAAACAGCATTTAGAACAAAATCTATGCACGCCAATGAAATCAAGAAAAATCCTACCGCAGTTTGAGAAATGTTGCCTTAGCTGTGGGCTACTCAGAGATTTGTGTTCATTTCCTCAGCTATTTCTGTCTTGGAGACAGATGGCATCGATATGAATCTGGCTAGACTTGACATGTGACCTTTATGTGGTCAAAAATAATAATTGTTTGATATAATTCTTAGCTTTAGCTGTCAACATATGCAAGCTTTTTCTCCATTCATTACAGAGCTGGTTCAGTCAGAGCAGGGTTAGCCTGAGTCAAAACAGACACACCAAGGTCCATATCAATTACACCCCCATAGATTTACTCATTGCTGTTAGGCCTGTGGAGGCTTGCTTCCACATAGTGCATTCTTATCACCGACACGAGGGAAAAACCTTTCACCCACACAACATAACAACAGGTCACTCACATGTGGTTTCTATGCAAATGAATGCCGCACTCAGAATATTTAATTAGCACAGAGCAATTAAAATTTCACAGTGAAATTATATGTTTGAAGGAGTGCATGCTAATTAAGTTGAATGTAAAACTGTGAAATTAACTATTTAAGTTTGGCGTTGAGAAAAGCAAAGTGCAACTCTCTTCCGAATTTCTCTCTTATCTTATTCAGAAAAATCTTGCCACTGGAAGGGCATTTGGCATAAATTTGTTTACTAAATCAAGATGTGAATCCCTCGTTTGGCTGAAAAGGAAAGAAAAGAAGATGACATGGGTGAAGCGTTTAGCTCACAGCAATTTTAGCATATGGGCAGTTTAAACATAATGATGAGGTAAACAATTATCACTTTTTATGTCAAATAAAGAAGAAATGTAATATTCAAAACAAAGAAAACATAGTTCCTTCAAAAACAATTTTAAAAAACACACCAAAAATACAACTAAATACTATGTGCTGTTCTTTTCTAAACACTAAACGGGGGTTACCCATGTGTCATTGTTCACAGACCAAAGTGTATGAGGACTGAAATATTGATGGGGCTGAAATTGAGTCAATATAACCATGATGAAAAGAGATAACAAAAATATGTAAAGCAACAGCCACACACACATTTTTCAAGAAGCATGGTTGAAATTATAACCATATAGAAAAATAGAAGACTTTGTTAGATATTAGTTAGATTCAGTTAGCCTAACGTTAAATCAATTGAAATTTTAATTATAGAACTACGTCCTCGGGCCTCAAAACTCCTGCCATGGACACAATAAACAGATACATTTGGAGCACACTTTTGGCTACAGGAAAAAAGGCCATTACAAAGAAATAGATGACACAAACCTCATCAACAATCAAGGACTGGACTGACTTAGTAACAGACATCAGAAAATTAAAAAACTGACATTTGGACTTAATTTGGAAATGGTCAAATTTGATAGACTTTGGACTAAATGGGACTTTTATTTCAAATTAAATGTGTCGGGACTTTGTTTATTTTTGTTTATTTACAAATACAAAACGTAACAATAATGAGGACAACAAGAAGAAAAACAGCAAAAGACAGAAAACAATACAGACATTAGACAAATAGAGAGACAACAGTCTAGAAACTTCAGAGCGGGGTGAGTGTGTGTGTGTGTGTGTGTGTGTGTGCGTGTGTGTGCATGTCTGTGTGTGCGTGTGTCTGTACATGTGTGTGTGTGTGTGTGTTCGCGTTTACATGTGTGGGTGTGTGCATGGATGTACGTGTGTTTGCATGTGTGTATGTTTGTTTGTGCATATGTGTGCGTGAGTGTATATGTGTATGCATTCAAACAGAGTAAAAATCTGTTACATTATCATTACCATCATCACATATATTGTCGTACATGTAGATATAGTCATACTTTTAAAATAGCAATCATTATATACCACTACCCATTGTCATTGCATCTTTATATATATATAAAGATATATAATATTATATAAGATATAGATATGATAAACACATACATACAGTACATATACATGTCTGATAATCTCCCCCCGCATCATTTCTGCCCCTTCTTTTTTTTTTCTTTTTTTCCTGTGTCAAGTTTAGTGTCTAAGGTGCATTAAAAGAAAGAGGACATTTTACGAGCGTCTCCACTTGGGACAGAGACGCCGTCCCAAAGAAGCCACCACCTCGGTCCTGCCAGCCTGAGTGTGTTTCGGCGTGTGTACATTTCCCTTACTACACTGTGGAGCATTAAAACACAGGAAATGATGGGGGGGTGTTAGTATTTTCAGGACAACAGTTGTGACAACGATAGTAGTGATACAAATGATAACAGTGATAATTAGTACAAACAACAGCAACAATGATAATGATGATAAAACAACAACAAAAACACATTTATGTGTTAATAATATGTTTTTGCTGGACTTTGTTTCTATTGATGTTTGGTTGATGTCTACTGATGTTCTTATTTTGATGTTCGCTCTCTGGTCGTGTTGTGTTCTGTGATGTTTATTCTTTTAAAACATTGAAAATGAAAAAAAAAAGATGCTCAATACTAAACTTAGCATTCATACAAACCTGTTTTGACACTATAGAGTGATAAGTGTACTTGCCAGTAGTGACCCAGCAGTTTATCGGGTTGTTCTACATCGCAATTTCTTATACTTTTTAACATTGTTTTGGCAAATGCATCGCAGCGTTTTGCACTGCTGCCAAAAAACATGTCAGATTTAGCCAATAACTCTCGCTTTTTGGCTTTCAATCCCTGAGCTCTATAATTGCCAAGCATATGATATTTTCTTGGTTACTGAAATGAAATGAAGAAATTCCATGAACTACATTAGAATTCACACAAAAACTCTCAGCTCTGATTAGATGCCGTATACTTTTACACCAGTGAATAACTTGGGTGGCTCACAATACAACCCATTTTCATTTATTCTATGCGGTTGGATGAAAAGGTTCAAAATGTTGCCGGCGTACAGAGCGGCTTGACGATATACCCTGTGTTGGAATGTTCACTGTCAACTTATACTTGTTCTGATGCTTGGAGAAGATTAATGAGGCGTCTACAGCATTGGTCATCCATGTTTGTCCACTGTAACAAGCTTTCTGACCTTCAATAATAGCTGTGCAGGATAGGGTTCCTTGCCTCGTGTATGTTCTTCACTCAATAAAATAATCCCGCGGATCGAAATTCAAGCCCGATTTTACCTGCGGATATCCTGTTTTCCTAATAAAACACTATTGATTCTAAGCCTACCTTCCCATCAAAATCCTTCACTGCAACATACTACTGCATTAAGAGGTACAGTGCGGAGACTATATGCACATGCTAATGCCAGAGGGCCAGAGGTAGAATGTAAATGAGCAAATCCCCTAGGTAATTAAAACCCAAGCCCCTGACTTATTACGTGGAGGCTTCCTGACTAACAAGCACCTGTGCTGTATCAATTAGAAGGGCTTTATTTGTATATAATATTAATAGAGTTCAGCCCAATCTAGTAAATTTAAAGATCATTTATTCTGTATCCAGCTGTGCGAGCGATGTCGTGGTCCTGTTAATCTTGGCGCTTACTCGAGAACTGGTCACATTTGCATAAATCATTCAGATGAATTTGAAGGATGAAGATGATTTGGTGGGTTGTAACTGGCCCTCATCTTCTCTCATCTCCCTTATTCATAACAAAACAGGAGGAAAAAGTAATGATACACACACAAAATAATAACAGCATACACACACACATGTTGGGTTTCCATGCTTCTTGAGGACATTACATTGACTTTCATTCATTTCCTGGAGACCGATCCCCTTTACCATAGTTACTACTGGCCTAACCCAAACCTTTAAACCATTTTTGATCTAATAATAAAGGATTTGTGTCATGCAGACCTGATTTGTTGGCCCTGTTTTAAAAAGGGCTCTAAATTGAAGAAGAAAAAAAAAGTACAAGATCTATATAAAATAAATGTGTCTGAGCAAAGTAACTGGAAGTCTTTTGTCCTACTTCACTGCGACTCACTGATGTTTCAAAGCGTCTTGAGGCCCCAATTATAACCTGACATGCTGTTCTCTTCTTGCTTCTAATGATTGCTATCCAATTCTAGAATATAAATCACCGTACTTGTAATGACGTACTGATTAAAAAAACTGAGGTCAGAGGTTTTAACACTGATGACATAATATAGAATAAAACAGAAATGGAAAGAAATGGAGAATGGATTCATTTTGATTATATTACTATTTGAATACATTGTTGATGACATGTTGGTAGTTATTGTATGTGCTATCAGACATTTGTAAAGTGATTCTGTTCTTCTGTACCACACCAAGGTATTACTTCCATCCAATAGGGGGCAGTAAAAAAACAAACCGGCATTGAATCAGATCCCACAACTCTGGAACTCGACATTAATTGACGTTTCGAAATCCTCACTGTGGAGCGACATAGGAAATCCTATTTATGAACTGTTGTACTGACTTTCCATGATCTTTAAATTTTGAACTGTTGTATTCATAACAAGAGTTTGTCAATGACTTTGTAGGTCACGACATTTAAATAAAGATGAATAAAAACTATGATAATAATGTGACGTTATTTTAATAGGGCATTTCCTCCTGAACTACAAGGTCTGGCCAATTTGACCAATGCGAAAAGGGTTGATTCCTTATTGGAGGTCTGCACGGATCATGACCTACATATCTAAATAAAGAAGAATGCCTTTTAGCCGCTGTAGCTATATAAAACATGTGCATTTTCTTTGTTGCAGTTTGTCACAGTGAACATTGCACCTACAAGCTATGCTAGTTTCAAAACACATTGTCAGTCTTCTAAATTCCTCTTCATCAGGATCATTGTCATCACCGTTAACCCTACTTTTTACTGTGATGCACTCCAGAGTCTTGTCAGAGGGGGGTTGATTATAGCCTCCTTCACTCCCCACAGCATGGATTCATATATTGTTTGGTGGCATATATTTAAATGTAATGCAAATTCTTTATAATGACTGACTTTAAAATTCTTTTGGAGACGTATGTGACTCTCAAACTAACTTTAACCTGGAACATACATATCAATTCCAGAGCATTGAAAACTAAACTTTATTTTTGTTTTTTTGTTGTTGCTGAAAATACACTATAGAACGTAAACTCGCTCACGATTGCATGTTAAATATGCTGCCGTCTAAAAAAAAGGATAATGCAGTCTACATATTAGGTACTGAAACATCAAACTAACCAGCAACTTTTACATTGTGCTCAATCTCTACCCAAAATGCCATGGCCTCTCAAGGGACAGTGGCAAAAAACTTCAGCCACTTCACCACTGATGCCAGACTTTGCCAGTCCATGAGGATCCAATTATGGAGGTAGCAGCCCAGTGTGCACATGTTGGTGCGGTGAGTTGCCACTGAAAATAAATTCTTGGGAAAAATAAAATAAATAAATTAAGAAGCGAAACCACCACCAAGCCTATTTTTTTTTTTTGCTGTACCTGGTTTTGATTTAAGGCTGAAGAACATCCATCCGCTAACTATAATATTGCACAATGAGAGACAACAACTGTCTGTGATAGTCACAACCAGTTGTTTCTACTTTTATTTCATCCTACTATGTGCTCCTGTGTGTACAAATACTGTTCCTGGCAGTGGCTTCTACATGGTTATCATTCAAAAAGCCTTTAAAATGGATAAGTGATATCCTTCAGTGTTCTTTCTCAAACAGCTGCTTTTAACCTGAATTTAAAACACATGTATCTGAACTTGAAGAAAGTACAGTGCCTTCTGTCCTTTCCAAAAACCAACAAATTGGGTTTTTGCACAATTATAAGGATCAATATCAATATCAGGGCACGAGTGGCTGATTGTTAGTCAATATGTTATAACTGAGGTTTAAAGTATTGTCTAATTTATCTTTCAAACATAGGACTCACTGACCACTCTCCAGCCCCAGGCCCAGCACGGTTTGGCTCTATAATCAGTTTAATCAGATTAATGTATTTTCAATATGTATCATGGGTGTAGCTCTAAGGAATTTTAAACTACATTAGTAAATTGTCTTGTCCCTGACCATCCAAACCTGTCAAGTCTCAACAGTTGTATTGTATTATTGTGGAAACAGTGAATCTTCTTTGTGTGTGCCTCAGTGCACACCATGATGAAAAGGCTTCCTGATCCACCTGCTCATTCATCAGAAGAGCTGTACAGATGGTGTTCTGTGACAGAGAAGAAAACAACCAACTTTTACTGCTAATTAATCCCTCCTTCTATTCCAGTAGAAATGTAAATCCAATAAATGAGCATGAACGCAGAAACACATTAAACAAGAGTTTGTTCTCTTTCTGCTATGATTGGCAGATTCATCCTCTGTCTGAGATTGTATTTCCACTTTTGAAATTTGAAACAACAATTTACATCACAGTATCATTCAGAAAGGTTCGAATTGTTAATTTTTATGTATTTTTATTTAGTTTATCCATTACATATATTTAAAAAAATGCAATTCCCTCACAAGAATATGTAATCAAGTTAACTCCTGGTGCCCGTCCAAACAACAACAAATATGGAGAGCTACCAAGACCGACTAATAATTGATAAGGCATAATTTGTTTAAGTGGAAATAATTTTTCTAAAGCTGGTGTAATCACTCATTTGTCCAGGAGTGTTCACTAGTGATTAGATCCACAGATTTAGAATTACTTTTAGATGACAGTCCAAAAGTCTTGTTTTTCAAAAACAGTGTCCAGATGACTACAACTGAATCTATTTCTAACGTAACGAGTAAATGATTGTCATAAAACAGCTGTAATAAACACAACTTATCAAGAATAAGACAACAGCACACTTCAGGTGTTAGTTCATCATATACTTTAAGTCCAAAGTTTTCAATTGCGCAAAGCCTTCAATCTACTTCGGTCTAAATCTTGATTTAATCAGGAAATCTAAAACCAGGGCCTTAACTCACTCTTAATAATTAACAAGACCAACCTGGTGGAAGTCGTGACATTCATTTCCAAAAGCTTGCAGCTGCTTCAAAGACCGACTGCTTGCGTTCAGATAGTGATGTGAGCCTTTCACATATCAATTTCCTGAAGAGGCCGCAGTTCAAAGACACTGAGATCCCCGTGTTGTGAGTCTTGACCCGGGCCCTTGTCAGATGTCTCCATGTGCAAGCTGCCGTCCGCTAACTTAGATTGCCTTTGTGCTGTTGATAGGGCCAAATTGTATTGTCAGAAAGTTTGATAGTGTGCAAACTTTTTCTACTGTGGGAGAACATTAGCTGAGAATTTATGTAACTAAAGCTGGGACAAAAACATGCCATTTGGTTCGGCACAGCAGTGAGACATTGGAAATGACTGTTGACCCATATACCACTAACACAGAATGGAATGCACCATTTAGAAAGAGCCTGACTGCTGTTAAACATAATGACAACTTAGCAACAGCTATTCAGGCTCAATGTTAACACTCTGAAATACATGCATTGTAAAAAAATGTTTCCCATTTTACAAGACAGAGGACAATGACTCTTGGGGCTCTACAAGTAAAAAGCCAATTCTTCAATGACAGCAGCACGCTCATAACTAAGGGTTGGCATTATAAATAATACAGTTAAGGTGCATTTAATGTGTTTTTATGATTGTAAAGCACATTGAGTTGAGTTTAGTATGAACTGTGCTCTGCAAATACATTTTGACTGATTGATTGAAGGAGACACATTATTAGAAAAAAAAAAAACTTCACTTACAGTACTTCATACTGAAACTTTTTATTTTTGTCTTATTATTAATCTTTTTTAAGGCCACAGAGAGCAAACACAAAGTCCATACATAAAAAATACACAATATTAAATTGCAATTCCTAGTTAGTTATACTCGTAGGCTTGAGCTTTGGCCCCTGTGGGGGGAAAAAAATCTTCGGCTCCCTATTGTAAACTGTAGCTTTCCACATGCGGACAGGGTCAACTTAAGGTATCAGTAAAAGGTCCTGGGATCTATTCCCAATCCTGCATGGGGCCTTTCTGTGTGGAGTTTGAATGTTCTCCCCGTGTCTGTGTAGAGTTCCTAATTAAGCTGTTTTGTGATTTCTGTCATGTCTTTGTGATTTTTATGATTCCTTTCCTGCTGTGTGAAGCACTTTGAATTGCCTTGCCTTCTGCCGCCCTGGATAGACTTTTAATAGAAACACAGTGCTTTGATGACACAGTTTGAACACACATAAAGGGGCAGGTCAGGTGGCAATCAGAGCTGCTGTTTTCAACCGGAAGTCAGTGGTCGTGTTTCTTCTATTAAGTCATTTTAGATCAATAATTTAAAATGACAAAAATATTGCTGGCATTTTTTCTTGTTATTTTACTGTACCAGCACCGTCTTTTGTGGTTATTATATTCTGTTTATTCTGCATCATACTCCTGGAATGCATTTTTGTTATACAAATATTCAATATTCAATTTATGAACTGGCAACATGCTGATTTTCTTTATTTTGTCACTTTTGAAATGACAAAATGTATGTAACATACCACTGAGTTAAGTGGTATAATCCTGCAAATTGCACAGTAAAAACTGTAAACATAATTTAACTCATAAAACTTCATCTATTCATTAATATATCAACAATGACACCAGATGGAATTTGGGATATATTTTAGTAATATGCCAACATTTACTTTAACCTACCCCTCATTTGCAAATGAAACATAAAATGGATTGAACAAAATAATGAATTGCCTCAAAAATGGGAGCCAAGTTATTGTAGCAATAACCATTCATAAGGTGAGATTGCTGTTCGGGGCAGAAATCTAATACATTTACCCATTCAACACATTAGGGTCTTGTGGGGAAAATTGGCTTTGTTCTTTGAAGTTATTGTTTACATTCTTTCATGACAACTGTGTGGGTAAAGAAACATTGCAATGGATAAAACCAAACACCAGGAACATGAAGCTCAGAGGCAGAGGGCTCCAAAATTATGAAGATTTAATAAAGTTTTGATTGAAAACATTTCTCATTCTGTAGCCACAGGGACTTCCAGTATGTGAAATTAATGGCTTTGGCTAATCTGAAAGTGTTATTTGAACTGGCTTTTCCCACCAGATGATGCTTGTGCTTTCAAACACAGCACCAAAGGCATGGCCCTTCGGAAAGGTCTAGGCACACCATCTGCTGCAGAGACCCACTGATCATTAGGAATACAGCTGAGTAAATTTACAGCTACCTTTCAGGCCAAGAAGAAACGTCAACTGGGTTTAATCTGGGTGACTAATCAAGAATTTAATAAATGAAGGTTTGTTTTGAAATTGCGTTCATAGGTGAAAATGTCTCATGTCTCATGAAGCCAGTGCGCCATTGTTTTCTGGTTTCAACTATTTATGTTATTGCTTTGCCTGAAATGTTCCACACTATGATATTAACTTTACCATCTTTCAGTCATTCAATTACAGGTGTTTTTATTTCCCAAAAATACTTATTATGCCATTTCGTGAAACATTCTCTGTGGAGAAAAAACATTTCAGAACCTATACTTAAAACTATACTGCTCCTATTATTACTATTATTAAATTATAATAGTACAGTATATTTCAGACAAACCTTGTCATGTCAACTGTTCTATATCCAACCAGAGTGTGGTGCTTTGACTCACAATGATACCACAAGCAAGCCATCTCCCAGCCATTACCTGTGTACACCAGTTCATGAGTATGTGACTGCAAGTAGTCTCCAGACGACAAAAAATGGCATGATTCTGTTTCAAAGTCGAATGTAAACCAGTTTAGATGCCAATATATTTTTGGTTGTGTGCTTAGTATTCACAAAATGTCTCGACTCACATAGATAGAAAAACAACACAATAGACATATATTGGTAGAAATCCCAACAAAGTCATAACATGAGCATCAACGGCCATTGGACTCATTTGATTAGGCCATAAATAAAGACCAGTATTTACATTTGAGACAACCAGAGCCATTTAGAGGAGCAGAGACGTGATGGACCTACCCACATCAACAGAGGGGAAGACGGCTCACTAGAGACTATAAACTAATGTCCCAAAGAAGGAGCTATAGGAACTAAAACTTCATCTCTATGTAAAATGTAAAAGAATAGCACGTTTATAAATAAGAGATCAAAGAAGCTGACATCTAAGAAAGAAAATTTAAAGAAGCTCTCCAGACTTCAAAGTAATACAATTCTGCTTATTGGAAGTGTGCAATCATTCGTGATTCAAGGTTTGTGTGATATACTGTCATAGTCGAGATGTCAGTGAAAAAAGTGAAATATTTGAAGCCATTGTGATCAGATACCAACATAGAGCCCGTCTAAAACTAAGATAAATCAAATTAATTTAGCAAAAATGGGGATTGTGTATGCAATAATTCTCCGTGTTTGGAGGTATCTGAAGAGATTGAGAAATCATTTTAATATTGAGTAAGTTCAAAGTTGTTGTTTTTTTGTATATTTGTCTTAATTTTGTCTGAAAACCAAAACCAAAATTGCAAAACATCACCAAACAATATAAACATTTTTACACACAAGGTGTTACATTTAAAATGGCTGTTTACCTTTGATCGTCTTAATTTAAAGATACTGTTGTGTGATAAAGGATGTTTAAATTTGTTTGCGATATTGCCCCAAATTGACATCATACGTCCAGTACAAGTTTTTTTTTAATACAGTAATATAGATCTATTGCAGGAAACACAAACACACATGAGCACTGGCAGCATAATTTACTTTATAGAACATTTGTCACCACTGGAACGTATTTAATCACTACATATGAAATAATGTGGGAGCGACTTGTGGAACGCGCCTCTGGCTAACAAGTGCCTATTAATCCAATTCATAATTTTAGTGGATTTAATTAATTTTGAATGTCTCACAGGGACACAACCTACAGTGGTAGTTTTATGCGTTATGGTGTCTCATATATGTCATATTACAAAGGCTATAGTGATTATCTTATTATACTTTTTACTGTTGCTGATTTTGTGGAGGAAATTGTCTCTGAAATGTCATAGTCTACATTTATATCAAGGATTAACTTTAAGCACCCCATGATAAACCCGCTTTACTGCCGGCTGTAAATCGAAAGCCTAAAGTGTTATGGTCCTGTTTGGAGTGTCCTCGAGCTCAATGGTGGACTGTACATATAGCTTTTACACTGACAAATTACTAGTTACCCACTCCTCCCTCTACCATACAATGCTTGTTTATGGACACAAACAAATTTTAAGTTTTTCTGGAACCATAAAGCAGTACATATACAAAAAAGATGCATAACAGCTGCTGAAATATCAAGGCAATGAAGAGGCATTTCTTTTTTGGTTGGGTTTTTCACATTGTGTTCCGCCATGAGACATTTCAAGCAGCACTATAATGGAGTCATTCAGTGAAGAAAAATCTGTTTACATGTGCATGTACAAATTGAAACATGCACAGTGACAATTGGGGCAGCTTTCTGAGGCGCACAGTCATATTTTTCACACAAATTGACTTCCATTTCAGCTGAGCGACAAAGGCCACCTCAGTCCCATAAACACAAACTTACACAAAGAGTGGAAACAAAGATCAATGTGTGAAGAAAGGGAAAAGCGGCTATTGCAAATGCAGAACTCTGAAATGCATATTGAGTGTTGAAAATTATATTGTTTTAATGAGCTGCACAGAATCCATGACAGCAGAACTCCAAGTGACAATTCCTTGCAAAATTAAATGTATTTTAAATGTACAGCAATAATTCGTATATAAAATAATTACAATTATTTACAGAACAAGAAAATATGCACTTATCACTGATACTATATGTACTTTAAAGCAGGGGTACTTATTTTTTATATTTTTTTTAACTATTATTGAATTCAGATTGAGCATGACTCTTGGATGAGAGTCGAACGTCTCGTTTTTCAACTTTTTAATTCAACCTTTATTTAACCAGGAAAGTCCCATTGAGATTATCACCGGTAATCTCATGTCAAGAGAATCCTGGCCAAGACAACAGGGCTGATCATTCATAATATCAAGACACATTTTTACAATCACAAAAATATGTTCCCTAAAAACAGTTACAAACTATAGATCCCATTTACAGACCTTTCAACATAGATTTCAACTGACCTATTGAAATCAGTTCTTTTACTTTCCAGACCTTCTTTAAATCATTCCATGTTGAGGGAGCAAAATATAGAAATGCCATTTTACCAGCCTCTGCGCGAACACAGAAAACAAGTCTTGAGATCGCAGGTAATACTTTCCGTCTGTTTTATGGTGAATATATGCACAAAAATATGGAGGGAGCAGACACATGATACCCTCATAAATAACCATGTACCATTGTTTTACAATAAAGTCATTTACAGTCATTTACACACACACACACACACACACACACACACACACACATACACAAAAAGCCTGGTACCCTAACTTTAACATTAATGCCATCAAGTTGCAAGTTCTGTGTCTTGAAAGATCATTTACAATTGTTGAGATTAACAGTGGTTTACAAGGCTAATACAATCAATAATTACAAAAAGTCATGTATAAACAAGTGTGTGCAATTATGAGATTATGCACTAAAAATAATACAGCAAACAGAAAGTCAGCAAATTGCACTCAATTAATACAAGTTTTTATTGGTATTATTTTTAATTTAACACAGGAGGAGGAGATAGTGATTTTTTTTTTTTTTTTTTTTTTTCTTGAGCATACTTGAGCCTATAAAAAGAATATTCAATTGCACTTTTCACAAAAACTGTGAGGAAATGTGCAAATATTACTAATGTACACAACATTTAATGACAAAGAAAATTCTCAGTGAGTTGGAAAGCATGTCCCCCCGCACTCTTTCAGGGAGCTCGTTAGATCCTTAAAAGCACGTGTCGACACATAGTTAGAACGGGCGAAGGGAAAACAATGTAGGCATTACTTAGCTGCGCATGGGCATCCCTGTGATCTGTGCGATGAAGCCTGGGTCCTGCTGAGAGCTTTTGTGCTGGTGCTACATGAAGACGAGATAGAGACACACGGGGACAAGACAGACGAGCTGAAAGTAAGAACAAAGAGCCAGGAGACGCACTACAGAAGAAACGAGCGCGAACATGAGAAAGATGGATCATGGAGAGGATTGGGGGAAAACAACAAACACACAACAAACACACAGATGTTTACTGCGCGGTGTACTCAGGCCTGCATCAGATCTGCACTCCGACTCCATATACTCCCAACGCACGCTTTCAACTATCTCATGTACTTCAGTGATTGGGGGCTTTTCTATTTTTATCTGTAATGGTCAATAAGAAGATGAAAAATGTGCAATATAGTGATTTAGAACAAACCTGTTTTTCCCATTGGCAAATGTTTAAGTCCTTTTTTTTTTTTTGTCTGTTATTGCTTTGTTTTTTTTGCGCGAGAAAAAGTTTCTGATTTTTTGGTGACGAAATCTCCAGGCGTTGAATCTGAACTTACTCAAAGTACAAATTAATCAATACCATTTTATTAGCGGTAGAGCAGCATGTTTTTGTGGCTTTGTTAGACTGTTTTGCCTCTGCCTAATACATAAATAAAAAACATACATGGAATAATGAATAGTCAAGTCAAGTAACAACTGCAGTGCTGAACATGGAACAGTCACGGATAGCTTCAATAATACACTGTAAGGTCAAACAACATAAAACAACATAAAGAGTGAACAAGAAAATATTACCTTTTTTAATTTTAAACATATTCTTGATTTTTTATGTTTTAGAACTAAAAAATGAATTGTTTACAAAAAATTTAGATTACTACATATTCGCCAGGAACTTACATTTGGCTCCATCTTCGCTCCAACGCGCAGTTTAAATGGCAAAAACGCAGAAATGCTCCGAAAGAGTCTGGTGATGTCTTGATTTTCAACTGGTGTACCGGGGAACACGAGAGCGATTTGACGTATTGTCACGTTTGACATAAAACAAGTGTCAAATAAATTAAATGTGACTGTGTGGATGGTTTTAAACAGATTGGCCAGCAGGTGTCGCTCCGCTCAGTATAAAAACACCTCCCTTCCACGCCCCGTCCTCCTGTCCTCGGGTAGCTATCTGCGTTACCTACTTCAATAATTTATTTCTACAGCCATTAATGTCTGTTTTACTCTAGTGCCGTGGCGAGGCTCATGCCCCACGACACACCACGCTATGGGTTACTCCAGGTTTGTGCTTTGGCGGCTGGTAGTTCTGTAAGCTGGGGTCCCAATGTGTGTGTAGCCAGCTGAACTAGCCACGTTCGCTGTTCGTCAAGGGTGCGCAGCAGATTATCAGCGGTAGGTGAAAGGAAAGCTTCATTTTAGGCCCATTTGATCTGCTCTGCCTTAAAACTAAGTCTTAAATCTTAACAATGATGAATGTAAAAATCCACTGAGACCTTTTTTTTTTATTATTATGGAACTTATCATTTATAAAAACAAATAATAATATGGTCCTGGGCCCATGATTGTCTGGGCGGCGTTGTTGTTCCTCCGATTTGGTTTTAAAAGTTAACTTACTCTGACATGCCACATGGTTCACACATGGATTTAATTGAAAAAGTTACTATTTTAGCGTGTCCTGAGCAAACATCTGATCCCCAAAAGAAAGCCAAACAATCACCATTGCGAGATTCAATTAAAATAATGATTGCGTATTTGGTGGAGATTGTAAAGGCTTTTTGAACATGACTTTTACTTAAACTAACCCAAAGCAGACCAATGAATCTCTTTGAGCACAATATTAATATAGTTAATTATAATAGTTAGAATTAAAAACATTGCCACTCTTATGATTGGTCCAAAAAGTTTTGATCAGATCAAACTAAAGCATATTCTCATATAAAATAACGTCCACGGAGTAAAAAACCTTGAAACATAGTGCAATCATGATGGCAGGAGAAGACCAATGCTAAAAAGAGAAAAATAAAGGGGAAAAAAAACAAGGACTGTTGAATAATTAAATCTACAAATTAGCGTCTATCAATGTATAACAGGGAGAAAAAAGAGCTTTATCTAAAAATGGAGTGGTCTTCTTCAATGTTCCCCTTCATTACCCAACCCAAAGTTTTTCAAAGTACAATATAATATTTCACGTTGGAGGAGCAGTAGCATGATTTCACTTTACATTATTTATGCTTGTGCTTGAAATTGCAACTAGTTCACATGGAGCCTTAACGCAAACAATGCCGGGATTTATTTACATGGGGCAACACGGGAATGAATAATATATTTCCAGAGAAACAAATGTGTATATTTTACATCTTCAACAATGGCTCTCGCTCAGACCCATTGGTCTGTATGGCGCATGCAGCTCGGGGCTCCCCCAGGACCCTGGTCTCAGCTGGCCTCATCAGAGAACATGGAAGTGTCGCGTACGGAGCAGGAAATGGGAATGTCAAGGTCATCGGCGAGCATCGTGGAGCACATTTCACCTCCGCCACGTGTGACAGCCATATTTGGACAAGAAAGCAGGAAGTCTGTGCATTTTCAAGTATAATGAGACGTGTGGAATGGGGTTTCAAACTGTGGGTTGGAAGGCACTGCTGATGTCTGGCACTTCCATTGACAGTGATAAGATAGATAATATGTTGGAAAAGTGTATGGTTACGGTGTGTGAATGCTAACCCCTTCAGTTAGCATCTAAAAATTGTAATTTGTTTACTGATAATAACGTTTGAGTCTTTGTTATTTATGTAATGCTTTCCCCTGATTCAGAATAGACTGGTTTATTGAAGCCCTGGAGTAGACATGATTTATTCCAGAGTTCTGTCCATTTTTATGCAATAATTGAAATCATATGGTTCTACTTTAGCAATGTGTTTGTCCACGGTACTATGATTATATTTGGATGCAATAGCTTTGGAAGTTTTCACAGTGGACATATTTGCTTTGCATTTCTTCAATTATATGTGTTTTGCAGCAAACAAAAATAAAATATAACACAAGATCAAATTAAATTAAATAAAAACAGCTTGCCACAGATTTGAACTTGAACTCTACTTCTCTTAATGGAGACAGATAGATTTAATGCCATACGGAACATCTACAATGAGAAGTGGAGAACCCTCAACCCGAAAAGTCACTTTGTACATAAGTAACCTTTAAATAGATTGTTTTATTCTTTTGAAGATGACGTTTTGGGGGTGTGAAAAGCTAAAGAGCCACAGATTTATGGCACAAGAATCCAAGTGCTGCATTTGTTGAAAATAGGGCTCCAAACAGCTGACAGGTTTCATCCAGACCCACATTCGTACATCGTGGTGTCACTTTAGGGCATTCAGGACATCTGGTTGTCTTGGAGCATCTGTACTGAACATAGTGAATACCAACTGAGCTGCATCCAAAATTAATTATTTCAGTTAAATGAGAGCCCAATACATTTTATCTGCTTCATCATGTGCCTTTTAATCAATATTATTTTACAACTATGACCAGTAAAGACAAACCATAATTGATAGAATAGCTTACAAACATATATGCCTGGGGTCTCCAATTGTAATTTCCAGGAGGCCAGATTTTTCGGAGAGCTACAAAATCGGACTACAAAATCCCACTACAATGTTGTCTTATCGCTACAAGATCCGCACAACAACTCACAGTGGCACAATTCAACAACAGAGATCGACTTCCAGGACTTAGGCAGACCTAAAGCAGGTCTATAGCAGATCTAACGCAGGACTAAAGCAGGACTACAGCAGGACTAAAGCGGGACTAAAGCAGGTCTTGGACTATCAGGCCAAGTCTATAGCAGACCTAAAGGCCACCATCAAGCTTAAAGCACACAAAACTAATCAGACCCAGGTATAATAAGTACTAAAGAAGCACTAAACTAGGACTATCTTAAAAATAAATGTCAGTACATTTGGTTCAAATTATATTGAAAGCACAGTAGCCTACAGTAGGCTGCCACAAACATAGCTAACTTTGCTATTTTATTTAAGAACGAACGCAGCTGTCACTAGGCCGCATGCAAAGTATCATGCTCGTTTTTAGAGCCGCCCCAGACCACGGCATCTATTTTTTCAACACGTTTCACGTGAAATAAATGCAACGTAATGAAATGGACAGTGGGGAGAAGGTTCTTGAAAGCACTAAACTGGTGACAACGGATCTGCACCTGTGAAATAATGTATTCTTATCTTTCCTTTGTGCGAGTCACGTTCTCTGCATGTTAAGATGTAAAATTATGCGTGTTTTATTCAATCCAAAGCATATTCACAGAGAAATTAATCTATGACGCCTTGAATTTAGAAGTGCCTAAAGCAAACGTGCAAATGTCCCGAGAGAGACCGAGGCCCATGTCATAACACGCCCCATGGGACACCACTCCATCATGCTCTGCCGTCTGACGTACCAGGCACTCGCGCAGGTTAAGGCCTTTCAATCTAACACCGAAGCCTGGAAAGCATACTGTCCTCTGGTGCCACGGCATGTAAGGTTGTCGAACAGACTTCCAAACACTCGGGGCACACGGTCCTTCCGCATGTTACAGTTGCACCAAATCATCAATGAAGCTGTTATTTACTGTGTCTGCAGCATCAAACGTTTGTGCTTTGAGAGAGCAGTGTTTCAGAGGAACTGGGGATCTGTGGCCCGCCAGGACCAGCAAGCGGAGCAGCTGGAAAGCAGCGCAAAGCGATGTTTTGTGCCGTGGAGGGTCGCGACATTTGTTTTATAACATATTTTTAATTATGGGAGACTGTGCCACGGGCCAGACCATATTGCTTGGGGGTCCGGAGTTGACCCGCGGGCTGCCTATTGGAGACCCAGGATATGCCTTTCATGTGCCAGTAGATAACGATTTATGCAATCATTTGATCCTTTCGGTCCTTATAGAACAGAGTCATGTACCATAAGGAAAATTATACCAATTTCATTTCATGTAATGACTGCCAAACAAAACTAATTCCAAATGCTATTAAATAATAGTGTGCCTATTACTGTAATAGCACTCTTTCAGTTGATGTCATGATTTAGTTGCACAAGTCAAGGCACACACAATGCTCCCATTAATTTCACTGTTGGTTTTATGAGTTCGAACCAATTTAAAGGTTGTACGCAAAACAATAATGTGTAAAATTAGGGTGGCAATTCAATAGACAAATGCTAAATATGGAAACTGTTTTCCCGGAGAACGACGTGTCTAGAGCCATTTTCCATTAAAGGGCAAGACAAAATGACTGTCACTAAATTGTAGAGCACTCAACACAATACAAACAGGCCGCTGTTTGAGCAACAATCTTAAGCAACAATTTTAGTTACTAAAATATGCTAAGGTTTCTGTAGTCATCATTAAGAATAATATTACAAATACAGTTTTAAGGTTTTAAGGCACAGTTTTTGTAACGTATAAATCTACTGAAAAAAGAGCATCGTGACTCCGAACACCAATCGGCTCTGGTCAGGTTGTGGTGCTGAGTTATGACTTCATCCTCATCTCACTTGTGCAGAGGCAGCAATTAAATGGGTTCAAGTAATCAACAGAAGGTGCTTTGCTTAAGAAATTTCTTACCTCATTGTTCAAGTCATTTCCAAGACAAATTTTTGCCACTTCCTTTAAATCCTGGTGCTTTGAGAAAGCTGTCACCAGTCTGCCTGTTCAGATATGGCTCCCTGTGGGGGTCTTCCATCACAGATGAAAGTGAGCTCTGAATGATCTGGAAACTGGAGAAGGAGGTTTGCCATGACAGGAGTACTGGGTGGTATTCATCAAATTAACACATTTGCTCTCCATCTCCCTGTAGGAGAGTAAATTCTCACTTAAAGACCCGCTGACTGTTCCTGAGAACAAGAAAGTTTAAAAAAAGATTGAAGAAAAAAGATGAGTGCTTTTCTTTGAAATGTTCTGTTTTGTGTCGTAATGGCAGATATGTATGGCTACGTCCTGAGCATGACTGAATGAAAGAATGTGACTGGTCAAAATTTCTGCTCTGAATTGTTCCCTGACAGTCAATTAAATCTCAATGTGTTCGAAATGTCTTCCATTTTATTGTAATTCTCTGGCTCCTTTCTTTGTCTTTCCTAGAATACAAGGAAGAAATAATGCGGGTTGTGCATTTGTTATTTCAAAATTAACAAAGACATCAACATATTCCATGACACCTCTATATGACCTTTAATAAAATGTGTTCTGAAAACATGCCACAACATCGAACAAACACATGCAGAATTAAGTTTTCACTTTCATCAATTTGAGTTGACATTTCTCCTTTCTTACTACATCAAGCGTCATTTAGCCATAGCACTAATCTTTCAATCGGTACGGCGGTGTCAAAGAAAGGACAGAGGAGAAAGTTTCTGGTGAGACAGGGATATGCCCGTGAACGCATGTGTAATTAATGACACTCTTACTCGTAATTAAAACCTCTTAGCTTTCTCCTCACAAGGTTGGAGCAGCTGGTATAGACAAGGCCCTCACCGCCAGACAAGACACATAAATTTGGTGACAGTATCGCGAGGCTGCACCTGCTTATGCTACACCTGTCACCGCGGCAATCATAGCTCATCCTGTCAATGAATTAACTCCCTTCTGTGCGGAGGGAAAAAGCCACACACATCTCATTGAGGTATTAAAATCCCTAGAGGCTTCAAGGGGGGGGGGGACTATGTATCCATTTTCAGAAATTAAATATTGTTGTTTGGTTGAGGAAAAAGGGGCGACACCTCCTAAAGTAAAGTGGCATACTGGAGATGTGACAGATTTCCCCCAGGAGCAGTATCAGCCTTTCCTAGTAACTATAACTTAATATCATGTCAAAGTCTCCTGAGGACGATGCAGCGAGTCAAGCCACTGGAGAAGAGGAAGATGTAAGAACAAAGGGACATTCTCCATGAAAAACATACAGTTGGAGGCAGGAAGTCAAGAAGAAGATTCAACATGAGCCACCAAGTCAAGTGAGCAAACAATGGGGACTTCCACAATTCATTTTTAAGGATATACACTTTATTAGACAGGACATTGTAGTGTGAAATGTTGGCCGCACTGATATTTGTGCTATCAGAACTACATTAAAAATATATACTTTGTGTTATACCATATCCAAAGCGGTGACACAAGAAGCAGGGGACGCCATATTTTGAAATGGAATGTATTTTCTGGCGGTGTTGAAGTATGACTAATAATTATAGAGTCAAAAAAGTCACGTCTCACTTACTTCTTCTAAGAATATTGATATTGATTTTTGGAACGCAAACCAGGTCTAAATAACATGACTCACACAGTTATAACACTCTGCTGTCTTCCGAACGACAATACAGGAGTCTCCGATGCGACAGAGCAAGATTCAAAAACATGCTCATCCCTATAGCCATAAACATGCTGAACAAACTGTAAACCATGACCCTCTGTTCACTTCTATTATGCATTTTAATTACTTTATGTCATTTGTATGTTATGCCACGCAAAGGTATGCGGTGCTTGCTGTGCGTCTTTTCTGTGAAATAGTGTTCCTTTTCAAATGTACAAGCGTGAAGACAAATATCCCTGCGGGGAAATTAAGGAACTAACAAACTAACTAATAAGTACAGTCTCTTGATTAACCTTAGGCCAAAATAAGAACTAATCAAGGTCCAACCCCCGGACTGAACCACATTCACATCTAAGTACGTCAGTGACCAGCAGTAGTCTACTATTCACGTCGAATCCCTTACCCGAACAGCACAAACATATACATAAGTGCCTATAGACCTATTTCAGACCTTAACATATTCTCTCACACGGCAAAAAATAAAGTTTCCTTGCACTCGTACATTTGCCACTGTCAAATATCATATGCTCACATTCTCCTCGAGCGTTTTGTTGAAATATTAAGTCCTGTACAAAGTGCCCCAAGACGATACGAGTAACATGGGAACAATGTAAGGCTATCAAGGCACATGAGACAACAATAGGGAGAAGCACTTAGAATGAAATTTTAATGTGACTTCAATAAAGTATTCTGTTGTCTTTTCCAGAAGTGTTTCTAATGGTAGAAGCTTTGGCCAAACAGCCCACTGGGACGTGTTTTAGTTTGAGGCACTTTTCACATGCCAGTTTATATGAAATCTCCCCGTGTATCCATTCTTTATCTGCTCTGTCCATCATCTTCACACCACTTGAGGGAAGGGGCAGATACTGTGGACATAAAAGGTAGACTCGAGACCCGCTGGCCTGATACCTCACAGGATTGGCTTTTTTTTTCTTTTATTAAAACCACTTGGCATGATGAAATTGTTCTTCTTTTCTTAAACCCACTGTACTCTTCATGTTGTGTGGAAGATGGAAAACGTCAATTTAGCTTCCTGTTTTAAGCAATTTTAGGACTTTTCACCTTTAAAAAGATATAATATTTTTGTTTTAAATTTTAAATTGCTGACAACAGTCCTGCTTTTCATAGTTTAATAGGTTTGAGCTTGAATCTGGTGGATCCAATCCAACACAAAGTAAAGTTTCCCAACAAAAACGGTATCTGCAATTGACTCTATTTAAGCAGTTGTTGTTTTTTTGATTAAATGAAAGTCATTCAGCTCGAGTGCAACACATTTCAATCTGGTTTAGCTGGTAGGTTGACATTTTTCAACTGCGGAAATGTCAGTTAGAGAGCAATGAAAACCATTCCTCTAAAACAAAAGCTCATGACAGTTATTTCTCTTCATTTTTGATTGTATTTTTGATCGATTGCAGTCTCTCTCATATGCCCCATCTTTAGAACAGACACCACCTGTAGCATCCAAACAACAACTAAACACACTTATCAATGCAAATTGATTCAAAAATAAACACTTACAATAGATATTTGTCCCTGTTTTGACCACCCAATAGTATCTGAAAATTGTGGACAATTGATTCGAGCAGTAAAAAAACGTGTCATCTGTGAGCACTCTGTGGGTTGATGGATGTTCACCGTGGACACCTTGATCACCCGAGCTGTCGAGGTGTAAGCCTTGTTTGATTACTATCAGAGGGGCCTGAGATGGTCAGAGATAGCTGTATGGACCACAGACTGTCTCCGGCCGAAACCTCTCTCACATACTAGGACCAAGATGCTCATTTCTGTCAATCCAGCTGTCCATACCTGAGATGAAAATAGCCCACATAAAGCCATCACTCAGCATTGACAGAATTTAGTTTTAAAGGGTTTGGTATTTGAGGTGTGAACAGAAATATTGTAGTCATGGGATGTGGCTTTTGTCAATCTAAATTAATTATTATTATTATTATTATTATTATTATTATTATTATTATTATTATTATTATTATTATTATTATTATTATTATTACAACAATAATAATACTAATACTAATACTAATAATAATAATAATAATAATAATAATAATAATAATAATAATAATAATTATAACAAAAATGCGAATTATAATCATAAGGAATATTAATGATAATTATAAACAAAATACGCCTTTGTATCAGTCAGGAGGATCGAATGGTATTTAATAAAAATAATAATAAATATTACCAACTTGTGTTACACCCTTGGTTGTCTGATTTCCTGTGGGTTGGGCCTGCTGATCGGGGGGGCGGTGTCTTCATTTTGGTATTTCGTGTGCCCCAATATGGAGTTTTAAAGCTAATTATTGTGGTTAAAATAGTTTTACATTTCAGACAGGTAAGTGGTGCCCCATTACCGATGGTTTTGGGAGTTCTTCACTATAGGCTGTAGTTCCCAAAAGTGGATTCACCTTGTTGTTTTTGTTTGATCAGGGGAGCGGTGAACGTGGGTACAGCGCTCGTATCGTCCGCCAGGTTAGGAGCTGTGCCCAGAGGTTTCTCCAGTGTGTGCTGGGACACGCGCTCAGCTCTGTTCAGTTGCCAAGGATGCGGTGAAGGAGGAGTGTTGCGCTTCATCGCCACAATTTGTATTTGTATTTATTTAAAGGGACAATACATATTTAAAACAAGAAAAAGCAAAACAATAAAGAAATAAATAACGTGCCTGTGAATATGCAGGATTATAGCCCAAACTAATTTCCATCCTTAGTCCTTAGGGGAAGAGTGGCCGAAAGAGTGGAAAGTGTGGAAGAGTGGTCAAAAAGCCTTCTCTTTCAAATTTGTTTGAAAATGTTCTCCTGGGTGGTCCAGTCTAAAATGCTACCGTCGGTAGCAAGATGGATTGTTGGTTTGAAAGTGGGTGCCGTGTCATGGTGACTTTGTAAGTGAGGCCATATACCTGGTAGTCGCCTCTGAAAGGTTTTGTGGAAAAGGGCAAAAAATAGCCTATAATGAGTCTGGTGTCTTAATGAGCGTGTTTTTCTGGCCCAGATGTGTTCAAGTACATTCATCCTGTTGTGTTTTAACCTGGCTGACTTCAGACTGTGTCTCACTCTGACTTGAGTTCTTTACATGAATCAGTCTGGGAAGGCTCTCACCGAAAGCCGACATGATGTTAAAAAAAAAATGCTTCACACTTATTAACAGGGGAAGAAGCAAAAAAAAAATCAAAATTTGTGTTAAATTCAGTGTTCAGAAAAGCACAGTCCTCTTTCGCATCCAAAAATGTACTATCCCATGGTGTCCGTACTTCTCCTAAAACAGGCCGAAGCACAGCTGTCTGCGCAGCCATGTTTTGTTTTGGGTCAGTTGTTTTGACTTCCGCCCAAATCACAATGCTGCTCTGTGATTGGCTCTGTGATTGCAAACAAATCCGCGGGAGCCTAACAAGATTGATTCTCAAGATTTTTGTGAACTTACAAAAGTTGAAGAATTCATCTTGCTGTTCACCAGATATCTGCAAAAAAGTTTGAGTGTTGTGAGTTCAGTCCAGGTGACATGGCTCTGGTTCTGACTCCTCTCTCTGGCCCTTATGTTGTAATTTTTTCAAAAAGGGTGGTTAGCCATAATTTTCATTTGTTAGCTCTATAAGGCCTTTTATTGTAATCTCCTATTACATTACATACAATGTGAGGCCCATCACTACCTGCAAAACAACATCGATCTGGAATGGCGCTTGTTTAAATCGTTTGGGAAGAGGAGAGACTATAAGAGGTGTTTAAGCCAATCAGCAAATTGGCATGCAACAAAAAAAAAAATCTAAATTAATGTTTAGCATCGTAGTACTTCTTTACTCTATGTTAGCAATTATTAAAAATTTAGGCTTTCTTCAAAAATTGTATGACCGCGAAGAGCTTTACCACACATCATTATGTATCATAACTTCTTAAAAAGTGATTGCAAGCATTTTCGTTACTAATAAAATGATAATTTTGTAATCAATTATATCAATCAAATATATTATGACAAATGCCCCCTCCCAAATTGTATAGCTACACACAAGACAATGAAAACATTCAGCGAAGTTGCATTGCTCTGTGCCTTAATTACGACACCTGACCACCAAATATAATTTATTACAGAGTCGTCTAAAATAGATTTTACTAACACTCACCACATCTGCATTTAGCATCAGCTCATTATTGAACTCCCATTTACAGGCCATATTATCTTTTCTCATTGCCACAGTCATTTTTCATCATGAGAAATGATCATGTCATGAATCAGGTCAATTTCAAAGGTTATATGCAGATTGTCTTGTGTTTGACATTTGTTTACAACATGGAATGGTTCATTCTTGTTTTTTCTTAAACTTATCAAATTATTAATGTTAAAAGCTGTAGTTGTCATACAAGTATTCAGTTTTGCCTTAATTCACATAACACAATTTAGATTGACAGAAACTTCAAACATACAAAAGGTGCGGATGTTGTCATAGAAGTGACAAGAAGATTTAACCCAGAAATGACTTATTGACAGATACGTGTAGCCGTCCTTTTGGCACTAAACATTTCAAATTATTTATTATTTTAATGTAAAAATGTAACTGCACATATTTTACACACATTTATGTATGGTATTTTCCATTGTCATCATTGTTTTTCTTTAGGTCCAGCCAGAACCAGCTGTGTTGCTTTCAAAAAAACATAATAATGATAAGCATGATAACTGCTAAGAGGAGGGCCTTCCATGCGTGGGACGTTGGCCTTTTTCTTCATTTATTCCATTTTGTCCACTATCTTATGAAAGAAAACTGTCATGTTGCTTGATTTGCTGTACATAAAACTAAAGCTGTAACCCTCTTTTTTCCAGTCAAATCAATCATTCTGGGAAGCATCAGGGTCAGTTTGTACACCAAACCATCAGGTAAGAAATTACCGGAAAATAAAATGAAAAATAAATAGGACTTTTATATGGATTCCTAAAACACATTTTTAGTGAATTTACCTTCAGCTTTTAAAAGAGAATTGTCAAAACCCAACAAATGCTCATTATAGTGTCAATCGGACCCTACCTCCAGACACCAGCTTTACTCATTTATATATTTAACAAAGAAAATCTAGGTGGGATTTGAAATCTGAATTTCTCTGTGCAGAGCTTGTTTCTACTTATGATTAGTGTTTTCAGACCTTGTATTGCATTCAGCAGTATGACATATAGCCACAGCAAGGGAGTGTGGAAATGTCAATGTTCTTAACACCGATCCATTTGTTCCAAATATATATCTCGCTACTTTTCACTTCAACTTTTGCGCCTCAAATGATGTCAAAAAAACAACACTTCTTTTCAAATGCAGTAGATTTACAGTACACAATTGCATGAAACTTTGCCAGTGCTCAACTTTGTGCGGCGAGAGGAAACAGATGTCCTTTCGTTGGGAGGGCAAAGTAGTCATGAGTGAACAACTGTCACTGTAGGAGCAGGTTAGTGTTTGCAGTGCTGTGGACTCTGAGTGGGACTCAACGCAGGGATATAAGACCTAAAGACGACTGCAGGGGAAGATACATTAAAATCATGTTAAAGGACACATATTGTGATAACATTTATTTTGAGCTTTTACCATGTTTTCCATTAGCTTTTACATTATTCCCTAAGCAAAAACCTATCTGAAGTTAATTTTGGCTTCATTCACAATAGTTATATGAATCATGTCTTGAAAGTCTGAGCCTCAAATTACACTCCGTTCCAAACTTTCCAGTTTTATTACGCCATAGGTGCTGTTCTGTTGTCAAATTGCATTCATTACAACTGCATTAGCATGTCAGGAGAAAGCTGGGTTTGTTTATATACCCTACGTAATTCCTTCTGCAGCCAGTAGGTGGCGGTCCAACTCAATTCTTGACATGGGAAACACCTGACTGATATTATTATTAACCTTTATTAATACAGGGAGGGCCCTTGAGGGCAAGATCTCATTTTCAAGGGTGCCCTGTTAACAACATAGCACACGTTAAACAAACAGACAAACAGATACAATTAAACAATGAATGAAATGTAACAAACACAAAAACACATAAACATGGATAAAACTATATAAAGCAAGAGCACTGGCAGGGAGGGTCATGTATAAAAAGGCATAAAGTAAAATAATTTTAAAAGTCCACAGACAGGGAGCAAAATAGCTGAAATCCTGTTTTCCTAATTCTGTGTTGACTCTATGGGACAGTCATTTAAAAGTGTCCTGAGATCTCAATTGATTAATACTTGATCTGGTGTTCAGCAGACTTGATAAATAATTAGGCAAAATACCTCTTTCAAATGTTATGAACAAACAAAAGGCAGGCCAATGAAGCTATGTGTAATTCTTGTAGACTTTTTATTTTTTTCCTCTAAAATGAGATGCTAAAGTAAAGGTACTCAAAAGCCTGTTTAAAGGCCTACAGCACTACACCTAATGCAAAATATGTGTCCTTTAAGTATTAGCAGCATCATGTAGTGCAGGGGTCTCCAATAGGCGGCCCGCGGACCAAGTCCGGACCCCAAAGCAATTTGGTCTGGCTCGTGTCCCAGTTTCCCATAATTTATTTTGAAATGTTTGCGCACTTCCTTGACGCTCAGCGGCGTAACGCTGCACTCTGCGCTGCACTCTGCGCTGCACTCTGCGCTGCACTCTGCGCTGCACTCTGCGCTGCACTCTGCGCTGCACTCTGCGCTGCTCTCTGCGCTGCACTCTGCGCTGCACTCTGCGCTGCACTCTGCGCTGCACTCTGCGCTGCTCTGTCAAAGCACAAACGTGTGATGCTGCAGACACAGTAAATAAGCTTCATTGATGATGTGGTGTAAATGTAATATGCGTAAGGACCGTGTGAGTGTTTGGAAGTCTGTGTTAACAGACAAGTGTCACTTCAAGTATTACCTTCAACATATGAATATATATTTTTGCATAAAGACTTAAATTGATGAATGTTCTTTCTCACTCTTCCCTGGAAAATTGTCTGTGAGGCTTTTCAGAGAAACACAGCTCCGGTAATTGAGAGACTTCATTTACAAAAGTCAGATCCCCAGCTGCATTCTCCAAACTGTCCTCCAATCTCAGCTTAAATTCACAAAATAATCAGAGAACTTTTGATCAATTTAATGGTGTGAATGTTCAGTGTTTGCTTTCAAGTGTTTCACAACATTTGTATTTGTGATTATTATCTAAATTAGACCTGGGCAATGTCAGGGCACAAAATGTGTAAAATTGCAACATTAAAAGTGAATGTAATGGACAGAAATGCATCGAGGAAGTGACTTTTTCTTTCCCCTTTCGTGGGATGCACAGTTGCTGGTGCAAAGCACTATACTGAAGTTCTAAAACAAAACTGGATCATTAAAATGACTCAGACTGATGTTAAGATACTTTGTCTTTACATTTTAATTTAGACCTATACACTATTTATGGATGATATGAAATCCTCGCCAGAAGGAAATAAAATGCATGTACTGCTTTCATCAAGGTAACTGACATAGTGGATACAGATTGAACCTAAGAGCAAATCGTACACAAAAAGACTTCCCCTTTTGTTTGAGAAGTTGTGTTTTCAGCTTCTAAGGACATCAGATACATTTGTCTTCATTAAACCAAAATCAGAGTGGGTCTGTGGCTGGGCTCTTCTGACGGAATGATTGCGTTAAAACAGAGAAACAGTTCAAGTTCAGCAATGACTGCTTGCGTGCATGCATTTGACTCAGCGCCTGAATATGTGTTTGCAGGAAGGAAACCATTTCACTTCTCCATTTATTTGGGCCGTTTATTACTTGGATCACTCGCCTGGGTCAGTCATGTCCAAGCGACTCAAAGTGCACCATAACACATGAGTTCATAAAGGCAGAAGAATCTTGTACCAGCTCAATGTACCACAAGTGTCCTGCACATCGCTGTAAGTCCACATGTGAAAAAGTGATATCCTTCTTTCATTTAGCTGTTTGTGCTGCCGTGTTACCGGTGCGATGATGAGTTCAGGTGCGCTGCAAAACTTTTATAGCAATGCCTTTTCTATTGGGGACTATTTTTTTTTCTTCTTCTACTTAAAAGTAAGCTGTTTTGATTAAGCTGATAATATATACAGAGTCAATTATTAATACTAATTAATGTTACTAATTCAAAAGTTTCTTTGTTTTTTACAACATTGAAAATGACACCGTCTGTTGTTGTTTCAATATGGAATAATTATCATCTTACTCTACTACTAAACAAATATTTCCCATGCATAACACTATTTGAACTTATGTATTTTTCAAACTCTGTTATACATGATTAAATGTGCTGTTTTCACACCACACACCGGCAGATATCACATGAGGACATTGCTCATCTCTGACAGTTGAAGGACTCTGCTCGTCCTTGTCTCCGTGGTAATGCCCATGTGACCCGGTCCTGTCACATGACCACTGACAGGTGTGCTATCTGTGACATTCAATGACAGGACCTGCTTATTTGTGTCTCCCCCACAACATCTGTTCAAATGCAGCGTTAGCACAAATAGCAAGAGACCGCCTGTCACCTTGAGGTCCAAATGTCATGGTGGGTAATTTCTTTGAATGTAGGTTGAATAGCCGTCAAATTGTACCAGATTTGAGACACAGAACACAGAGAGAAAGTAAAGACCTAATATTTCGTTTTGATTAATAATGTGCACAGTAATTCTTTTGGGGGGAAAACTAGCAGTTAACTTCATAAACAATTCATGTTATATGACTAATAAGCTGATTTTTCTTTCTTGTGGGTAAGTTTATATCTGTTATCTGAACCTTGATGCGTGTTACCATGATGCAAATTAATGTACTGAACGCTCTAAATTACCCGTACTACATAAATACAAAACAATGACTTACCCGACTTAATGCCAATAACTAGACTCCGGCAGTCTATAACCTAACCAGAGCCAGCTAAAAAGAATTAGTGAATATTTTAAATTCAAGTTTGCTGGAATTGTAAGTTTGACAAAGCAACTTGGTACATCAACAGAAAAAGGACCCGGTAAAAGCAGGGAGTCAAGTGAAATCTTGAGTTTGGGTTCTTGGTGCACCCTTCTCTCCACTCATTTGGATGGACTGATGGAGATGAGGTGCCGGGGGCATCTTTTTGTGGTACTCACTGCTGGACTGATGGATCGCACCTTGACAAACAAAGAAAAACAGACGGACTGTGTCGCTTCACGCCCGAGCAGGAGAAGTGGTGACAGGCTATCTCCATGCATATGGATGTCACAGCCAGCCTCAGCGGCCTGGGTTTGATTGAATAGTCACACAATGGGAAAAGGCAGGCTACTTTTTATGTTCGCCCATCAATCAGTGCAGCAGACTGTGGCTCCCTTAGCTTTGTCTGAGTGTCAATTAGCTGACGTAGTCCGGTTTGCAAGACAAATTTTAGACAGGACTTTTCTCCATAAGACATGAAGCATATAATATATTGCAAAGGGACCAATCACACACAAGCAAAACATAATTTGCCATTCATTTGCTCAGAGATGTTAAACAGAAATGCTCATTCACTGTTGAGCTTAATTTAAGAGTTTCATAAACTTCACACAAAACCCTCCAAATTATGAATCTTCTTTTTCTGTTTAAAATGAAGAAAGACAACATGCTGGTATGATTTACATCAGTTAAATATGAGGTTTTTCAGAAATTGTATGGGATTTGAAGACAGACACCATTGAGTCTGGAAATGGTATTTGAACAAGGTTCAACACTGGAATATTGATACAACACTTTAGGCACTTCCAACCATTTTGAAGCCGCCAATTTTGAATAACTCTTCAATAAAATACAATGTTGCACAGAGTCGAAACTAGCCTACAATTTTATACTCTATAAAATATGTTCAATACTTTATCTTGGCCTTTGAAGGTAGACTTACAAAATTAATTAAGTTTACTTAGAAAAATAAAGCCCTTTTCTTTGTAGATGGTATTAAATATTACTTATTTTTCAGTCTGTGAGCAGCCCTTCAGCCATTACTCCCTGAAGATATTAGACTTCCAACATGATTTATCACAGCAGTTAGCACACGGCTCCCATCACATTACTTTAACTAAGATAAAAGAGTGCCTTTGTCTCGTGGACATCTAACTCTCCACTTCATTCAATCCTCTTGTGTGTGGTCTTTGTGGAGACGCACACATGAATGAAAAAATGACTCTGATAACAGAAAGAACACACAACCAACTCAGGGCGGTACAATCCCTCAGTCTTTGTTCTGCTGAAGGGCTATTCTCTGCTTAATTACACTATAATAGGTAAGAGAAAGCTTTATCTGCAGATTAGTGAAGGAGAAGCTTTGATGAGGTAGTTTGTAGTTTAATCACCACTTACATTACATCATTTACTAAATCCAAAACCAGATTACTACTAGCCCTTAGCTTTCACAATTGGCATATTCATCAGAAAAACAAAGAAAATAACTAAGCAGTTGACAGACAGAACTTCAGAAACTTTGAAAGTGTGGGCGTAATGATGAAATGTCAATTATTACAATATATTCATTGTTCATATCTGCATATGTGGCAGAATGGGTTTCTGCCATATAAATCCAGTGGGGGATATCTTAGAATACCCCCTTCTCCCCTTCTCGTATTGGTTCTCTGACTTTAATATTTCCGCTTCCGCTTATACATGTGTATGTACGTGGTCTGTTGCTCCAGGTTTTTCTCAAATAATCTGTTTTCTAGCCACTAATGCTCGTGTTATTTTAGTGCCGCAGTGTGTCTTACTGCCCCGAGATTCCCAGCTTCAGGATTATGTTTTTCTGTGCTTTGGCGTATGGCTGCCCTCAGAGCTGGGGTCCGAATGTGTCGTAGCCTGTAACAGGCAGTTGCGCACCAAATGCGAGGAGGGTTTAGGCACGTATTTTGAGCGGGTTTGTTGCGACGGCCTAGTTACACAAACTCCGTTGCACTGCGGTTTGTATCTGACAAACGTCATGCAGATTCACATGGTTTCCCGCAAGAACAGGAGTCTAATTACTTAAAAACCTGCTTCAGACTGCTGCAGTATCTGGGAAAAATAGACTCCTTGCAGATTATGTCACACTTTCTGTGTGGAGTTTGCTCAACAGAAAACACGGCATTGAAAGATGGGTCAAATGCAATAAAGTGTACCTTAACCTTATGTTCTAACTGGTCTCAGAGCTATATCTCCGGATGGAGTTTTTGGTTTTGTTTATTCAATTTCACTTAATGTCAGATATGCCAACGCTAACTACCCCTCATGCTCTCAAAGGGGAATTTGTAAGTCCTTATTGCCTTTGTATTTGCCTCCATTTCTTTGAAACCTCTTGAGTATAAAAAGACCATCATGCCATGAAAAAAAACCAATGGTGCTTACTTAAGTGGCCAGGAGAAGATGATGAGGTGGTTCTTTAGCAGTGTTGGAGAAAGGTTGATGGAGGTGAGAGAAAAAAACATGATAGATGAAGGGGAGGAGACCACACCCAGACAAAGCTAGGAAAATGGTTACGCAGAAATCTCCAAAATGCCTCCTACAGTGGGTCAAAATCCATCCATGCCCCTGAGCCCACTGTGAGAATAAACCAGAGCGGTTCCAGCAGAGGGAGTCTTCACATACAAATATATGAACTTATCCACCATGGTGATTTGCACACCGGACCACACGCTGCGTCACACTTTGCATGAGAAAAGCGCCTCCATTTCTTGCTCTGTCAGTTTCTACCTCAGCATAACCTCATTGTGATGATGGATTTTCATAGGCTTAACAAAAACTCTTTTAGCATATAATTAACTTGACTGTAAATGGACCAAGCAGTGAGGTGGTCCTACTGTGTTTCAAATGTTGCCAAGGTATTTTGCTTAATCATTGCTACTTTTAGCTGAAGACGTTGATTTCTGTTCTTTCCAGCTTATCACTTCAGGTCAGTAACATGTGCTAGTTCTAAATTCTGAAGATCCTTCTTTAATTAACAACAAATATATGTCCTCATGCACAACTGCTTTGGTCTTTTGTTACTCCTGTCTGTCTGTTTGACCAAGGCCAAATGTTTAACCATAAATGGTTCTCTTAAGGTATAATGAAGTGATTGAAAAAGTACTTTGTGACTTCTGTCTGTTAAAGGTACTATACAAATAAAATGTACTTACTTACTTATTATAAGACTATATTTGTCTATACAATTGTAAATGCATATCAATGAAATAATCTGAAGCTGTGAGAAAAACAAACAAAGCTAACTTCACAGGTCTTTAAAATTCTCGTTTCCATCATGCAGTTCAGCTCATGCAGCTCCACCCCTGCACCACCTTTGCAGAAATATTGTTTCATTTTCTCTCATGTTTTTATTTTCACTACTACTAGTGTCAAGGCTCGGAGAGGAAGATTCTCATCTCTCTAACGCATTAATAGGAGAATCAATAGTTTCCTGTACTTTGGTCTCTTTTTTTCTACTACTAAAGCTCTGTCTATTTACTTTTGTATTTTCAATTAGTATTATTGTGCATTTTCTTACCTTTTTTGTGTGAATTGCCCAAACTAAAGTATTAGTAGTACTAGTATTGACCTTTAAACATACTTTTCATCCTTCTGCTTTGGCATCTCATGTTTTAAAACTTAAAGTAACGTATCCACTGAAAGCATACAATACTTTATATCTGTGAGGCATTTCCTCATCTAGATTTAAAGATTTAAATCAGCTGCCATCTACCGGGGGCCAAGGGAATTACCAATGTGGAAACAAACAAAAGCTAGCTTACCCCAACATGCATGCAGGCACACAGTTGTAATGAATGCAATTTCATGACAGAAATGCTCAGAACAAGTCAGAAATAATTTATGGACTTCAAAACAGAAGAAACCTCTGTAGTTTTACCTTAGATTTCACAAATATGAGAAATGTGAGTGTTTTTTGTGAGCATCAAAGAGGAGAGGACTTACAAAACAATATTCATTAAACAAGTGTGCCTGAAGATGAATACAACTTCAGGCATGTTTTTGATGACTCAAAAAAGTCAAGTTAGCATAATGTGTGTGTCCTTAAAATGCACATATACTTTAGTGTAATTTCTTACACATCTAGATTACTGTTTTCATGTCACTGCAGTGTCCCAAGCATGTCTTTCTTCCAGCTCCCATTAGCCTGCTCATGTAGTATTGATGCTGGTTGGCTAGTGAACGACCCTGCATGCCACATGTCCACTCTCTAGATGTGCCACTCCAACGACTATTTTCAGTGTGCCATTTCTGCCCCTTACCTTTCTCTCGTCAATTATTTGATAGGACATTTGGAGGCTCTGCAGCGTATATAGCTTTTTACCCATTTTACCCATTTCACTGAGCATCTTTACGTTACGGTCAACTTTTAGACTTGCCTGCGTACCCTAATATAAACTGAAGGCATATATGTTTAATAATCGCAGTGGACACGAAACAGACCTGAAGTTGTCGCGTAAACACTAGTTAGTGTAATTTTTTTTTAATGTACCCCTAATACCACTTGAGTGGTATGTCTATCAGCTAATTTCACAGTGGTACCATAAAAATGACCCTCTTGCACACCTTCAATAATCAGCAACAGAAATTCCTCACACCTCACTAATTTGACGTAAATAATGGCTAGACAACAATAATAGTGCAAAAATGCTATATCAAATAACCAGGAATAGAGGAAAGGTTATTGTATCCAAATCTAACATAATCAAAGCATGTATTATAAATTATGACAAAATCTCATCTCATGGATCCAATCTCAAGGCTCATCTTCTTAGACTTAAGTCGTAACATGTGTATGCAATTCAGAGAACCACTGCACTACAATCTACACTTTCATTTGACACAGTGTTGGCCCCCTTTAACAGTGAAAGACCCCCATACTTCACTTAGTCAACATATTCAAACATGTGATCCAATACTGTCTATTACTAGCCATATCTTGTTGATAACACAGCCCAGTGAGAATCCTGGGTCATTCTGTACTGTATTTATGTTAGAGCTGCTGCTGCTGCTCCTCTCGGCCCGTTGGCTGCTGTGTTGACATGGATTTGAACTCACTAGTACTGATTTTTGGAACATAAGGGCAAATTCTGCAGCTTTGACTCCAGTTTTAACCCACCTGCAGCAAAACTGTAAGAGTTGAACATTCCATTGGACAGGCAGGCCATAACACATTGAGTGTTTGGCTACCATCACTGGAAGTTCACTATTTCAAAACTTCTATCAGTTAAATAAAAACAATGAGATTAATAATCACAAGGTTGCTGGCCCCCTCCCAGTGGGTGGGGATAAAATATCCTGGAGTCTTGTTCACGAGTGAGGGAGGGATGGCGCTTGAGATTGACAGGCGGATTGGCTCAGCGTCTGTGATGATGCGGTGTATCAGATTGTTGTGGTGAAGAGGGAGCTGAGTTGAAAGGCAAAGCTCTTGATTTACAGGTCAATCTACATTCCTATTGTCACCTCTGGTCATGAGCTTTGGGCAATGATCGATAGGGAAAGATGGCAGAAATACGCAGTCGAAATTAGTTTCTTCTGCAGAGTGGCTGGGCGCTCCCTTAGAGACAGGGTGAGGAGTAGAGCACTGCTCCTTCATGTGGAGAGGAGCCAGATGAGGTGGCTTGGGCATCTGTTCCTGATGCCTCCTGGACTCCTTCCTGGGGAGGTGTTCCAGGTATGTCCCACCGGGAAGAGGCTTCGGGAAGACCCAGGACATGTTGGAGGGACTATTTCTCCCGGCCTGGGAACGCCTCGAGATCCCGCCGGAAGACCTGGAGGAAGTGTGTGTGGAATGGGATGCCTGGGCCTCCCTGCTCAGACTGTTGCTTCCGTGACCCAACCTCGAATAAAGCGGACACACCATTTAGACCAATGCCACGAACTAGAACATGTTTAGTGGTCTGAGACGGCAGAGACAGAAGCTACACACCAGACGAATTGACTGAAAAGGACGTACCCGTGTCCCTTGGAAAACAAACGTGCACTTTACTGCCACTGCCAAGCAATGACACAAAACCAGACCTATTGAATAGTTGATAAGAATCACCTGCAACAGAATGGTGCTCCTTAAGCAGTGAGCCAGAAGTGTAGTCACTCACACTTTTACACACAACCACCACCATGCACGTGATAAACATTGGGTGTAGATTTAGATTTTAGCACATTCAAAACAATAATTACAAATACTGTCTGCTTCATAAGGGCCGACGCTCGAGTGGGGACACACTCGTAACACACCTCAGAGAAAAATTAAGCCTTGTTTGTAAGGCCGTAATCACCAGCCAGGTATGTAGCAGCAGAGGCTAAAAATGCCTTCTGTTCTGTTCTATAAGTGGTCACAACGTGGCGGGATCAGGGTTTTTAAACTGTTCTTACCCCTGTAGACAGGGATCAGCGCATAAAATGCATTTTCAGGTGAAGCACAAACTCCAAGTGGCTTTAGCTCACATCTTGAACCTTTTACGACAAGCCTCATGCACACGCTCGTATGACTTAATGATTTTACTTTATCATAGTTCTTACTATCAGACAAATATACTGAAGGAACAATGACCTGCTTCAACCAAGTGCCTCTGCCCAAAGGAATGAGGATAATTTTCGGAGAATCTTGGGTATACATTTTCCAATTACGACAAACATGTTTTCAGAACTAGCTGAAGATGCCAGTGAGGAACTTCATGTTGTCGGCCTTCTTTCATCTGCTCCAATTTCAGGCTCTCACTCACTTTCCTCACCTGATTTACCATAACCGGGTCAAATGTTCCACGTTGCCAAATTAATGAAAAAGCACTCAGCGGAACAAAAGGATTCTCCCAACGGGAGAGAATCCACCGAACGCCTCACAAGCCACGTCATCAGGCGCATCAGCACCCCAAACAAAACGTCAAACAAAGAAGCAAAATTCACAAAGCTAAGGCGTTTACAAAATTCAAAGAATGCAAATAACTTTGACAACTTATCCCAAAAGCCGGCTAAAAGCTGTGGACAAGCCTTCAACTGTCACGCCTGGCTCTAGGGCCGCATCAGATATTAAACTTATAAGATAAACAACAGCTATTGAATACAATATGTATGAATTTATTTTCTCATTAAGTCAAGGCAGATGTTGATTTTAAATGAACGTCAGTAAAAATGTAAAACAGTTGCTCAGATTTTGGCACATCAAAGACTGAAATATGTGCCTCTCCTCACTCCACCAAGTCCCTTAAAATCATGCATCTGTTTATTAATTGTGCAAACACGTTATCTTCTGAGGTCTTATTAACCTTTGATATGAGACAAGCATCTCTGATACACGTCTGGATCAGTCTGGCTGAAAACAACAAAATCAAGATTTAAAAAAATATATATTAATAGGTATCACTTAGAATGATCCTTCACCAGTAAGCAAAACTTCTGAGACATTAAGCTTAAGGGTGCGCAATGTACGTTTTTAAGTGGAGAGCTCGCTTTATAAATGAAACCCCTGACTGTAAACTTGGCCTGATGGCGTCACCTGCTTGTCTTTATGATAAGAGATAAGTTAGATAAGTTTATTATCATAGGAAAGGCAAGGCAAGTTTATTTGTAGAGCACAATTCGTACACAAGACAATTCAAAGTGCTTCACATAACAGGAAAAAAAATCATTAAAATCACAAAGATAGAGATCATAATGTGGAAGCATAATGTCCAAGCAGTAATTTCACCAAGGAGACGAGCAGAAAAGTTACATTGTGCACATCTGATGTATACTTTAGTAATCCACGCATTTGACCCCTCTTTCAGTGCTGCAGTGACTCTGCCAGGAGCAGAGTACCACACCTGGAGACCCATTTTCAGATCTTGAGTCAGAACAACCTGGCTTGAGGATCTGGCTCATTGTGCATGTTTAAGGATGATTCCTACTGAGAAGTGAGAGTGCCACTGTCATAGTGTCATAATCAGACCATAAAGAAGACGTGCGTGTGTCCATGGAAATAGATGTGTCGCTCACTTTGCATGGAGTGTTATGGTTGTTGTATGTGTAGAGGTCATTCAGCACCCAGTATGAGGAGTCTGAACTAATGAAAGCCTTTTTTAAATGAAACTTTACCTGCCTAGGTGTGTGCGTAAAAACTTGAACTATGACAAACATATATAAATATATTTTAGATGGATATTCATACAGTCGATCTGTATATACAACTTCCTTAGTATGCAACACAATAAGGTTAACATTTTTAAATTAAGTATTGCAGTGAAAATGTATTGTAAAACAGTTTATAAAACAGTTTACACCTTCTCTTTGATAATTGCCTACACTTACTAAATGAACTAATTATCAGAAAAAGTAAACTGTGTGGTGATAATCGTATTTTAGCAGAATTTTTAATTTGCTTGGGGAATAAGGGAGTTTATTTGTGGTGAATACATGATAAGAGTGGCCTTTTACGGTTATAGCCACACGTGTTTTCTCCTGCCTGGAGTAACTCTGGTTGTGTTGCTTCATGTGCTTATGGGCATTCACTCGTGCCACTGATGAGCTTAGGCCTAATGTAAGATGAGAAGGTGGCACAATAACATCCAAAGGCGTTCCATTTCCCAGCTGTTTCTCTGCTGTCTTTGTTTGGTTTCAGCCCTCAGTGAGCAGGCTGATGTCCCTGCTCCGTGGCTGTGAGGCCAGCTGCAAGCCACAAAAAGCCATTTCTGATTTGAGGTGCCACAGGCTTTGAGATACAAAGAGTCAAAAAGTAAAAATGCCTCAGGAATTAATACACTTATGCCAATATTTCTATTCACTATATATCCAATGTGTTTCTCAAACTGGGTTACTATATGTCAACTCTGGTGCAATAAAAATGATTTAAACTACCAGGCAATATTTAATTTCCCTTTTCTCTTAAACTGCACTTTGTAACTTTTCTGGTGGTGCTTGTCTCCATGGAGATGTGATTGCTTTGTTTATGCAGCACAGCATTTAAGTATTTCAAAGAAGTCTAGCAGGTAGCACCACAAGGCCAAGTTACAGGTCAGATCTGAGGAGAGGAGACCTCATTTACTGTACAAATGTATGTTTTTCAAGCTATTTTTGAGTAATAAAAACATCAGTAATTGCATAAATGCCATACTGAGGGAAATTCCAGGCAGAGCAACAACATCTCAAACAGACAAGCAGGTGGTGCACCCTCCAACAGAAAAGTTGCTTAAATCTTTCAACCTTTTTATCTTTTGTCCTTTAATTTTCCTCTTCTAGTATGATGCTTTTTATTTTATTTTAGGAAGCAGTACCTCATCAATACCAACTGTTTCTAATCTTTTATTTATCATTTATCATTTATTTTTATTTTCTTTCCCTAAGCAGAAGCTCGTCACCCTTCTAAACAGTAGTTTCTCGTTATTTTCATTCCTCTTGAAGTCTATTTATGCCGTTGGTGTGATGTATAAACTTGTCAGTGTCACGTTTTGACATGAAAACTATTATGAAATGACGTAACATTATCACAGAATGACACAATATCAGTCCATTTCTCACATCCTGATAGCCATGTTGTTTTGCACATTTTGATCATTCTTTTTTTCTCCCCAAAATAATTTATTTCGGCTTTTGGATGGAATCTCACAAACCACGATCACGCATTTCTTCTCTGGTCAGGTTCTGTTTTTGGGAAGTGCAAGCAATTGTCTGTGTGTGTTGACACAAAACACGCACACACTCAGACAATGCCAATATCCCAATTTGCCATCCAGAGAAGAAAACAACAACAAAATACAACCACAAAAAAGTAAACAACAAAAAGGGAGAAGTAACAATGGTCATGCAGGGATCGCAGCACATGACAGACACACACAAAGCACAACCTAATAATAAAACCACACAACATGCATGTACAGCCCAAAGACAGATACCAGCCAGAAAAGAAAAGAAAAGCAAGGTGAACGTATCTGTGTATTTTATGAGTGTTTTGAAATTAAAAACTAACACATTCCAAGTTCTCGTAGTCTTGGTTATGCATTTATTTTTGAAAATTACTCTATTAGGACTTCTTTCCCTTTTATATCTTGTTAATTTAGCAATGAAAGGTCCATTCTTAAACTAACCTGTAATAAATCACTGCACTTATTTACCCCACATGGAGGCATATGAGATGAAACGATTAAGCTCCTTTTGGCCTGATGAAACAATAGCGCTCTGGGGTGAGGTGTGTAGTCACTAAACCAGCTGTTGTTAACCATTAAAGTCTCTGAGTCTCCTGCTGAGGCTGCTGTGCTTCAGTTCAGTCCCTCATTACACATGCAAACAGACTCTCACCTGCCACTGCCTACGCAACTACCACCATTTATCACTGTTTGCTTTGCCCTGTGACGACCCCAGTCCTCTGGTTTTCTGCGGGCAAGACCACCTCAATAAAAGATTTTGTCGCAGATGACGTCGGTTCCTCTCTCCTTCTCAACAGACCGGGACGTGGACCTCTCCTCGAGTAAGGCTTCGGACGAGGATTTATAAACAAAACAAACAAAATAACTTGATGGATCAAAAAAGCAAACGGAATAGAAGGACCTTGGGGGGCTTTTCAAAATACGAAATACGGGGCCAACTCTGAACAGGGCCGTATGAAGCTGGCACAGAAAACGCTTCCAGACCCACCCTAACGAAAACAACCCCCAAACTTTACATGACTGGACACAAAAGCAAACCGCCAGGTCAAAACAGGGTGAGCTAACAGGCTACAATGCAGGCACAAAGAAAGCCTGGATTATGGAGCGCCCATGCGGACTCTGGGCAAATACCAGATGAACAATTGGCAAGTGAGCGAAAGCAATGCAAAAAAAGGAGAAATTCAAGTTCAATTGCAAAAACAGATATCTCCATTATTTGTCTTTTTGCTACCATCTTGTACAGATTCAATGGAATTAAATTTTGAAAGCAGTAATTAACATTTGACATTGCAAGAATAAACTGCAGACAATCAAATCTTTTTTTTATGGCCCTTATCTCTTCATTTGTACTTAGGACAAAAATGCAAAAGAAAGCATAGAACATATGGCAGGAAAAAACAAAAGAGTAAAATAAGAACTTGGGAAAAAGGTGTCAAATTAACAATAATGGCTAAAATCTATATTTGTCGTTTGAAAAGCATAGTGGGTGAAGTTGTATGGCAGTAGCTCAGGTGGGGCAGAAGTAGCTCAGTGGTAAGGGCACTCGTCTCGATTCCTGCATACTAGTAGTCTAGTATGAATCTGCTTCAGCAAAGAAAATAACTACTACTTCCCAGATGCTATATTTTTCCACCAACTGTGCACTTCAAAGTCCTTCATAAATATTGTTTTGCCATTTTATTAATAAACTTTTTTCAAACCGGTGTCTGATTCTTTCAGTCTCTAATCTGATCATTCCTGCCTTGGTGCTCAGTTTGTTACCATTAGGATAAGTGTAGATTCCATTTGGCAGCCTTTTATGTTGCAAATATGAAAAACCTTGGTTGTGTAGAAAAACACAAACAACTGCTGCTTTATTACCGGGCCTCTACGCTCGGCTGACCACTCTAAAGCTTGGAAGAAAAATGGACAATTCATACTCCTATGAAGCTTGATTAAATCCACCATACTATTACTATTCATAGCTACAAGTATATTCTGCTGCTTTCTGTTTATTTTAGTTTTACCATTCTCCTATGCTTGTTCAATGTCGTAAACAGATCCAACATAACACAATGAGATTTGATATGTGAAGGAAACTGGAAGTATCAACAAAATGTCATGTTGGTACAGTTTGGAGCATTTTGTATTGGACCATAAGTTTAAGTATGGAAATGGGTGGTTGGCTTTCCATATCGAAACAAGTTCCTTTCACATTCAACAGAAAGTATTTGTCTATCAGAGTGAATTTCCGCATCAAAGATTGTGTTCGCAACCAACTTTGTCCTCACTGATGCAAACAATCATCTGTTGAGAATACATATTTTTGGGATGTCGGTCTGAATTATTTATAATCAATTTTTGTGAAAACAATGCAAAGCTTCCAAACTGGAGATGTTTGCATATCAGTAGATTTTAGTCTGCTTCCGGGTTTTCCCTCTGGGCTTTCCACAACCAATCATTTGTGTTCTTATAGGTAGACATTTGCATATAAGCTGCACAGGGGAAAAATGGATTGTGATTTATCTGAGGTCTGGGGTTTGATTTCCTGTACCACAAGGGGCATTTTTTGAATAGTGTTTGTGTAATAGTGCCTTGCCGTTTCCCCTCCAGAAAACATAGAAACATGTCTAAACCTCTAGACAAATGCTCCGGCTTAGATCTGAGAGATTTCTTGGGTTTTCAGTGGCAGAGATATGTTGCTTTAGTGACTTAAAATAATGGCTTGAATACAGAGAAACAAATGGTATTATTTGTAGAGTAAAAATGCAATTTAAAGTGCTTTACAACGTTAAAAGCACATAAAAACAAAAAACTCAACACAATATAAATCAAAATAAAAACCTAAAAACATATTAAAATAGTATTTAAAGTAGTAAAAACCAGCAGGAGGCCGGTCCCTGAGGTCCTTAGAGTCAAAGATGGTTCATATGGCACTAACATGTCTGAGATGTACTTTGGTGCTAGGCCATGACAGAGACTTGCACACAAGCAGAGCTGATTTGAAGTCTATTCTCTGAGCCACAGGGAGCACCTGCAGAGGTCTGAGCACAGGACTAATGTGATTGTACTTCCTGGTTCTAGTCAGGACCCGAGCAGCAGCGTTCTGGATGTACTGCAGCTGTTTTACAGCTCGTTTGGAGAGGCCAGTGAGCAGGCCATTACAGTGGTCTAATCTACTGGAGACAAATGCATGGATCTCCAAGCCTGACAGCATTTATTAATTGTTATGTATTTTTTCTACAGGTTTATGCCACCAAAAGCTCGCCAATTTGTCAAACCATGTAGCTGGAACGTGTATATGTCATCAAATAGTACGTAGTTTACATTCTTAGAGGCTAAGGTAAATGAAGGTGTCTTGCTCTTGGTCAGGCCTCAGCGCAGTGATAGTGGTGATAATAAGCTCATGTAGAGATATAATAACACATACTCCGAAAAATCACCAGGGCTTTAGACTGCTGAGGGAAAGCCAGCTGATGAATTTTTAAATGTTAATCTTTGCAGCCGCAGCGGGGAGTGCACTCGTCAGTAAAATGAGGGGCTGCCTGGAATGCTCTGCAAGATAATTAATTGTTGAGTCTTTACTGTGGGGATGCATCTACCGAGACCCATTGCAGATATTATACAGCTGTTAACTTTTGAGCCAATTTACTGTTTTTTTCTCTGCACAGCTGCGCTTATGTGCAAGTATGCGTGACTGTGTGTGTGTTTGTGTGTGTTTTGCATGCATATGTTTAAATGAATTTGCCTCCTCAAAGCCCCGAGGGTATAAAGCCAGATGTTACAGCTGCAACTTACAAGCGCTGTTGTTGACAAAAAGATGACTTCAATGCATCTGTCTTTGAAATATTCATAGGTTCATCGATTGAAGATCCCAACACGCCTTCGTTTTCTCCGTAACCCCTTGTGTTTGAATTTGACTGATGTCTGTGCCCTGCTAAGAGATGTTATTATGGTCACAGCTCTTTGTTCTACGATTTGGCCTTCCATGTTTATGTGGGCCAGTGCATTTGCTATATTAGATGTTGTGTGTTCCGATCGTTCTTAGTGGTTTTATAGTTTTGTGAGAAAAGCTTGCATGCATTGCCTTTTTCTATTGTCTTAAGCTCATGATTGGTCTGCAGTCCTGCTTTTGAACAAGGTGTGTGGTAAAACAATATTAACCTATTGGCAAGTAGATCTCAACGTTTTTGGGGTTTTTTCCCCCTTGAAATGATAAAAGATCAACAAATAAGCATTCATTTCAGAAAAATCCTACACCTGTTACCTATCACAAAAAGCCCTCCTATAGACCTGACTATCTGACCAGATCTATCTTACTTAGCTATAATGTTATATTGTGTTAATCCTGAACCTGCCATACACGCTACTGCAACAGCGTCACTACTAAATCTGTGTGATTTTCCCTCCTAATTTCATAACTGTTATGACAACATGGGAGCCCAACCTTTTATTTCCACATGCTATGCAACTTTATTCTATGGTTTTGCTATTAGTAGGCCAGTGCAAATTATGCAGTTTTTGTGAATTGGGTCAAATGTCACCAAACAGTTTAATAGTTGATAATTACTCCACTAATGTGTGTCTGAGATCTATTTCTTCACATTAGCTTTCATGGAGTGCAGCGGTGTCGGCTGGTGAGACGGGTGACCTTTTCAATCTGTGCTGAATATTTTCCGTAATCCTATCACACCACATGTTTGGATGAGCCCAACAAAATCTTTCCATTTTTATTTTAGTCATTAACCCTATTTGCGCCCTAGAGCTGTCCGAGTTAATGAAGTTGAGATTTCTGCACAGGATTAATTAGAGCTTAAATGAGAATACATGGAGAAGGGAGGGGGCTAAATAAACAATGTAATAAATGGTGCAGCGCATGGACTTTAATGCATGATTAAATTGGGATTGTCTTGGGATGTGGCAGAGCACACACAAGTTACTCTCTTACGCTCACTTCATACATCATTCCTTCACTGCTAATGGTCCAGGTCTCATGGTGATTCTAAACATACAACAGATAGATAGATAGATAAATAAGGGAGAAAGTGTGATCAGAGTGCAACTGCGCTTTACTTTGTACTTTTTATATCAAAGGAAATCATAACTGGAAAAAATAGCTGTTTATTTTTATTTGGAAGGTTTTTGCCCTTTTACCCAAACCAATGCTGCATATTACAAACAACAACAGAACAGAAATAAAAAAGGAAAATTATGCAAACAATCCATTAGTTCTACTGGTTGGACTGTGAACAATTTGTTGAAATGTATAACCAGCGTCTCTTTTGGTAAGCAAACAAACATACTATATTGTCATTTTCCTCTTCATTCGACCCATCTTTCAATGTCCTCCTTGTGTTCAGGTGAGTTTTCAGCCCAGCGGGTGTCATGCTTTAGCCAGGCTACGCTGAAACAGAGAAAAGCTATGGACAAAATTGTGAAATGGTCCAGTCGCCTGCTTGGTACAGCACATACTAGTCCAGTATAACAGGCAGGTACAGAGGATAGCTGCTTCCATCTTAAGTGATGACTCCCACCCGCTGCACAGGTACTTTACACCTCTGCCCTCTGGACGGAGGCTTTACCTCACATTAATGAACAAAACCGTTTCTTTTTATCCAATATTTAATTGTTTTAGCGAGTAATGCTTGTAAGTGGACTTTCTTTTTGTCTGGGCAGGTGGGGCCCTGAGCGCCATGTAGCACTTATTATTACTATATTGACTAATGTTGCATTTTGTCTGATTGTGTAATGTTTGTGTGAGATTCCAGGTCAGATTTCACTGCAGAACAAATCTACCAAAGGGTACAAATAAAGTAACCTTGAACTTTGAACACTTAATGGATGGATCCAAGAGCCAAGAAATTGCCCTGTGGGCACCATAAAGCATACATTTTGGCCTTAAATAGGTCAGCTGACAGCTACAGTAGAATATCAATATTTCAAGTAGAATAGGGTGCATTTACACTTGTCCTGGTTTGTGCTCAGAGTTCTAATGTACAGTAGGTTTGGGTTGGTCCTGGTTTAGTCATAGTTGAGACGACCTAACTATGTCAGTCTCCCTGAGGGTGTGAGACACTGGCAGTGTTTAAATCTAGGCTAAAAACGGTTTTGTTTAGCTGTGCTTTTGACTTGTGATTTATATTGTATTGTATTGTTAATATGTTTTTACTATTGTGAAGCACTTTGGATTACTTTTGTATAAACTGTGCTCTACAAATAAACTTTGATTGATTGATTGATTGATTGATTGATTTACCCACTCAAAGTTGTATTTAAAGTGAATCGTGTTTGAGTAATTCTTAAACTCCTGCAATCGATACGCGCCCCCTGCTTTTGCTTACTTGGGACTCCAATTTTTTTTTTTTCTAAATTGGTGATACACCTAGGATTCAGCAGTGTTGCATAGCCAGTTAGGCACAAATGAAAAAAATACACTGCTTGCTACGGGGAATTGTAGTGTGGTATTCAAAGGGTCGTTTAGTTTACCTCTTCTTGACTGTAATGGCTAAACCAGATTAAGCTATAATATGTAAATAAGACTCAACAATGCCACCTGGGAGTTGGCCCAGGACCAGCTAAATGTAAGGGATGTTGGTTCGTTGCTGATAGGCAGAAACTTGATTCCAAAAGATAGCGCTTGTTTATTTATACATTGTTCTGAAATTAGTTTCTGGATGGACATTAAAATTGGAATAGGTTAAGCACAGTTCATTGTTAGACGTTCGTTTCACAAACAGTTCATGACATTCACAAAATCTAGAAAACAGATGATCAGACCAGTAAGAGAGGTCAGGCAAGGCAAAGCGACAGTGCAGACTAGCTCCATGGCTCAGATCGGTAGTTGTAGCTGGACAAGTGCGACGGAGGCTTGGACAGACGCCAGAGAATAACACGCCCATATAGCTGGCATAGCGGGCGGCACACAACGGGAGCGTCGCAGCAAAAAGTGGGGGCCCATGGCAGCAAACACTAACTTAAACAGTTACAATCAGCGCTACAAATAACGCTAAAGTCTGAATTTTGAATACTACTTGAGAGTGGTGTGAGCAGCGTCAACACAGGGAGACCGGAAGTCAGAGCGAGAGAGAGGGCAAAGGTAAGAAAGGAAGCGCTTTTATGACTGGTTGGCATCACCACCAACCAATAGCAAGTCTAATCAAGTGATAGAGCCCGCCTGCAGACTATACTGCCACAGTAGCTATCCATAGGCAGGGCTTTCAGGATGGGGCAACAGGGCAGCACTTTTTGTGATTATGCAGAAAGCCCCATAGTTTTCAACCAGTTAGATAGGTTTAAATATTACCTACTTCCGCAATTTAAAATCAGCTACACCTGCTTTAAATCCCAATTTAATGTGATGATTGTGCAAGTGTGAACGTACCCTTGAATAGAAAAATGATTTGTGAGGTTATAAGGCCACAAGCTGGTAAAGGTGATGAAGAGGAGAGGGTTGAGCAGCTGGAGAGAAGGTGTATTAATTTATTTGTTGTTTAATGTATACATGTTAAGGCTGTTGCTGCTTGATCTTTTCAGAATAAAAAGGATAATACCAGTTATTTACTTAATTTTACTATACATTTTGACCTATGTCAAAAATAAAATATCAGAGACAAGCCAAGTGAGGTTTAAATAATCCCCTCATTGACATAATCAGAGCTGCCGGCGGGTGCTTCTTGAGTGAGGTAGTCCGGACAACAAATGCACTAAGTGATGATTGAGGGCCTCCATTTTGGCCGTTACATAATGGGTCTATATGATGAGAGGACAGTGCGGCTGCCAGCTCCACCACTGTAATAAGTGACACACTCGCCCAGTTTTCATCCTTTCAATGATGACAAGTGGCAGTGGAAATGGAGAGGAGCTGGCAAACTGTCAGTATCTTTGATGTGACTTACTCACTTGGCACCCGATCTGCTGACGGTTATCCATCAGAGGACCCGTGAAGGAGACTGACACACTTCACAAAGAGAGATACAGAAGTTTGAGGCTTCAGGCAAAAGAGTGTGATAGGGTGTTTTTGTTATTAAAAATGTGTATACAGACACAATATCCCAAAAGTCATATTTGATAAAGCATGCAAGTTTCATTTCCAGTGTGTATTAAAATGCTTTGCAATGGTAAAATGAAATTATGTTAACATTTGAAAGTATATTCTCAATGCTACCAAAAGAAATCTCAATATTATCAATATTCTATAATGGTTCATAACATATTTTTATATAGCTTGTGACAACCATTTTACTGCAGATTTGGATCTGACCTGGAAATTTGATTAACGAAAACTAGTAAAAGTGTCATTCCAGATATCTTTTTCCCCCTGAATTGAGGCATAACATACGGCCCCAAAGCATTGTGGGTAACATGTTCATTTGTCTATGTTTCTTCTCCAGTTCCCCAAAAGACCTGCTTCTTCCGGGTGCTTTATTCCTGATACTTTTAAAGGGTCGTTTCTTGCAGGATCTCTCTATCAAAGGGAAATGTGTTGAACGGTGGAGTTGGCAGCACTTCACTCCACAATAAGAGACAGCAGACCTCTGCGATGTGCCTCAGAGGCTTGTGTTCTGCCTCAGACTTTATCTTTAGCCTTCATGTGTTACACCTTACTATTCTGCTCAGAGACATGACAACATTACTGCTCTGGTGTGGGTAGGGAAGGCTGTTGTGTTACTATGGCAAATATACGTTTATGGTAATCAACACGCAGCAAAATGCCTCGGATAAAATTATTTGTATTCATAATACATAATCTTAATTAGTCATTTTTCTTGGTTGATATGCTTATGTTATGTTAAGACATTTCTGATTTGTTAAAAGAAATTTAAATTTCACAATTAGTACTCAGCATTACATAGGATAAAACCTAAAGCTACAATTTTGGTTGTGATGCTTGTTTGAGAATAGTGGAAGAAATATTTAAAGGATTGTTTTTTGGCCGGGCATGCATGACACTATCAGAGGCATCAGTGCGAGCATTTGCCAGCAGGTTACATTGATCGGTTCATGGCCTTAACTGAGATTTTCTGCATTCAGTAGCCAGAGGACAGGATTTCTAATGAATAACACATCTCCTATAACTGGAGGAAGTCCACACCACTGTGATCCAACAGGAAGCACGCCATTGACTCACTGTGCAACACAACTCAAAAGAAACAGCGGATGAGCTCCAGGGCAACTGTGATCAAAGCAAAGACTTTTATCTATCTCCTAAATCTCCCCAGTAATAATCTATTAGTGCATTAAGCAGCCAGGTCTGAAGACGATGTATCACAGAGAGGTTTGCTGACGAGACACAAATCAAAAGCATAGTGAAGAAGATCGGCCATTTTTATTTAAATCGAATGCAGAGAAAAGCATGTGCATTTAGTATAGTATAAGTATATTTCTTCTACTGTTGACACTGTGTGTGTAGGTAAATAAAGAAACATCTCTCTTTAGTGCTATAAAAACATGAATTGTTTTTTATCTTCTTGTACAAATACAAATATTCATAGCATATTCTCGTGTATCTGTCCCATAAGCGTATACTTGAGGACTATAACGGCTCGTTTACACTGACTCCAGTGCTGGTGCAGTTCGGGACACGCGCGGGTTACTTGCAGATTGTGTGCTACATCCGTTTCAGTCCACTGCTGTCTGTTTTTGAAGAATGCCGCGCAGATTTACGTGGTTTTGCGCGAGATCACTCTTCTAATGACCTGGAAACCACATCAGACCGCTGCAGTCCAGGAGTCGGCAAAGGTGACCGACTTCAGGAAGGATAACTGAGCTTTCACAGCTTATAGAACTGAAATAAATACAAAATACAAAAAGATAGACTTCTTGCGGATTCTTTCCACATCCCCGTGACCACAGAGTTAGTTCAGTGTAAAAGGGCGCAATGATTTTAAGCACTGTTTAAGTCTTGCAGGACTCGTGCGGGCCCCCTACTGCACACAAACTGGTGTCAGTGCACTCCCGGCGTAATCCAGCCTTTAAATGTGAAACATAAGCATAGCAGTACGAGTCAGCGCCACACAGAAAGCAGTCTGTGTATGATGTGGTTGTGGACTCGCAGTGGTAAAAGTGATCCACAGTGACCGAGAAGTAGTCTTCTCCTTGAAACACTCATTCACTGCAGCAAACTGCCAATTTTGGGTTGTCCCACACCAGACAGTGCCTGACCTGTCTGCACAGCTGAAGAGAAGAGAAGGGGGACTCTGTGTTGGTTCATTTTATTTTGAGTTAATTTCTATGCCAACAGTCGTAATTGTCCATCACACTGAAATACATGAATTAGTGATAGCCCTCACTATAGAACAGACTTAGTATTTTCCCTTCCATTTCTATCAAATATTGTAGGCCTACAGACCATAATAATTGTGAAATCCAGCTATATGACTAAAGTGCCACCTGCACATTACCTCACTCAGGGCCATTTTCATACGGAGGAGCAGATCAGAGAGCAGAGATGGCATTTATCTACTTTACCTTAAGCTAATGCCACTTTCCATGTATGCTCCTGAAGCCCTTATTAAACCAACACAAGGCGGCCACCAAACCGTCTCTGTGCAGTCTGCCTTTCACTCAAGTCCTTTTCACTCATCCCACAGAAAGATTTTCTCTTCATTTTTTTCTCTCTTGTACATTTTCCAGCTCAGTCATGCAAGATAAAAGCAAAAATGTCGCTCTCAAAGTGCCAACAAGAACATGAAAGCAGCTCGCCCAAAAAATTATTGAGTTTTGTTTAGTGCAGTAAATATACAATGTGATGAGAAAAAACACATTCATTTTGACTTCTATAATTATGCATAGCTCATTTTGAAGCATGGAATGAACGAGAGAAATAAAGATGAATGCACTGTGTGAAGATTTTAAATGCAAATTATAAAGCTATGTTTTAACAGTTGATCTCCCAGTTGAAGATAAAGCCATCCAGAATCAAGTGTATCCCTATGTCAGGGCCACTGCTAGCCATTTGGGTGCTCTACGCAAAAATGCTCAGTGATGCCTATAGGTGACTATATCCGAAGTGTTTTTTATGTATATATATATTTATCCATCCATCTTCTTCAGCTTATCCGGGGCCAACCCGGACTGCTCGCTGGGGCAGCAGTCTAAGCAGGGGCTCCCCGACTTCCAGCTCCCAAGACAATTCCTCCAACTCCTCCGGGGGGATCCTGAGGCTTTACCAGGCCAGCCGAGAGACATACATTTAATGTTATATTTACTGCCTGTATCACAATCCTAAGAGAGGTCCAGTAATTTTCTGTATTCTGGTGCATTTTAGCTGTAATTGTAATAGCAACACATTCCTCAGTTTATTATGAGAGGCCCCCCCCCTTGCTCCACCCCGGCTCCAGCGTCACCCAGAGCCCTTCTCCTGCTCTTCTGCAGAGCTGATCAAGGCTCTAGAAAGCACAGACGGCAAACTATTGACACTTTCTGTTGCATTCATAAAACATGATTTAGACATCTGTAAGTAGTTGAACCACTTTGGCTTTGCACGCCGCGGTGTCAACTCCACAGAGCCGCGCCAGCTGGACTCATCGCACGTCTTGTGTCATTTGCTCTTTTTCGCATTTTCTAGTTGAATATGAGGCGCATTTGAATTATCCAAAGGCCGATTTACTCCTTGTGGATCGTAGAACAAGTCTGCCCAGTCAAAAAGTGCTCCATGTTTAATTGTAATTGTAATGTGCAGCTGCTGCACAATAAGCCACTGCCATTCAATCCAAGCTGGTGGTGCACCTCGCAGCATCTGATGCCCTACACACTGCGCCTTATGTTATGCTGGATAAAGAGAACTTCCAGTAGAAACAAGAATGTAAAACTTTGCCAAAGAAGGTCCAGGCTCATTTCAGTAACTCTAAACGCATGTGTATTATGTAATGTATGTGCCAGTCTCAATCGTAGGACTTTAAAATGCCAATACCTTATCAAAGTCGCCGTGGTCGATTAAAAAGATGGATTAAAAAGATGATCAAATAATGGTACATTGCTTTCTTTCTTCAATTTCAGAGTAAATCAGATAATAGATCTATAGATCGACCTTACTTGTCCAGTTTCTTTGTATACAAAACCTAAAGCAACGCATACAGGCTGGTAGTGTGCACCTGACCTTGTGCACTTGTCCCATAAACTGAAGGACAATGAGTCTTAAATCACTCACGTCCCCGGAGGTTTTTTCTATCTTGTCCTTGTCCTAAACTATATTTAGCTTAACAAAAAGGTTATTAATATTATATATCCTCCCTTTACCCAGTGACCCACACATACACACACATAGTTTAGTCTTGTTCTGATATGGAACAACCTACAGGGTTTGATCGAAAGCAGGTAAAATTCACCAGTAATCAAATGAAGACTAACTAAGCTAACTTTTCCTGAGCCTGGACTGTGGTGAAGTAATTTTAGTTCGACGCAATATTCATCACCATCACTGTTGAATTATCTTTAAATGCTGTAAACCCCACTGTTGTCTTGATACAAATCATTAAATTGGATTCACAAACCGTAATAAGCCACCTAAAATTGTAAGTGTTAAAATTGTAGGTGTTACACAATCTGTTTTAAAATTGTTTATTGTACACATATGACTGAATGTAAGGCTAGTGGTTTTTATTGTTAAATATACTGCTAAATAACCTCCATAGCCTCACTGACAGAGCATCCAGTGTTATTGAGCTCACCTCTAGGGTTTAACTGATGCTGAAACTTGCCTTTGCTTGAGGACGCCTCTCTTTGTTGTGGCATTTGGCTGACACTCTGAGCCCAAGGACGCTGGGCTTTTATTGGCTGCCACACTTCTGTTATATAGATCCAAGTAATGCATTCGGCTTAATGGGCTGATGTACTGTGTGTCCCCAGGGAGACACTGTATAGGGGAAAAACTACCAAATTTAACTTTTTCCATCCCAGTTTGGACAGCTCAGCCCTCAGTGCAATTTCACCAGAGGCACTGTTATAGATACTCTAGATTGTAAATCCCAATAACTAAACTCCACTCTAATAAAAGACTAGACTGCCCCGAACCATCAATCTGTGTAGCTCTATATATTTAATATAGTTAGTGATATAGCTTTTTTACCTTTTATAATTTGTCTTGAACAACCTTTTAACTTTCGAAATGTGAAGAATAGTCACAAAATATTATAGGTAATACAGTTAAAAACTAAAATTTTTAAGCGACATATTTTATTCATGCTTTAAAATAAGGTTCTTAGTAAACGAAGCACTTATAAGGCATCAATAGGCATTTATCACTTGGTTAATGCTAGTTTAATACTGTTTAATATTAACACATATGTTTTTGATTAATGGCTTATAATTCTAGAATTGTCTAAGCGCTTATTAACGCCTTCAATGGTTTGCATAGGAATCTTACGAAACATTTTGTTGAGTTGCCGGTTCGATCCCCGCACTGACCAGTGCTTACTGTTGTTGTGTCTTTGAGCAAGAAACTTCACCCTCCATATATCTTTATAGGGATATACATCATTTTATCTGTTGTACTAAGGGGTTACTGAAGCCAAAACATCAGTGAAGATAAGTTCATTTTTACTCAAAACAATACTATTATTAAAATGAGAAAATTTAAAATAAAATACTTTGAATTAATAGAATAGGAACATAATTTACGCAGCTGTGTCTTTTCTAATAACGACCCAAGAGAAGAGAGCGTTGTGTCTACAAAGGGTATTTTTAGTCGCAGCATCGCACAGAGAGTGAAGCTGGCAGTACACCTACCTAATGTGCTATTTGTTTGTGCGATTTGTCAGTTTTTACACTTTATTCTTTCATCCTCAGAACCAATCTATCTTACATGTACAACAGAAGACATGAAGCTCTGATCTCTGGAGGAAAAGTACAATAAATCCAACAATAAAACAAATATGCTGTTGGAAAAATTGGATTGAATTGTATTTTTGTTCACATTTTTTGCAGTTATTCCTTGTTTTCCTTTCCTCTGTCCTTGTAACTTTGGGACTTAGTTCAATACGTCCAATTAATCGTTTTTTATTCACCAGGGAAACTTTTGTTTACTTACTTATTTATCTGGATTGACCATTTTTGATGGTGAGCAAGACATATTCTGGTTGTTGATTTGATCTGGGAATTGGACATGCAACCTCAAAGAACTGCCCTGTCTCTGCACCCCTAAATAATATGCTTTGACAATACATAAATAAAATCAAGCCCCATTCACTTATTTTTGCCAAAATGTAGTTTTTGTGTGATTTTGGCCGTCCAATCACACGCCTCATTAGACAGTTCATTTAGCATGACGGCATTTCTCATTCACTTTCAGGGTAAACACAGGGTAAGCTATTACATCAAAAAATCATTACAGTGGTGGCAAATTGACTCAAATTGACAGCAAAGACATTCCATATTAAACAAATGTTTCCGCATTTATCGTAATAACATTGACTCAGCTACATAAAAGTAGCTTTTTTAGCCCCAATGGCCATTTATTGCAAAGAAAGTGTATGTTCATCATTGCATTGAGCGGATTATTATCATGCCTCTGAGAAAAGCGGTGAATAATATAATCGATGAAGTCATATATTGAGGTTTTAATAAATGTTTGGTCTCTGCTTTTGGGTATTAAAGGCCCTGTACCCAATTTATAACGATGAGTGAGTTCAAACTGTTAGCTTCGCACATTTAGTCCATTCATGCACTCTAATGTTGTGCAATTAATCATGATAGAGAAACAAGTCATTTCACAATCTGCCCAAATGGAGGACCCACACTTGGTTCTTACGATATGGTTCTTATTCAATTTAATGCATAGGCAAAATCATTCATTCTCTCTCAAATACAAAATATAAGTAGTTAATAAATAGTAGTTGCACTTCACAGACTTAACTAAGTTAGCAAGGTCTAATACTGCTCATTTATTCATATAAATCTGTGAAGGTTTTTGTTGTAGACTGAAAAATGTACGGTTACGCCTTTCTGTATATGGTCTAAATCTGATCTTCATGCCAATGATAAAAATTAACCCTGAACTTGAAAACACACAAAAAAATTATAATTTGAATATGTTTCCACAACCATTATGTTCATCTTTCTATAGCCTTTCACATTCCACTGTCAATAGTCACATGCCCATCACGGTCATCGTCTTATAGGGAAGAATAATGGCATAACTTGATGTATGAAAAAAAGGGTGAATATATATGGGATTATATTCACCTCAACTGTCCACATATGGTTAATAATGATTTTAGAGCATTGCTTCAAACTCTTTAAACAGTGTTTTTCAAGAAATGCTTGACTTTTGAATTTGAACAATAATTACCTAAAGGTTTTTGGGAGTTTTGCCTTTTTACCCGTCTCTGTGCGGACACTTGATACAGAAAGCAACGCTGAGTCTTGCAGAGAAAACTGTCCATCTGTTTTTTGTTGAATATATGCACAAAGATATGGATTTGGAAGATGTGATTTGGTAATGTTTCAGCATAGGTGATTTGGAATCTTTTCAATCAATAAAATATGCACTGGTATAAAAACATTGGAAAGTAGACAAAATTCAGTTTGAGCTGAGCCTTTCTTCTGACTTAAAACTGCAATTTCAAAGTTTTGAAGATGGATTGATCATCAACTAGGATAATAAAGGAACCAAAACCAAGATTAAAAATGAGATCATATCGCCAGTGAAATCTTAGATTAGATTAGTCTTTATTGACACGTTGGGAAATTTGTTCTTGGCATTTGACCCAGCCTTCAGTGCCACTATTTTCCCTTTTACTCCTATCATGCCCTCCACTGCCACAGCCATAAGACCCTATGGAATAATGCTGCAGTCTGCTTGAGCTGACTTCTTGCAGACGTTGGTTTGAAACACTTTGATGAGAAAAGAAGCAGCAGCCTTGGTAGTTGAGGCTAAGCAGCACTCCTCCTCCCATCTCCCCCAGGGTATGGCCTCGTCTTTCGGGGTGAATCGACGGCATCACCTGGGGCTCAAGAGCTTGGAGCTGTGTTGAAAATCCCTCTATGGCTCTATGTTTCATCCCTCTTCTCTCTCTCCTCCCATCAGCTATGTCTCTATTGGTTTTACAGTGTAATCTGAGGGACAACATGGCACACCCTCCTGACCTGTTTGTTCGAATGGTGATAACACTATATCAGTCTTCTGTGGATAAATGGAACGGCTCAGTGGCTGATAATGTGGGCCACATAGACGCATGGAGGGGCTGAGGTCTTGTTTTTCCTCGGATTTTGTCCAAAAAGAAGATATGGACAGACTTCAAACAGCTGCAGCAAATATTAGGACAAATGTGGACCACCAGTAGGCAGCAGGAAAATTAGCATACGCAAATAAGTAGCTAAAGCCTCAATCCCGCAAAATGGAAAGGTTAGTCTCAGTGGCCTAGTTAGTCTTTTTTCTCAGCAACTTTTTCATATAAGCTATGTAAGTGCTGTGGGTCTGGATGGCACAGTGGCTTAATGTACAGTAAAATGCTTTCATAGCAAAAAAAAAGTCTTTGGTTTAATTCCCAAATTGGTCAGTGTTTTAATATGAGATGTTTTCTTCTAGCTTAGTCTGCATAAATTTCCTACGGGAGCTGCGATTTTCTTGTCTGGGCTCCGGAGTACACTCTTCTCCAAATCTTTACAAAGAATGAGTGGTCGCCACTCCCTCCTGGAGCAAAATTCAAACAGTACCGTGCAAACAGATTAATTCATTTCACAAAAGAGTTCATTGGTCATCATAATTTAGAACTAAATCAAATTTCTCTCACCTCAGATTAACAGAGTTTTGTGCTTCACTCATAGATTCTGCTGAAATCCGCAAAGTTTTCAGTCCAATGTAATATTTATTTTGCCCTTCTTCTTCAGAAGCAGCCATATTTGTTTTGTCACAGATGGACCATATGTGGCTAATCCACCTGTCAATCACGGCCATAGGAACTCGAGTAGGAATGAAGGATGAAGGAATGACCAGACTGATAGCGATCTGTATAAAAAATTGGACTTTCAAGGCATGCGACTTGCTCTTTACCAAAAAAGCATGTACAGTTGGATCTATGTTGTGGCCAGGACTCCATTCACTTTAAATGAAGGTGTAATGTCGATGTAAATCATTTCAAATTATTAAACAGGTTTAATAAGCAATGCTCTTCGGCTTCTTAAAAGTGAATGTGTCGTTTTGGAATAACATTATAAACCTAAATTCCCCTCCTGATTAACATTTTACCATTCATCCAGGATTGGGAATTGCTCAAACTGTCACTCATCATTCTATAAATACAAACATACATGCATGTATACATTCAAACAAATAAAGTCTACACTGCATTGCTGTGAGATGCTAAACACAATTTTCATTTCTCAGAAGGAAAGCCTAATTAGCGGCACAGACAACAGCGGTGTCCACTTCTCCACTGAGCCTGGTACTGCTGACTTTAGCTCTTTAACAGAGTGTGCACTTAATGACTGACCCACAGGTCGACAGAGCTGATGAAGAATTATAATAATGAGGCTTTCGGTGCTATTCTTCCCCACTACCATCAGATGTAGTGAAAGTTATTGGTATTAGCAACTGAATTATGCTAAATGGGTGCTTTTATTGTTGCGAAAGTAATCTTGACTCCAAATTGAAGTTTTGAAATTGCCTCATCAATGTCTCAAGGCTAGTTTTTTTTGTGCTTTCACAGACAGGAACAAGCCCATGGTGTAGCAGTTAACGCATTTAAGGTTGCAATGTAAAGAATAACAGATTAAAAGGTACTGTACTGGATTTTCATGCAGAACCTGTTCATTTTAAACTATTTGCAGCAGTTCAATCTTTCTTAACACATTTGTTGGATCCTTGTCATTCATTGCAATGTGTTTTTTAAGCACAACTCTCTGAGGCCAGAGCAGAGTTTTACCATCATGATAATGCTAACAACAACTAGCATACCTACAGTGCGCTTCCTGGTTTGCAGAGGGTAAAAACACAGACAGCACACAATGGGCTCCTTTTGACCTCAAGAGCTGCTTTTACAATATGTCTGTACTGTTTCAAAACAAATCCCTCATTCGTCCAGGAGTGTTCCATTGTAGAAAAAGATTCAGTTGTAGTCATCTGGATACTGTTTTTATGAAAACAAAACGTTTTGAAACTTTTGACAACTGAATCTTTTTCTATAATTTCAAAACAAATATAATTTTATTACATGACATATATTGCATACAACCCAAAATTGTAATAGCATTCGACCTTATCCACTTGATCCCCTGATTTGAGATTGTATTGGATGTATTTTTTTTACCTGACAATAGTAAATATAGTAGTCTTCAATATTTGAGGCCAGACTACATAAAACCAGGTTCAATGACATCAGTAACCCGTCGGTGTCAGTAGAGGACATTGTGTTGATTGTGCAATGGCCATTTTTTTTGGTCCAGTTTCACAACGCGCTCTAACGGCTCAACTGATGTTATTATTTTAAAAAATGTCTTTATCGCTTTCATTTTTGCCTTCCAGCCAGGGCTTTCTAGTGCTAATGCCCCTATTTTTACAACAGAGAAACCAAAATGCTCATGAATATCTCATTCTTTGATTTTGTGGAGATTTGCCGATGGCATTTGGCGGTGCATTTGTTCACTTCTCGCAGGTTTGGTGGAGTGATACTTGAATAAACAAAAAAACTGAAACGATTACCAGTACGTTTTTGAACAACTGACCATTCTAAATTTGTTTGTATTTTCAGAACTTGCTTTCAAAATATTTACAGGAAGTTTTGTTTTGGAATTGTTTTTTACCAAGCCATCTACTCTTACTCTGTGTGCTTTTTGCAGCTGGCTACATTTAAATTTCAATTATTGTTTTTTATTTATGAAAATGGCATCCCACCATGCATAAAACCTCAATATTTACTACACAAACTCTAGTCATAGGTCAGAATTTAAAAAAATGATGTGAACATTCTCCACCAATTGCCCTGTAAATAAATGCCCTCACAGGGTCAAACGCAGATGTATGTTGATGGAATTCTTAATTAATTATTTCCAATTTTATGAAGAAAAAGAAAATATCTGCAAATGATTTCCATCTGTACATCCCAGAGGCTCAAGCGTTTAAGCATGGGCGAGCAGTGTGCGGGGTCAAGCCATGAGCATGCTACGTGAAGCAGATCGCAGCATCGCCAGCAGCTGGTCTGACCGATCACATTTATATCTTTGTGCCAAGGAGCCCACGGACGAACCACCAGAACATGTGTGCGGGTAGCAGCCATTTTGAAGAGTTAGGTAACCAAGGTTAGCGGGTGCAGTCTTTATCTTCATTACAACAGTGACAGCGCAATGTGAGGTGTGACGAATTTGACGAATGCAGGAGAATATAATATGAGCAGCTTAGTTTAACCTTTGTCAATTGTTGCGAAACCGTAAGTGGACTGAGGTGAATTAATGCCACAAAATTATGCCTTGTTCTGTTATTTCTGTGTGGTATTTAGCTGGACAACTGGCATAAATGGCCTCTTTATTCAAAGTGTATTTAATTTTCAGGCATTTCAGTTGTCAGCTTATACACATTAGCATATCAAAAGCGAGCCAAGGAGACACTTTTAACTTTCTTTTAAAATGTAAATTCTGCACACACTGACAAGAATAGTACAGATTGTATGTGTGACTTATAATAATACATTTTTACATTTTAGAAGACAGGAACAAGATCACTGAACAAAGACCTCTGTTTAAAACATTTAAAAAAGCACTGGCAGAGTGGTCAGTGACCTACCGAGCCCACGAAGACAAATTAGCATATTGAGCTCCTGGGTTAGTAAGTCGCACTCCTGAGTTAGTAAGTTGCGCTCCTGAGACAGAAATACAGCAGGAGTTATGGTGACAACTTGGCCCTTCTACCTCTTTGCCGTCAGAAAAGCATCAATAGCCGTAGTGACAACAAATGATTACCAGGGAGAAAATAAGCTCTGATGCAGAGAACTCACTGGACCAAACTCCTCATGACTGCAGTGAAGAGACCGGTGACGTAAAAAAAGCTCTAAAAGAAAATCGCTGAGTGGAGTTGGGGTGGCTTCACGTCCGGACCAAACAGTGGAACACGGCACCCAACAGTTCATCCATGTCAATGAAAGACCTATTGGAGATGGGTAAAGGAATGTTTTTTCTGAACGGAAAATCAACAAAAGGACCTGTAGAAGACTTTGTTGTGGCTGAAATCTCTGATATAAAATTCAAAGTACCCCCAGACCTAACAGTAAACCACTTGTATGAGCAAAAAAAGTTAAGGATGCTACAAATCTACATTTCATCAAAAGAAATTGACACAGAAGACGTATAACAGGTATGTTTGCGCTGATTAAAGGTTGTCTGAACCATTGTCTGGACATTTTTAAGTGTCTAATCACATCAAAACCGTCTTAGCCTGTTGCAATAATCTTTCATTTTTAATTTAATTTTTAATTTATTTTCTGTATTTCCATTACTAAAACTCGGAAAAGGCATTAACTAGCCTAACTAGTAGGATATAGGCCTATTCATGGGTTTCAACCAAATGATTTGAATGACCTTTCACCGTTCTAGATAGGCAGTGTTGGTAAACAAAGCCAGGTGTTGCACTAATGTGTTTTCATTGGGAGTGAGTCTCCAAACGTTAGAAGCTATGAAAAACCTGGGCTGTTTTGGCGACTGAAACACATAGAAGAGTTTTGTCTTTTGTTTAGCTTGTAAGCGGTTAGCACCAAAATTAACATACATGCTAACAACCACGTAATGGCTGCGTCCAAATGTCCTTACTATTACTTACACTGGGAAATATTTAGGGGTCATGCAATTTTAGTGCCGTGACAGCACTAATGCCCGAATGTCCAGTGGGTGAAAAACTAGTGCACTTAAAATTTCACACAATGCACTTTGAAAAGTTGTCTCCAGCACTGGACCCTAGACCGGTCAGTGTAGAACACAGTGCATTGCGAAAGTCTGGTAAAACAACAGCAACAGGTCTGAATGAAACAGTAGAGCTGTTAAAACAAAGCACGGTAGACTCAAGACTATAAACAAAACACACCGCAAAGTCTAGCTACCTTAAATTGAGATCACCATCACGGGTAAAAAACTGAATTTTCACTGGAAAATAACTGAATGAACAGGGACAAAATGAAGGCAAACTGCTTACAATCTGTCCCCATCTTGGTGATTATTTTGATTTGGCCACTTGTACAATTGTGGAGTTGTTGTCACCAATTCCTGATAACTAATTGTTACCAATTGCTTTGGCATTACAGCAACCAAAACAGGGTGGACTTGACCCTTCCACAGGGAGGGTGAAAGACACTAGAAAGATCCAGTTGAGAAGGATTAATATTGTCGGAGACTTATTAAATGTGTTTTAAGATCCTGATACATTTAAATACTTAAAATGGAACTAATAAATGAAAAGGCTGTAGACAGTGAGGGTGTATAGAGGTGACGTTTACTCTGCCTTTTGGGATACTTTTTTGGAGCACTGTGAGGGGGAAGAGGAGCGAGTGCCCAGACTGTGGTCTGACTACTCAGAGAAGGAATGGCAAGGGTTTGGTCGAAAGGATATCTGGACCACAAGATCATACCAATTCGATTATCGCTATCTTTTAATCTTGCATGTTGTCAACGAGTTACCTCTGTGGGTGAAGACCTTTTGATGAAGTCATTTAAAAAATGTCTTTCAAACCAGAGCAACAGTAAGTGGTTTTAAAGCTCTACAGGGAAACATGGATGAAGATGTCAAGGAAGACTTACTGGAAATATTTTCCAGAATGGGTTCACACTGCGTGCCAACGAAAGATAACATCCATATTGCCCTTTTAACAATGGTGCAAAAAGTCCTCTTGCAAAGTGCCCAAATTCATAATTTACAGTTTTATTTCTACAATCAGTATTGCTTTACCAATGCCTTTAACAAAAAACAACATCCTGCAATTTTATGAATCTCTGAGGCCAAACAACAAAAACGTGTCTCAAATGATAAAACCATCAAATGAGAGCCTCAATCCACTGGAACAGACAGCCCTCAACCATTTGCTAAGATATGTCAGAAGCATCGATAAAAGAAAACTGGAGGTCGTCTTGCGTTTCTGCTAAGGATTCACAATAAAATCCAAAGATACCATAGAAGTTCCATTTAATATGCTCAGTGGATTAGCCCGCAAACCCGTAGCATACGCATGTTGTGCAGTGTTGGAATTACCCTTTGCGTATGGTTCCTTTCCAGATTTTTGAAACGAATTTGACAATGTTTTGGGAGGGGATTGTTTTCAAATGGATATATTCTAAAGGTAAAAAATGACCGTGTCTTACTATCAATACTGCTCTAAGACAACAAAGCGCAGTTAAAATAAGAAGTAAAATAATAACCATCACAACTGATTTTAATTATAAACTTCAAATGTATTTTAGATACAGTAAATGAGGTGGTTTTTTGGGGGCCTTTTAGGGGAAATTCTATACCACCAAAACCATTTAAGTTGGTATGTTAAACTTTAAATTGTGAAGTTGTCAAGTTTGTTTTGTGCCCCTTTTCAAAATCAGATACAGAATAGTGCTTTCAACCGGAGCTCAGATACAGAATACAGTAGTACTTTCAACTGGGGCTCAGTTTTGGCATTATATCTGATTGCATTGTGATTGCAATTAGTTTAACTGCAGAATTTCAAAGTTAACATTTTAAACACTAAGCATTAATATTTATACTGAAATCTGAATTGAAATTAATCCTAGAATGCATGGTATTTCACATGTCAGTCTGTCAAGGTCTAAACTGGAGGGTCAGAACCTCTTACACACTGAAGTAGAATGTTTTTGTTTGCAAAGGAAATTTCATAACTTAAATAATAGCAGTTTTTGCAATTTGCTAACTGCGACCATTCAATTAATTTGTGCTGTATCTTGCAGCCCTACATTTTATAAGAGCAATACTTGAACTTATTCACATATGGAATAAACCCATAGCTTTGACATGTAGGCTGATATATTGATACAGTTTCAGGATGTGTAAATAAGCGATTAAGAATGTAAAAAGCCACTATTTGAGTGTGATCACTCAGATGTGTAGGAATCTTGTAATGTCCAACTACAGAAAAAACAGAATAATATCCTTCATAGTCAACTACAGCTCCACTGCCTCATAACAATCGGCTGGGAGAGCCAATTGGGACTCCACCATCAGAACATTGCAGAGGTTGTAAATGTCTTTGTCACATGGTACTGCTGGTCGAAACGTGCAGTTATTCAGACCTAGCTCCACATCAGTCCTGTTCACTGGAGAAACTCAGTCTTGGGTTGCATAGAGCACTGGGAATGGTTTTGGACGGTCTGATGATATGTGAATCCCAAACACAAACCATCTTGTCGAGTTCATCCTGAAAAGAAAATAGTAACACAAATAACAATCAATATTAAGCAGGCCTGATATTTATACTATACTTTCTTTTTTTAAATGTTTTTTGAAAGTAGACATATAACTTGTTCACATGCGCCATCTAGTGGTTGTTTATATTACCTATCTTAGAGTCATCAATCTATATAGTCATGGGCACGGCCATTTACTTCTTAATTAACGGCTTCTGTCGCATTTTGAAAGTATGCATGATGTTCCGTGTAGACTTACTTGAACTGGAAAATAGATTTTTACACCATTTGTCAATTTTTCCATTTTAAATTATCTCAATGTTGGTAGTAGGATATATTAGAATATGTGGCGCGTCAGTAGAATCTCCTCATTGGAAAAGTCTATCTGAACTCAACACACTGCAAGTCACAGCTGCGCGTGGGTCAGTCCAAGCAAGTCACAGCCAAAATGAGCACCACGCAGTGTCAAAGCATTAGCTACGTCAAACCAAACGTCCCTTCACATACAAATGAATGGTGAAGCAAACCGCTTTATAACATATTTCATTATATCTATTAAATGTATCTGCTTTATTCACTATAGTAGGGCAACACGCATTCAACTAAATGTATTCAATGGCTAGTCATTTACACTTCAGGGTTCACTAGGTAATAACAAAGAAGTTTTACCTGAATGAGACTCATGAAGCAGGACTGAATCAATCCTTTGTCCAAATATCCACCATCAAACAAACCGCAGTCCTTCAGATCATCAAAGAGAGAGATGTAGAACTCAGCGCACTGCTTTCTCAGGTAGCCCCACCAGCTTTCAATTCACTGATTTGCTGTATTTGCACCTTCAATATAGCTGTTGATGGTCGAGTTGTCATGTATCTTACGACAGAGAAAACATTGAAAGTCTCGAACTTTAACATTTTCTGTGCCTTTATCGCCCCTGACAATCCTTGGGCAGCCACCTGATCTCTCCACAGCATCCATGAAGTAACCTCCAACAACTTTTGGGTCAATGCTTATCGTAAATACGTTCAGCCAAATGATTTTATATGAGAATGCATCAATGCATCCATACCAAATGGCCTTAATGTGTCAAATGACTCCAAATGCCAAATCCAAATATAATTCGGCCATTTGGCAAAATAGCTCCGTCGATAGAAACATCTGGTTGCGTTCAACGCCCCTGGGGACAAGCCCCTGTAGAATTAAGCGGACATCTTCTTTTCTCACATGCAGTCCGTTCTCTTTGCATTTAGTGAACCTCCACCTATACCATTGAGTTGTCCAGACCCCTGCAATTGTTCCCAGATAAACAAAATCACCTGGTCCAAATGGGTGTATCGTTTGCGTCGATAGAGATGACAAGACTTCAAAATTAGTTTTAAATGTCTTTCAGAGATGATATAACGGTGCCTTACAGCAAGCAAACGCTTAATGTCCTTTTAATGAAGTCCGACGTTGAAATAAAACTCAATTTGCTCATCATTTGTCATGTTGTTGTAAATACAAGCTCACTCTTGGGGTACCACTGGATAGTAGCCTACGCAACCCTGCGTGTAGAGCCTACATGAGGCACGCAGTCATTTAAAATTAGATACTCACGGGCGCGACTTTAAAACTCAGGAGTGTGACTTTAAAACTCGGAAGCGCAACTTTAAAACTCGGGAGCGTGACTTTCTAACTCTGTGGCGTGACCTACTAACTCCGGAGTATGATTTACTTACTCAGAAGCTCAAGAAATACCTCTTATTTTCATGATGCTAATGTCACTTTGTGTGCTCTGTAGTGACCTGATAATAGATAGTATAATTTATTTATTTATTACTAATTGTGTTTATTTGGTCGGGACAGTGCATGTTAATGTACATGCATGCTGAAAACACGCTATGGGCTCATTTGCATCTGTGGTACTGCATTCACTTCTATTCATACACCAGCATACATGGACACTGGAGGCAAGGTGGTTGAAGTGTCCAACCACATTGGTCCAAGGACCTGACACGACATACATAAAGTGCAGGAGCAAGAAAATACTGTATGCAATTAGAAATGTGCATAAAACATGTTTCTAAGGAATGTTTAAAAGGAATTAAAAACGTTAAAAGATATTATGAAATTATGTTTGGCATTCAGACACAATTCCCACAAGATAAGACGAGACTGGGTCTACAAGAAAGAGACAATATGAAAATAATACGGAAATAAACTCATAAGTTCTTGATTAGGCTATATATTTTTTGCTTTCACAGTAACACAATACTGTATGTTTTTTACTCTTCTCAAAGAGACTTACTAGGGCTTAATCCTGTTTTGTGATGATGTCCAAGTTTTAGCTTGTTTTTCTATATTGTTTTAGCATAACTTTGATTGTGGTTACAATGTCATACTGTTGCTTTGTTACATCTTTTTACTCACTGCAAACTAAAAGGACAATCAATGATCTACTACTAAAAAAATCTTGTCGTACACACTAACGTTCTCTGTCATTTGAGCTTTCAGTCTTCCAAACTTTAAAATGTGAATATAATAGAGCATGTGCATGACATGATTTGTAATGCTCCTATTTGAACACCTCTATCAGAAAAGACATATAAAGTAACACAGTGCAAGATTTATCACAATGGTTTGCCTCCATAGAGAACCGGGGCTTATAACCAGCTCTGAACCACTGGAGTGAGCCCGTCTGGCTTTCCGAATTACATTGTTGTTTCTGGATGGACTGGGGCCTGCAGGGACTGACTTAGAGTAATGCCCTGCCCCATATCTCCCTCAGCACTGCGCCCGATGCAGCTATACGCAACAGCAGCCCCACTTAATGTGATCTTCCCTGGCTTTCTGAGGCAGAAGTGCAGAGGAGACAGTTGACTCATCCAAGCTCAAAACACACACATATACTTGTACTTTTTGTGTTTGAGAGTGCATATATGCCCCATTGTTTGTGTCCATTAAACCTACCTTGCTCTAAATTAAGCTTTATTGAGACTAGAAGTTACAGTAATGCCATTCTACTGTAATATGTTCTGTACAGTATATTCGTCAACGCTCTTCCCAGAAAAGACATTGGATTTTGTGTGTGTATGAAATCTTTACAAACTCAATGCCGCATCTTGAGATCTTTCTGCCTCTCTGTTCAGTTCCTAAATAAAGCCTGTGCAGTCAAGTGGAGGGGGAGAGAACACAAGAGAATCAATCACACAATTATCCAGATTTCCACTGTCACTTCAAACCAAGGGGAACTCTCCGTTGGACCGCTGGATCGGTGTGGGGGCGTGCGAGCATAACTGTTTATATCGGCAAAAACTTTGTTATAATAGCGGAGTATGGCAATGTCAATCCTCCCAGTTGACAAGTCCTCTATAGGATGACAAATACGTCAGAAAGTAGCTAAGAGAAAAGAACAGTATTATGGCGTGCAGCATGAGATTTCAGCGGCACAGAGGGGAGGAAATTTAATAATGTTGTTTTGACGTTACATAAGGCATTCGTCATTTGCAATTTGTGGAGTATCTGCATTCTTTTGCTTTCTTTGCACTGAAACGAAGCAATTTTAATCCAATTAAGATCCAATCATTTTAAATTGTCAATGGCATGCCTTGGTTTTTTTTTTTTTACAGATGTTTCCAGTCATCTTCTGTCAGTCAAAGCATTTGTGGTTTGGAGTTCAGACTGTAATTTGCACTGAAAAAATCGAATTGAATAAAAAAAAATCAGAGTGATATACTTTTTACTCTGAAAGTTAAATGTTAAACTTGTAATTCATTAGAAACAAGTCGGTGTAATCCCTCATTTGTCCAGGATTGTTCCATTGTAGAAAAAAATCTGTTGTATCATCTGGGAAGTGTTGCCTGGATAATAACAGGAAATTCGTGTTGCCTAATAATTCTTTGCAGTTTTTCTGACAGTCCCAGGACATAAGAATTAGAGACACCATTTCTTTTGTCCCTTTTGGGTCTCTTCACTTTGTTAAGAGCCCAAGCCAGGTACCCACGGGCTGAGAGAGCATTCTGGATGTGTTTTTGCTCTTTCCTCCTGCCCTCTGAGCTGGTGGGCAGTCCCTTATGTCCCGGGACTGTCATAAAAACTACAAAGAATCTTTAGACAACATGAAATTCCTGATTATTTTAAACCAGGCAACACTTTAAGACAACTGGTTCACCCTAAGAACAAGATGCCGACACAAAAACAGAGCAATGTAGTGTATTCTATCCAATTCAGTGAAGAAAGTTGTAAAGAGTGGTACATATGGGAGACGAAACAGCCACTTCACAAGAGGCTTTATCAGCACAGAAGACACTCGAGTTCAGGACCCCAGAGCGCCGTGCATCTTCATCTTAAAGCCACAAACCACTCTATTGAAGACAGTGAGGTGAAAATTCTACGCAGGGAGAAAATATAGTTTAAGAGGAGTTAAGGAGGCAATCTTTGTTAAAAAAGAGAATTCTTTTTTAAACCGAACTGGAGGTTTAAGAGTCAACCTTCTGCTACTATTCTAAACAACCTTCTTGTTTATAATATGAAACCCGAAGAGGTCCCGCCCAGTGGGCAGGAAAAGCTGCGTTCCCAGACTTGACTCGCAGATTGAGAATGACTCTTGGATGAGAGTCAAAACATTCCAGATGATACAACTGATTTTTTCTACATGTAATTTATTACTTTAAAAGTTTAAGAAGAGGAAAACGTGCCGGTGCGCTGGCCCGCCTCCGTAGACGCCCTTACCTGGGATTTTCCTCTCTAATGTTAGCACACTCTCCAACAAACTGGACGAACTGGCGCTGCTGATGAGACGAAACAGAGACTTTTCTTCATCTCCTGTTTTGTGAGACGTGGCTCAGCGAGTTGGTCCAGGACTGCGTCATTCAGATAGATGGTTTTCAGCTGCTTCGGGCGGGCAGTAAGAGAGATCTCTCCGGTGGAAAAACACGAGGCGGAGGAGTCTGTCTCTACATCAACAATGCTTGGTCTTCAGATGTGACTGTGATCTCCAAACACTGCTCTCCTGATCTGGAATATCTGTTCATTAACTGCAAACCATTCTACTCGCCACGTGAGTTCACCTAAATCATTGTGGCTGCTGTTTACATTCCACCTAGCGCAAACATGCATAATGCAGAGCGCGCATGTGGAGCGGACCTTCCCGGACTCCTGGTGTATTATCCTGGGTGATTTTAACAAGGGGAATCTCAGCCACGAACTACCAAAGTACAGACAGTTTATTAAAGTTCCGACCAGAGAGCAGAGCATGTTGGATCATTGTTACACAACAGTTAGCAACGCCTTCCGCGCCGTGTCCCACGCTGCTCTGGGTTTTTCTGATCATGTCATAGTTCACCTTATCCCCAGGTACAGACCTGCTGTGAGGACCTCTAAGAAGTGGACCAATGAGGCAGTGGAGGAGCTACATTCGTGTTTGGACATTACAGACTGGGAGTAGAAAAAGATTCAGTTGTAGTCATCTGGACTCTGTTTTAGAAAAAACTAAACGTTTCGACTCTCATCCAAGAGTCATTCTCAATCAGTGAAACAAGTCTGAGAATTCCTGTTTATATCCTACTCTGTGAAAGCCCTGCCCACAGGGTGGAACCTCCTGATAATGGCCCATTGAAACTTAACTGGGATGGGCCTATTGTTCTATTGTTCCCTGGCATTTGGCTGCCTCACCTTGAGTGCCAGTTTAGCATCAGAATGCCTCGGGCGTCTCCAGGGTTTCAGCAGACCATTATAAACAACTGGAAGGTTGAATCTTAAACCTCCATTACGATTTAAGGAAGGATTCTCTTTTTTAACAAATATTGCCTCCTTAACTCATCTTTCAAACCATCTTTTATTCACTGGCATTTAACCCGGCATGAGAATTTTGTGTATTTTATATTGTTTTTAATTAGTTTTTATTTGGTTTGTACGTATTTATTGTTTTATTTTTTTTTACATATTTACTTAGATCTAATTTAATAGTGTCAATTATCAAAAGGAATTGTGTTATAAATCTGTTTTATGCACATTTGCACATGTCATATCAAAGTTTGTAAGCAAACAGATGAAAAAGCATAAAAAGCACAACATATTTGTGACGATAGCTCTGTTTGTCTGTAATTGTTATTTAGGCAGCATTCAATCTTAAATTATGTTTCAAATGTATTCATAACTTGGCCCCTGAACCACTCTGTACATGTATACAGAGACCAAACAGCAGCAGCAGAGTGACAAGAGGCTCCTCAAACCAAAACTGTAAAATCCCACAGTGCAAGACATCTTTTGGACAATCATCCTTCTCCTATAAGAGCTGTAAACTCTGGAATTCATTACCCACTGAAATAAAGTGCATCTCTGGCGTAAACATTTTCACCTCCAGACTTAAGTGCAGCTGAAAGAACATCAAAACTGTACCCACCTGTAAGTGTTGTGAAAGTGCATGAGTGAAAATGTATGAGTGAGGAAGGACGCGCTGTGTAGACGTGTACGTTTACCACTGATTTAGTCATTTATAAATTTGAAATGTATTTTAATGCCTTTTATATCTGTAAAAGTGTAGAAAAGCCCAACCATGGACGGGAGTTGAAAATTAGCACTGGCCATAAACTTTGTATGCATCGCATCGGTTACAGGCTTTGTTTTGTAACTATGTACGATTGCATTGTCCCTGTCAAATAAATAAATACATAAATAAATAAATAAATTTTTAAAAATCATCCGTCACAGTCAGGGGATGTCAAAATAAAACTGCTTCTATAGCTGTAAAACACAGAGGCGTTTATTTTGTAAATGCCACAGGAAGTGTTTAGTTGATGTTAGAGGAACTTTCACAAATAGCAGAGAAATTTCAGTCTAGAGAACCACGGCTTTGAACCGGCAACCCGTACACAATACAAATACGATGTAATGTACTTTAGTACTTTAGAGTGATTTGACTTGACCAATGTGTGTGCCAATTTTCACTCACTTTGCACAAAATAATGTTTGACTTTCTATATAGCTCTGACAAGTCTGATAGGACTTGTATAGGAAATATCCTGTTTCTAGAGGCCAAATGGTACAAAATTAGACAGTAGGGCCCAGGTTTTTTGCCTCTTTATATGTATAAAATCATCTCCCCAAATGTTGTGCTAATCGGAAATTTTTGGAATTATTAAGTGAACTGTAGGGGGCGCTATAGTCGTGAGAGGCCATGTGCTCATTAATCTATTCTGTTTAATTTGTCATGCCACACCAGTGGTTGCAATTTCAGCTTTTTAGCCTGATGCATGATGGTTTGAAAAATCATACAAAAAGAGGAAATGAAGACGGCGGCGCTACACAAAAACTGTACTGAATTTTTTTTTTTTTATTGGCTGAATATTAAATGTCAATGTCTGTAAATGTGGAAAGTGCTGATTTGAACTCAATCGGGCAAAAAACCTGGGACAATTACTTTTTGGGAAATAAAATGTCAAAGTGATGGCTGCATTTTGATTCAAAATGGCCAACTTCCTGTCTGTCATAGGGCAATGCTCCAATAATATATTTTACTTGTCTTATTGATCTCTACCACTGTTCCGAAATTCATGAGCGTAGGCCAATATATTTTTTTTTCTAGAGGGCGCTGTACAGCCTTTATTTGAGCAGCCAGAAAATTCTAGTTATGAAAATGACATTTCATTTATTTTAGTTCACTCTGACAACTTTGGTGCATTTGTGCTAATGTTTAGTGTGTAATTAAGCCTGTTTTGTATTATTTGGTGTGGAGGGCCCTAGAGGCCAAACTGTACAAAATGGGGCATAGGTCTGATGGACTTTTAGGATCAAGGGAATGCTCTGCAGAATTTCACCAATAAAAGTCTAAGTAATGTTTATGCATTCCTGTAGGTGGCGCTAGAGAACCAATCATAATGGTTGACACGATATTGTAATCAGTGTTGGGAGGTGTACAAATGATTACACTTTCAACCCAATCAGATGAAGCGTGTGTGTGTTTGTGAGCATTAATTGCGCCCCTGCTGGCCAATAGTGAAAAATACACAATATCTGTAATGCACTATTTTTCATGGTGTCCTGAGGAGAATATAATTCCTGAAAACACATTTTACTCATTTATCTAACCAGCAGATCATCACTTTTTTGTAGACGTTACAAACTTTCCTTAACCTCTGTGACGGTAAGACTTATTAAAGCATTATAACGCCAGCACTGTGCTTTGAGCCCTCTGCACACACCCTTCTAGTTGTTATTGTGAGTGTGTTGTGAATATTTCAGGATCACAGGTTGATCAATAGCAGAAGGCTGGCTGGTTAATGATGTGGAAGGAGTGAGACGAGGGATGGGTAGAGTCAACTTTATGGACTGCCCTCTTTCATTAACACTGTGTTCAGTAAGCGCAACATGTCTCTCACCCAAGGGCACCCGTGTTTTAAGAAGCTCCCTCTAAAGAAACTTTCCTCACAACTATATACTGTAGGAGCAACTGTATTTAGATGAAAGGGAAACGACTGGGGCACCGAATGAAGATTGTTAATTAAGATCTCAAAACGGACAGCGCCGAACTGACAGAGAATGGATATGTTTTAATGAGGGATTTTAGTATAGCTTTGAGCCTATAGTCACACTGTGTTCAAATGTTCTATATCTGGGCACTAGAGGAGTGTGGAAATCCAATATTGTAACCAGAAATATGTTAATACAATAAACACTTATTTTAGACATGAATAAAATGCTTGTCAACTAAATGTCCCTTTTATTCATTTTCACGTATCCCCGGGCACAAACAAGAGTTGGAATCTAGCCCACAAACTAATGCTCACAGTAATTCCCGAATTAAAGTTTTGATTCATTTATCTGCAAGAGAGTCCTAGCCTCCACCACTTTTAGAGCCTTGTTACTATGGGAGCAGGTATGCCAAGATAAATTAAAAACAAATAAATAATTAAATGCAGAACACAGGGCAGTATAAATTGCTAGCTTCCGAGTCCAGATTGAAAATGACTTTCGGTTGTCAGTCAAATCACTGTCAAGAGGACTGACTTTGAAGCATTTTCTGCAATTACAAGTTCACATGAAGTTTCATTTCAATTTTGTTACAAAAAAGAAATGCTACTGATATACAATTGGTGGGAGATTTTTTTAAATATAACAATGTTATCAATTTTTTTAATGATGAGAATAGATAAGAGATGTTTTCTAATCTTTGTAAACAAGCACATCCCCAGTAGCAGTAGTGTCTCGGGCCAATTCTACTGCTGGCTGACTGATGACTCGCTTTTCCGATACAGTGCAAATATCGAACCATATACAAGGCCACGTGTGGCTGTGATCAGTCAGTTAAACCACTAATGGGCCTGTAGTGTGAAGATGGTGAGCGCTTCACAACAATCACATGGGTTTTTGTTAGTCAAATTCTGGGACGCCACTAAAGCCACTGCTGTTGTGATTTTGAGTGTTACAAAAATAAATTGAATTGATGATTATGAATTAGACTGGAGTTTTAAGATAAAGGATATTACTAGATAAAAACTTAGTCATCATGGTATATAATATAACCTGGCTCATGCCATATTGATCCGTGTCTCACTCTGATTTGAGTTCTACACATCAGTCAATCTGGGAAAGCTCTCGGCGAAAGCCATCGGGACGTTTTAAAAAATGACTTCACGCTGATTGGTAGAAGCATCACAACAGTGGAAGAAGCAGAAAAATCAAATTGTGTTAAATCCAGTGTTCAGAAAAGCACAGTCATCTTTCTCATTAACAACTGTTTGAAGTGTCCGTCGTCGCCCCCTGCTGTCTCTGGGAGGAAATCCAGCCTTGCAACACAATCAGACATCAACCGGAACTCGGCAGAGAAACCCTGGCTCTCTTTTTATATTTAGAAATGGGAAATTTGTATGTGATTATACTGTCTTATGACGAAGAAAGAAAGAAAAAAAATTCTAGAAAAAAAAGAGCCTTTTGCTTCTATTTTCAGACACTGTCTTTTCACAATGGAGCCGCAGGGGAGCAAAATATTATACATGTTTGGTTACACGTTGAAAATAGCTTGTACTTAGCTTGCACTCTGCAGGCTATACCATACACCTATGTCAAAAGGCCACATTCTTGAGCTATTCTTATCAACTGTGGCTTAAGAAGGTGGGGATAAACTATAAATACAGGTCTCTGTGTAACAATTTTCAGACATCTCTGTACATCCGTTTATGAAGTTGTCTCCTTTTACAAGTAAAAAAGCTTCCTGCGTCTACTTCAGTGCCTCTGTTTTCTTTCTTATTTAAGATCTATCTAACAGAGCACACACTTAGTTCCGCTTTAAAGTCAGGAAAGTAAAAAATAAATGTACTTGTACATTTGACTTTACAACTGAGAGTATGAAAGTTGTATTCTGTTGGAGCTGTTATGCAAAGATTTCAACAGAGAGAGGCATGCTTTAAACTGTTATTATTCAAGAATTGAAACTCAAATTGTACTTCATTGAATTTGTATTGATTTGCACTGTTTATGCAATTTTGACACTTTTCCCTTTGCGTTTTGAGACGGACAGAAATTAAAAACCCTGATGATTTTTGGTGGCAGTGTGACAGGTGGGCCTATACAGTTGCCTGAATGAACACAACTTTTGTTTTGTTTATAATATTGGTATTTGGCCTAATTCGATTGAGATCCCAAGACACTTTTAGTTTACTGTCACACCGAGTCAATACTGAAAAAGGCTTTTGGGTAACTTTGCTCCCTGCCTGTGGATCAAAACACAGAGACACTTTAAACTAAATGAGATTATGCCTTTTTAATTAATTCAAAGCATTGGTCAAGGATTACCCAATGCTGTTGTATCCCATATTGTATGTGTAAGTGTGTTTTCATGTACTTGTAAATGTTATTGATTGTTTTATTGAATGTTTTATTGAGATTTTAGCTGGATATCCTGTTTTTTTTGTTTTTTTTTAATGAATATGAATAAATCTCTATTCTGTATTTGAGTTTGTCATTGGGTTACCCCTGTATGAATACACTATATCCTTCCGCCCAGTGTCCCTCTCAATGTCAGGGTTACCTCATTTGGGCGGAGATCCACATAAAGATTAATATCAGTGCTCTTCTCAGCAGGCGATCGGGAGCATTAGCTGTTTGTTTTGTTAAAGGCCTGTTTTGTGTTGTGCCGGGAATGATTGATCACACAGGCAGAGGGGACGGCACGGTTGGGACAGCCTACTGATATAAATCACATCTGATAGGGGGCAAATAGATAATTGGTTGTCTGGCCCTATAGTCACAAGGAGTGTGCCGCTATCTTCCAGAGAGGCAGATAAACTAGAGGGCATTGCGCAATGATAACAACATGCTTGACTGTCAACAGATGCAAAATTACAACCTCTCTTCCAGCCCATTAGTTATTCCCCCATCTTGTCTGAATTATCTTAATAAACAGTTTAAGTGGAATGGAAGTCAAGTGGTACAAAGTTTTTGAAGGTGTGAAACACAAATGTTGCCTCCAGCTAAGAATGCATTTTACGCAAGACGATCAGTAGAGCCCTCTTGCCTCACAGCAAAAAGGCCCTGGGTTAGAGTCAAGTCTTCTTTTAACACTGTTGTTTTTGCAGTGTGCAGCTAGGGTTCTTGCTCTCTATTTTTTAACAATAACCTAAAGCCTCAGCAGTGTGGTTTTCATCCTGGTCGTGGAACACTGGACCAGCTCTATACTCTCATAGGCTGCTTGAGTGTTCATGGGAGGTTGCACAACCAGTCCACATGTGCTTTGTCGATCTGGAGAACCCTTTTACAGTGTCCCTCACGGTGTCCTCTGGGGGGTGCTCCGGGAGTATGGGGTCCAGGGCCCTTTGCTTAGGGCTGTCTGGTCCCTGTTTGACCATAGAGGGAGCTGTGTTCGCATTGCGGACAGTAAGTCAGACCTGTTCCCAGTGCACATTGGTTTCCTCAGGGTTGCCCTTTGTCACTGGTTCTGTTCATTGTTTAGGACAGAATGTCTTTAACTTATATGTCATAGTTTTATTGTTGTATTTTTAGTGTTTATTTCATTATCTAAAACAATTCCACACATTTTTTTTCAATTTTCATCACAACAATCTGACAACTCCACGGATTACATTTTTTTGTATGTATGCATGTTTTTTAACTGACCATTTCCAGTTTTCTAGGCTTTGGACTGGCAATGTAGTGATGGTGGCCACTTGAACAGCATGAAAAGTGCCTGACCACAATAGCTGACTTACATATGTAATTAATGCTTTAACTTTAATAGTCTCTTATCCTTCGTTTTGAAAATGGCATTTCTCCACTGTGGTCATCTCTTTACTCCTGTGACCATGGCAACAACTAATCAATACAACTGACACCATCAAGGACTGAACAATGAAGGCGGATTTATAGTCCTCCTTCAGATCTACGCAGTTCTCCCCAACGCACATGGCAGCCAATTACAAAGCTTGCAGCACGTACACAAGCTTTGTAATTGGCCGCCGTGTGATTTGATGGAGGACTATAAAACAGCCTTAACACATCAGACTCAACAGGCCACTCAGGTTGTTCCTTTTTCTCTTTTTGGCCAATAGCTTTCAAGAATCAGGGGGGCTGATATTGTTATGTACATAGGTTAAACCATGTTTTAAAAAGGATTATTCTTGGCCATTCAGTCAACAACCTATTTTCGGTAATTTTACAACGCAGATGTCAATGAATCTTATGACTTTATTCCCTGCCATTCTTTGTAGTCAGTATGCAGAGGTGTAAAGTAGTTAATACATTACACAATAGTTATAATGTGACAAAGAAGAATACCTGTTAAGAGCTCTGCTTTGTTAAATTACTGTTTAAACAATCAGAAAAAAACAATAGATGGAGGGATTCTGTTTTTTTAACTCTACTCTACTTCCTGTCATTTTATTCTTACTTCACAATTCGTTTTTCTTCACGATCTGCAACTTCACAGATGAAAAACTATGATAAATATTTACCACTGGTTCTAGCCCACCAAACTGTCATAAATAGAAAAACATGAGAACCTGACTAATATTGACAACAAAAATACTCACTATGGGAAGGGTAACTAAAACTTGTATCCAAGAGTACTGTTACATCAAACGAAATATTACTCATGCCATACAAAATCTACTCCAAGAAGACACAATTGGCGCAGATTGCCAAGTCACTTCTCGGTCAATCTGCTTCAAAAAAGCTGTGGCAAGAGATGTAGTTTACCACCAGTTTAGCCAAACGTTAGACCCGGTTTTCAGTGACCTGGTTTTTAGATGCGTTACATTTGACACATTTTCTTAGACTGTACATGGAGTAAGAAGTTTGAGAACCAGTGCTGTACAGTCCAACAGGTTCTGGTCACTGATGACACTCGCAGTTTCGCAGTTGAAAAGAAAAGTTCCACTTATACATAGATAAAGCCCTTGTCTTGATTGAATAGTCTGACAATGTGCCAAATGTATTGCACTGTTGCCAGGGAGACCACACTGACCTTGAATGCTTTGTGCGTCAAGAGTTTGCCAAGTGTGCGAGCCAGGAAACGGCAAAGCACATGGCAACAAAAGTATGCAGCACTCCAGCAAGACAAGAATGACCACTTAGTTTGAGACACTGTGACAGAAATGATGTGGCTAATTATTGAATCAGAGGTGAAGAAAACTTGTGTGATTTGCATTCTTGATTAGAGCAGTTGAGTCACAATTAATTGCAAGTGCCATCAAATTCTAAACGTTTATTTGCAGTGCCATTGTTGGCGCACTTAGCCGTTTTAACCTTGAGACTCAAGCGTCCTAGTCTTTACAATAACACAAGGATTAACAGTGAAATACTAAACAGATATTAATGGGGTTTTTTAAGTATGCATGTGTTATTTATGTTCTTATCTTCACAAAAACGTAATAATTTCACTCCACAAGAGCCGCTTCTGCAAATAATTGTGTCAAATCACTTACATTTTGCACACATTTAACCCTCAGAATTAAGTTTCTATCAATAAAGTCATAATTAACTAGAAATAAAAAAAATTAATGGTAAATTTCATACACAGAAGGAACTTGAAGACGTCAATATGACATGGATAAATGCACATTAGAGAAAATATTTTTAGACAGACAATTTTACTCCCAATAAAGAAAATAATCACTTTTTTGTTCAATTTGATAGGGGAAGTGCATATTAACAAACACATGTAAATTACAGTGTAAATATTCCACATTATCGCAAAGAGGCAAATTTCCATCTGTTGTTCCTTGGCAGGTAACAGCAAAAAATATAAAACATTACAAGACAATAAAAAGGCGACTACAAGCATTTTGTATAATTAGTCGGTGTAATCCAGGTGTCGTCCAGGAGTGACAGAACATTTCTGGACAGTGTTTTGAAAATCAAGACCTTCAAAACTGGACTTAGATGCCTTGTTTGTATAATGTTTCAGAAAAATGTAATCTTAGTAAGGTAATTCATTTTTGCAGAGCATTTCCTAAGGGAGCATGGCCTTTTAACCATTGTGATATATTTTGTTTTTTAAACAACAGAGGATTAACCAGATGAGTTGCTTTATGAAATTTATATTTTATCACTGCACGGATGGTATTTTGAGTCCTATTCTCCAGCAGAGGAGTCAACAAACACCCTCCTCAATTCTTGATGTTGAAGAAGAAATCATTTGCATGACATTAGAGGAATACTTTTAAAAGGAAGTGAGGATTTATTTGCAAACATGCCAGATCCGTCACCTCCAAGTACAGATTACCATGGACCCGGTGTGTGTACATATTTATTTGTGCGAGATCATTGTTGGAGCTCATCTGCTGGCAGTGAGCTCACAGTCTAATGGATTTGTCACATGGCGCCAAAGCCTGAGGGACTAATGTAGCATTAGAGAGCCGGGCGTGTGTGTTTTTTGCTTCTATCCACTTTATGGCACTGTAAAAAAGACAGCTAAGGCTTTGGGTGTGTGGGGCGAGAACAAACGGCAAACAGATGCATTGGTCTATTCTTTAGACGAGATATTGGGTTCTCTCAGGAGTGCTTTGTGCAGCTGAGATCTTTGTTGTTGCTGCCTGGCTTTTGCTGAGACTTCCTGTTTCCCCGTGCCAAATATGGGGAATGAGGCGTCTCACTGTGGTTTCCTCAGGTGGAGGGAGGTTCACCTGCTGCTCCTCTCTATGCTCCTTTTCACATTCTGCCGAACAGAAATGCACTGAATCTATACTGGTATTTCCCAGGTTCCCAATTCATTTGTTACACAGGAAATTAATCATTTAGAACCTACATACTACCCCCTTCGTCACGTTAAGATGTATAATTTTACTGAACACTTTACAAGGTTCTAGCTTTGTCTGTTTTTCTTGAGGAAATTGTTATAGTTGAGCATTTAACTATCCAATTTCCCTTAACGCCAGGCAAACTATGTCCCAAGCCCTTGACTCATGTCTTTGCAAAGCTAGGTTGTGTCAAGGGAGTGTGAAGCACAACATTTCTGTAACAAATTACCTGTGCGAATCAGATTATTTACTTTGCTAAGAAGCCAGTTGATTCTATTGTAAATAATTTAAAACATTGACGCTTTAAATCCCTTGTTTATCTGTAAATGTGTGTTTTCATTTGTTGTTCTATTGTAACGCACTTTGATTTGACTCATTTGTTTTTAAATGTGATATACAAATAAATTGGCTTGGCTTTGTTTTATAGCATTTTCCAGACTCTCAAAGTCGCTTTCCAATTTCACATGTTTTGCACAATACTAAAATTACAAGATACACGATTCCAATTTCGATACTACAAAATAATAGTCCTTTTTTATGTTGTGGTTTTATACTAATTCTGACAAAGCTCAAGATCTACTTTTTGAAATGAGTTCCTAGTTTCTACATTTTTAAACTTTTTAGCATGTATTAGTTTCTGATTTTTTATACTTTTCACAACCCTATTAACTACCCACTTCTGACCATTTGTCCACCACATCCTCCATAGCAAGGCATAGTGGGGGAAGTGTTTTACCCAAGGACACAACAGCATTGTGTACTGGGTTGGAGCTGAGATAAAATCCTCAACCTTCAGGATAGTGGGCGAATGCTTTGACTGCCATACTGATCAAGGTCCTTTCCATTCCTCTGATGATCTATCTCCTCTGTTACATTGACAACTTTTTAGTTTTTTCCTATTTGTCTTCATTTATTTACCCTTTTACTAATGTCAATTAAAACAAATAAATTAAGTTTCAGCAAATTCACGACAAGACAATCATCTTCCATAATTAAGACAACAACTATACAACTATACAACAACAACAACAACAACAATAACACCCAATCCCTCTCCCATACACATTCAAGTGTTGCTATATATGTCTTGATCCTCAACATATTTTCCTTCCTCTGTGTCAGAGATGGATGACAGGCTCTTGTTCTGGACGACTTCAGCAGCTGGATGGTTGACATTATTGCAGCCGTTGAGGAGGCCTTGATTATTGTCATTCCCATCACACTGTGCCTCTCTGCACGCCCAGCTAATTGATGGGGGTTTTCCTCTTGATTTCTTTGGGGGAAACAATCCAGCAGATGTACATTAATTTACTATGAGGAGATTGCTTCCATTGCCACATCATTGTCCATCCATTACCATTGCACCCAGCACAATATCCTCCACAGGTAATAGCTTGGTGTTGTTTTTGTGTCCCACTATTGTTTTTCTTTTGTTTGTCAACTTGTACATTGTGTTGTTATTATATTTCAGGGACATATTGGAAATGAATAGATAACATGTTCAGTCTTTTGGAGCAATTAAGTCAAAAGGGTATAATGCACCTCGAGTCACTTGTTAATTACAGGTTTACTCCTGAGCGCTTTGCTTCTGTCGTAACATGTTTTCTTTATTCTGTAATGAGAATGAATGATACAGAATAGGAAAACAAAGCCAGGCAACTAATTTATCATTAGAAGATGAAATTAGATGTGTGTTGATATAGATTTAAAATTGATAAATTGCAAATAAGACAAAACAGGCTGGCATAGTGTACAGGGAAATCTGTGCGGAGTATGGACAGGAAACCACAAGGGCAAAGTGGGAAACACCTCCAAAGGTGGTAGAGAATGATCCTGTGGGACTTTCAGATACAGACTGACAGAATGGTAATGGCAAACCAACCAGACATTATGGTGGTGGATAAATTGCAGAGGAAAACCGTTGTGGTTGACGTGGCGATACCAAGTGATGGAAACATCAGGAAAAAGGAACACGAGAAACTGGAGAAACACCAAGGGCTCGGAGAAGAGCTGGAGAAGACGTGGAAGGTGAAGGCGAAAGTGGTGCCAGTGGTCATCGGAGCACTTGCAGTGTTTCCTCCTTCCTCCTCCTCTCCCTGCTCCCTCTCCTCCCCCTGTTTTTTCCTTATTTGTCAGTTCCTGGGTGGATCCTTCGTCCCCTCCTCCTGCTGAGCTCCACAGCTGCAACCCATCTCCACCTACTACTTCTCAAACAAGCTGACAAGTCTCCAGCGCTAGATAGTTCGGTCACGTTGAGTGGTGCATATACGCTCAGGTTACTTTTCCATTTTTGATACATAACTGCATTTGTTTTCCCGTTTGCTCCAGTGCCTCTCTTGCGACCAGCTCCTGTTTTTGTCTACTCCGGTCCACCTATCAGCCTGCCACCACCTACTCCTCTGCTGGGCTGTTGGATCCACTCAGCCCCTCCCGGAAACCAACTCCCCATTCCAAGACTAATTTTTTTTCTGTCTAAACTTTGATTCTGCCTTTTTGGGTCCTCCCCGTCTTGTTCCTAACAGTTATAGGCCTATATGTAAACCCTGCAAATAGCAGAAACTTATTAAACTATGTGATCTATTGTTACTTTTACTCTACACTGCTGTAGATGGACCGCTCCGAGTACTCGTGGTAATTCAATGCCTTCTTGCGGGAGTTCGATAGTGACGTGATGCACGCGAATTAGTAGATTTTAAACATGGCAGTTCATTCAGTCTCAAGGTACGGGCATTGATGTATTAAAATATCTGGATAAGGTACTGCTAGCTTTAACATGTCGCTAGCAGCCCCAGTGGCCAATCCATTGAAACTTCAGCGAAAAAATCCTCCGTGACCCAGTAAGCATTTTTTTTTCCATGGAGTGCAATGTAACAAAAAACTGCTTGTTCGGCTGACAGGCCACCTACAGCTTTCAAAAATGTTGGCTATAGCGGCAATTTTGACCTGATTTTAAGTCATTAACTTTTTCTCAGCTTTAAAATGATATCTTTTAAAACGCATTTTAAGCTAGTAGCTTTTGCGGTGATTGGTCAGAACGATATCCGTCCAGACCTATCAGCGTGTGTAGGTGATGTGAATGAGCCAACTTGCCAATCAAGGGAAAATTAACAGTACAAGTTACAGATTGATAGCCTACAAGTGCAATATTATTACAAAGCAATTAAAGAGAACCCAAAAGGAGCTGGCCATTAATATGTAAAAAATTATTTTGATAAACTTCTTTTGATTGTGTTTGTGTTATGACTGATCTCCCATAAAAAATAGAGTAGTTATAGCAAGTATAATACAGACTATGATCATTAAAACAAGCTAAATGAATTATTTCAAATGCCACACAATTTATAATTATAGGTTTTGATATTGAACATAAAGGCTAAGGATACAGAACAATTAATCACATTGTAATTCTTCACTGCGTTTCTGCCACTTTGATATGTATTATATACATTTTAGAGGTTTTCATAATTTACCAATTAATTACATTTGATATCAATTGGTCTAATGACGGTTTTAAAATAAATTTACATGTTTTATTTCTCATTTAAAAGTTGATTTGAGGTGGAATATAAAGCTGACATGAGATGTTCTGATCAGAAAATCAAAAACTGGGCTCTGACTTTCCTCTGCACAAAACAATACAGCGATGTGATTGGCTGATTGCTGTTACATGAAAAATAAACTTTACATTCCTCTCGTTGCTCTAAAGAGCAGAAAAGCTAAGAGTTTCAAAGTGAGCTCTCTCATCAGTCAGCGCTGCACTATTTAGTCTGAATAAAAATAAAATATAATGGCCAAAAATGGATGAATAAATATAATATAAATAATGTATGCTTATTGGAATCTCAATGTAGCTCTTTTCAGTTATTATACCATTTATTAGTGAGATGAGCTCCATGAGCTAGAGACTTTGAGAAAGTCGCTTTCCTTTGGCTCAGACGCCAACAACAAACAGATTTGTGAGGAATAAAACAGTGTAAGATTACGTTCTGGCACTACCTGTCTCCTCGTCTTCTCCTCTCTCTCCCCCTTTGAGCTTGTGTGTTCAGTGTTGACTCACTCTGACTGAAGCTTGCGCTGTTCATTCGCACTTGTGTGGACCTCCTGTAATGGACCGGTCATTCAGCGCGCCACAGTCATGTGTACAACAGACAATCATTATAAACAGATCAGGCTTGTTTACGTGCTGGGCTCCTCTCCATCCGACACACACACACACACACGCACACAAGCATGTGTGCACACATGTAACGGACCGGTCATTCAGCGCGCCACAGTCATGTGTACAACAGACAATCATTATAAACAGATCAGGCTTGTTGACACGCTGGCCTCCGTCAGACAAGTGTGTGCGCACGCGTTCGCGTTGTACCTTGAGACATTTCTGCAATATACCGTAGATTCCAACACGCCCACGATTAACCTATCATGGCCATAAATAATCGCTATAATTCCAAAAAACGGTTAATCTTGACATCCCCACTGGGGGGGCCTCAAAATAGTATTGCATAATAAGTGGCTAATAAATCTGGAGAGGGAAATGCACCAAAATATAGGAAATATAAAAAAAAAATTTAAGCCATGTATAAAATTATATAGAATTTATATTTAAAACAAATACGTCAATTTAAGGTTGCATTACAGACATCAAACCCCTTCTGCTCTTGTGCTGCAGTCTAATGAGTCTGCATCTAGTGTCATGCTTGTCCCATGTTATTGTTGTCTGTTGTTGTGCTCTTACAGATCTCTGTACATGTTTGACCCTGTAATCTGTTTTTATATGGACTCCTAATCTTTTATATTTTTCTACTAATCCTAATAGTAGTGTATCTACGGTAAATGTATGTTTTGTATATTGCTTGCATTTTACACCTTGCCTGGGGCTACAGTTGGAAACTAGCTAAACTACAGCTAATACTGGCACATTTACAGAAATGTTGATTAATATGCACTGTCCCAGTTCAAATAAACTAATAATGAATAAAGAAATAAACTTAAAAATAAGCTTGCCCCCATTCACAAAACAGCCATGAGAATTATCTGTTTCAAGGACTACAGCCATAAAAGACACTGATGAGGAAGCAGTAGTAAAATGGGCCAGAAACATCTCCCCTGTCCCTGAACACCCCCTTTTCACTGAATGAGCTGCTGCCATCAGGAGGAGCGTGAGAGTGCCTCGGTGCAGGAACAACAGACTGAAGCTGCCCTTTGTCCCAGTCTTAATCAAATTGCTCAACTCCAATGAGCAACGCTACTTTCAAAGAATGCAAGCACTTTATGTGTACATGATACTGCTGTCTGCATGCTTTATGTCTAGCTTGTGTATTGTGTACTATGTGGCACCCTGCCCAAGACAAATTCCCTCTCGAGCAATGGCGTGGCAAAATCCCCATAATCATGTATGTAAAATGTTTATTTCATGATATTTATGTAATTTATATGCTCTCCTCACCAGTAACATGTAAAAAATGATGCATTTGTGGTCACTAGATTTTTACCAGAAGCACTCAAGTGCAGAAACATCAACATAAAATTAGTTAGCCGTTAGATTGGATGCCAGTTTTACACCCATCATCCATTAAATATGAATGATAATTAATCCATATTGAAACACCACATGGTTTACACACTCCACAATCATTCTTAACAAGGTTTGGACTTCACCTTAATGTGGTGGATTGGTTGGTACATCTGATAATTATTCATAACTAATGCTAACAGCTATTGACCTTATTCTGTCCCACCCACTTGCCTTCTTTTGCCACGGATCGGCACTTCTGTTGCAATCACACGAGCGGAAACTCCTTTCATTTAAGTGGAAAACGAGGGAAAAGTCTGGCTGCTAAAATATGCTATAAAGTAGATGTATTTGTGTAAAATGTCCAATGTTCATGTGCACCGACGACTACACAATGCACTGATTCCCTGGGCGGCCTGAAAACGTATTTTTTGTCTGTGCAGAACTTATTTTCTCTCGAGGTCGGCAGCCGTATGTTAACTAATATAACCGGAAGAAGGATTACGTTGGATGGCGGCGCCCAGACAGATTTCCCGAACAAAGTGAATAGACAAAATACATGATACTGCCGCTGGAGTCCCTCAAGTAACAGAGTTGCTAATTGATCGATAACATGAGCATGGAAAATTGTGTCTACTTATTTATACGTCTATGCTTCAGATCAGGTTAAAATGCTGAATAAGGTAAGACGACTCTTTGACCAATCAGAAGAATTCAACCGAGCGAGTGACCAGTGCGGAACCAGAGCGAGAGAGGAGCAGAGAAATGAGGAAATGTACAAGCCACAGTGAGTATTATGGAAAAAGAGCTTGATGAAATGCAAGCTTGACTTGGCGTATGTGTGTGATACATTTTCAGAACGAATATGTTTAAACGACTTAAAAACAGCATTGGAGATCGCCAAAATTCTAACTTTGACGTAACAATTCTGGGAAAATTTAAACGAGTGATTTCTAAGGCTCAGAGCAAGACAACCTTATAAACGGGTTTTAATAAAACAAGCATGAATGAAGCTAAATTGATGACTGAGTAATAATAATGTTATAATATGGCTTAAATCTTTGAAGTGCCACACAAAAATAATAGCCTTCTTTGTTAAAAAATGTATAAACTAAAGAAAATAGGCTGCTATTTAAATTGTTAGACACTCTCCGATTTCAAAAGTTACTTACATCAATAAAATGCAAACTTCAATTGCACCGTTCACTAAACAAAATTTAAAAAAAAATCAATATTCTACCCCACTGCCTTGAATCACTTTCTTGCACAAAACCATCTCACTTGTCTGCTTGTGTCATACATTTTTATGATCAGCGTTGAAATGAGACGACATCATGTTCCGACACCCCCCGTGGCCAAGCACTTTGACTGCCCCTCATCGGCTTCTGTGTCCACGGCCTCATTGACGTAGATGAAATCCTCCGCTCTCCCCTATCCTTGGGGCTGTATCGATCGTGTCCAGGTATAGTCCTTCTCACATGAATAATCAAACTCGCAGCTAGCTAGCAACAGCCCCTTCCTAATCAATAGCTATTTCAACACTGGCATGGCGCGGCAACAATTCATAATAAATAGGGATCCAGTCTCATATATACATCTGACCTCTTATGTTATGACAACGGCCATCTGAGCATCATCACAACAAAAGGAACAATCGATTGAGTCCCAAGTTCACGCGGAGGTGAGACGAGCTATGCCAATTAGCCGAGTTAAGGTCACATCCACACTTTTATTGCGCCTTCATTGCCATAGGACTGTATATTATGTCAATAGGAGAAATCTCTGAAAACATTGCACAACCTTGGTTCGCCCTCATTGCCTCCTCCCATCCAACTTTGAATGGTCACAGCAAGGTTAATAGTAGTTGGGTGTTTGTTCTTCCTGACATGTGGAGTCTATGGTAGCATATACTATTATTTTGTTTAGGAGGATCTTCTCCAGGAGTCATCTGTCAACTATCCGCACCGTGTGAGTTTTGTGTTGCCTGCCCTGTCCTGCTTTACAGGGTTTTACTAAAGTTTCCACCAGTTTCATCATCTAGGTTCCAGTTGCTTATAAAGCAATGTCATGAATGTTACAAGCAACACTGTGCAAAGAAATGTAGATGCCCAAAACTTCAATTTAACCAAGTGGAAACCCATGCCCAATATGAGAATAATATAGAGACATATTTTTATATAATTTGCAATCTCCATAGCAACAATAATAGGCATGTAATGTAGATTAAATTGGATACATGCCTGTCTTTTCAGTGAGGACCGTTTCTAAATACTTTACTATGTTTCACTTGTAAATGCAATGAGAGGAACAGCACTACATGCGGTCAGTAACTGCTGTCTGTGTGATGTATTGTATCCTATAATGCACTCCAGAAATCCATATCCAACACAATGAGACAACATATCTTGTACATTCTCAATACACACTGCTTTTATACCATAGACAAGTGGCACATTATACATAAATCAATCAAACTTTATTTATAAAGCATTTTCATACATTGAATGTAACACAAAGTGCTTTACAGTGCATTAATAACATGCCCACAATCCCCCCCAAAAGCCCCATGGAGGGAGCTACTCTTAACGTATTTAGAAGAGGCAGGAGGATATACATCTTGAATTGCATCCGTTTTCAATTCACTTGCATGCAATTTGGACTCTCAATTCAACACAATTAAATTACATTTGAGAGTATGTTTGGTGTACCAATGGGCATTCATTTGGAAAAAACTTAACATGCATATAATAGATAAGTATATTAATTATGATTTTATTTTCGTTATAAACGTGAGATTCAACACCAAAAAGGTTAGGAGGAGGTTGCCAGCAGATGGCAGGCTGTAATAACAAAAAAATTTAATTTGAAAGACTTTGTCTCAAGTGATTATATATGTTTGCTATATAGTCAGTGTGAAGAATAAGGCAGCTCCCCACAAATCAATCAGTGGAGTCATTGCAGCTCTGACCTCTCTGCTTATGTTTTAAAATATTCTATAGGCACTTCAGTTCTCCTGCCATTGCGGCAGCATTGAAATGCAGAGTAGTTTAGAAGTTGAATATTAGTATCAAAACTTTCTCCAGCTGTCATCAAGAGTTATAATAGGAGTTTAAAATAAACATATTGTGCTTTATTCTGACTTGTGTATGTACTTTTAGACAAAGCTGCATTGTCTGCTACTCACTGCTACTTTTTTTTTTGTGGTCAACAAAATACCAGATCAGAAGCTAAGCCACATGGTTGGGCCCACTTAATGCTTAGGTGTGTTACTCAAGCATAACATATATACTGCAATATGGGTTTAAAAATAATTCAACTTTGCGCAATATTTTTACAAATAAAATTATAGTTATTGCTATATATATATATATATATATATATATATATATATATATATATATATATATATAATAATTATATCTAAAATAGATTACATTGAGTATTAAGGACACTATTTGGAGTTGCTCTCAGGTAAGTCCAGCCCCATAATTTTGTCAAAGCCACTCACACTTTGAAAGAAACCTATTTTTTGCTCTATGGTATTTCTATCTCCCATGATAGATATACAAGAAAATGTCTTTCAAACCTTGAACTTAACTTAATTTTTCTACCATCTTCAGACCCTGGTTGACAGTATCTCGTCATACAGGTTAGACATGATGGTCAATATTGTGTCAAGCATTTTACGGTGGAAGCACAGTTTTCCTTTTCCCTTGTTTTCACATTAGAGTTCACCCTGGGCTAATTTCTCACTGTTTCCATGGTAACAGCCAGTTAAATGAACAAATGCCCCTGAGTGATATGAAGACCCAAAGATTGTGGATTTGTGGTCTGCTTGTGGTTAAGGTGGAAGCGGACAAGGAAAAGTTGGCTTCGCTCTGGATTCACTTTTGTCTATTTGTCAGTATCTACAAAAGTAATAATAATCCTATATACAGGCTAAAAATTTGCCTAAATTATTTGAGTATTTTTGACACTGTTTTGACTGATGTATGGTTTAGAATCTACACGTACCTATATGTTTTTATTTTTCTTCATCCACTCTTTGTCACCCAGCGTTTTGTCATTTGGTGATGACGCAATGTTCCTTTTTTTTCTTTTATCCATGTCAGCAGCATTCATTCATTGATTATTTATTGATTTTAGGTGCATTAAATATTAAGAGCACAAACTGCAAAGATATAGGACTTTTGTACGAGACAACAGCTTAAATAGGAATGAGAATCTTTCAGCCAATAAACAAAAGTTATTTTTTTTAAGACGACTGCCTTTCACCAATAACAAGGGGCCTTAAAATGTTGTAATCAATACCATAGGACTGACCACGCTGATACAGACACATAGAAAACAAGAGAAAGTTGAAATAACTAAATGAGCGGACCTGGGACACATTGACACAGTCAATGTGCATTCACGTCTGTGTCCAAAACTAGGCCTACATTTTGGTAAAACTGGTAAACCACATAACCGTGTAGTACTTTGCCAAAATACCACAACACATCCATGTGTAAGCACACGTTCGTGAACACGCTCGCATCAGAACTAACATCACATCCATATCACGCTTTGGCCCCTCCCTGAAGAAAAGAGCATTAAATACCCCAAAAGTCCTTACAGAGACCGCTGTGCATCGTGTGTTCTGAAGTTCACTTGTAGTTTGTTTGATCCAAAAGAGTCACTCCAATGACAAGATCCTTCAGCTGCTGTTGTACAAAACAACCTCATGTTTTAACACACGTGTTGGCCGTTGAGGTGTGTAGGCCATGCAGGCTGTCAATAGGCCTACATTTACTATACAGTAGACAGAGTAGGTAGCCAGCCTAATGCCAAACAGCAAAGTTTACTTTCCTAATTACTGCAGCAACAGCAGTGATGTTCTAGAGCCGCTCCACAGCTGATGAGGCCGTGTTGCCATGGACACGCGGAGGGTTTTTAAAAACCTCAGTTTTATAACGTAAAAAATCCATGTATGGGCACAGATAGCCCAAACGCAGTAAAACATCTGCGTTTATAAAAATATCTGGGTACATTGAATCTTATAACCGTAAATCCTAATTTAACCCTTGTTTAGACACAGTTTAGACACAGTGTGAGATTAAATCACAGTATGAGATTAAATGTTAATATGTAGCATTCTTTCAGTAATGTGTGGTTTTATAGGTAAAAACACTAACAAAAAAAAAACCTTGCATTTTTACTCACTTCCACAGATCTGACTTGTAATTTGGCCACAGTTGGCCCGTTCATGAAAGGTTAAAATGATTCTACAATATAGTTTTGTATTTGCATTCTGCTGGGTTAAAAGCAGTATACAGAGAAACACTAGCAATATAAACAAGGCAATTCCCGAGTGTCATGATCTTTATGCAAACCCTGTATAATTCTCTAAATAACTCAAGATTATAATTCCATTCAAATAACTTCTCCGTGGAAAATGATTTCCTGTTTTTGTTATTTGCCCTCTTCAATTTCCCTCTTGGTTGCTCACCATGACACTAAAGACATCCAAAAAATAGCACTCCCACACACAAATAGGCTGCTTCCCAAGTTAATTATTTTCTATTTATTTGACTTTTATGTGTGATTTGCAAACTTAACTACTCTGAGTCATGCAAAGGTTACGGAGCATATAAACAAGAGTATTTTTTCCCAGCGTAAATACATTTAAAAACAAGTTAATATCGCAGAATGTCTTGACATATTGAATTTTAAAATACAGTGGTCCCCCGCTATAGCGCGCTTCACCTTTCGCGGCCTCGCTGTTTCGCGGATTTTTTGGGGGGCTTTTTTTTGTTGTTGATTTTTTTTCTACAATGCATTGTTTTCATCGTCCTGATTGGCTAAGGGACTGTAGACTATTGTCAATCAATCTCCTCCATATTGTGTCTCTTGTAGAGTAGCTACAGAATGCGTTCAGCTAGCCAAATGTATCGTATTTTTAGAACGTAACTCCAGTGATAAACGAGGGACCACTGTACATATATATTTAGGTTCACCGAATGGCCGAGGCAACCATAGCTTTATTGTTTTGTGTCTACAACTTGGTTTGTCTTTATCAACTATAGTCGGCATCAAGTACAGTTTGATTCCTTTTGTAAATTTCTCTATGAATATTGTGCAACTAAGATAATGTAGCTACCAACCATTGTTGCTGTTGAAATATGTTAATGTTTTTAAGTTTAACCTTTGCATGCGTGATAGATGATACTAAAACATATTTTGACAGTCTTCCCTAAAGTACAAGACAGAAAACTTGGACTTCTCACATTGTCATGAGGTCAAATGGTTCAGGTTTAGCTCTGTTAGGCTATGAATAATATTTTCTCTGGACTTTCGCACTCTCAGCTAGGGTCATCACTTTTACATTCCCAACTTCCACTGACTACTTTCAAACACAAACAACTACTACTGTTTGAGTGATTCGAACTAAATCATGCCATAAAGAAAACAAAATGACTAATTTTACCCCAAAACTGGCTGCTTTGCTCAGCTCTCTACAAATCCTCTACAATCCAGTTGATGTACTGAATGGCTTCTGAAGTAAGTGGCATGAAAGAGAAATATCTGCTTCCACCACTGCTCCCCAGCACTGCGAATGAGCACCATAAAGTGTTTGTGAGTGAGGGATTTGAGTCTGCTCTTTTGACAGCTTTAAACCCAGCCATCCAATCTTAATCCTATGGGCAGAATGCTGTCTGCAAAGGATTCAGTCATCTGCTTTCAACCTCTGACACCGACAGAAAATACACATCTCCCGACAGGCCCATTGCCATTGTGTTACATCTTGACATCTGCGTACGACATAAGGAGCAAGCTGACTTCAGCAGGGACTGGAATGTAAGGATGGCTTTAATTACATGTATGAGTATGTTGTATAAATGAGAAGCTGTTAAGAGACATTCTCTCAATGCTGCAAAACTCTTTTCTATTGTTGATTCATCCCAGTAATACAGTACCATTATGCCAGATAAGTTCAAAGTTGTCTTACCAGCAGACAGCGGCTATGAAGTGGCTTTTTGCGAAAATATTTTTGGACAATTTGAAAAAAATATTTCCATCACTGAACCCTGTTATTACGATAGTGTTTAAGGGCCAACTCAAAAGAATGGGCTTGGATGAGTAAACAGCTTAACACTACATAAAAGCCTGCAATAGATGTTAAAGTGTTTCCTGGCCTTTAAAATGATGTCCCTCGTGTGTGCTGATTACAAGACAGATCGCCACTGCAGTTTAGAAGCACCTCTCCTGTTACGCATCAGTCACAAGCTGTTGGATCAACCCTTTGCTTTCTCCATGGCGTAACAGTAGTGCACCATGGAAAACGGCAGTCAAGCTCAGCGCTCTCTTGGGCTCAAACACCAGCCGTACTCCGTGTGTTATATTCACACATGCTCTGCTCCTCATTGCTTTGTTTCTCTACGTGGGCACTTTGCGCACAATCACTGTGCTCATTGTGGATTTTACTATAGTCTCTGTAGCGGTCCGAGGCGCCGTGCGCACTGGGAAGCGTCAGTTTTACGCACCAATTCTAACCATTTTGTCATCCCTTGGACAATCTTGGTAAAACACACAGAACACAAAAACAGCTGTCTGCAGTCTGCGCGTCTACTCAGCTCCTCCTGTCTAACGCTTGGATCGTGTTTGGTACAGCCAAAAAGCGATGTTATACACACATGCCATAATCCATACAACCCATTCCACCTCTTACAGCCGATGGCCATGGCATGAGCGCAGCTCCAACAACACACATGCACCCAACACCGGAGTACGTCATTTTACACACATATCCCAACTGTCACATATCTCTGTCTAAGGACACAGAATGCTGGGACATTTCCAAGTCCCTATGAACATTGTTTATTTTGTTTTCCACTGTAGCCCCTCGAGGCAACTACTGTTGTGATTTTGGGCGTTACAAAATAAATTGAATTGAATTGAACTGTAAAGCAGCTTGAATTAGCCAAAAATGAATTCACAAATGAAGTTCCATGCTCCCCTAAGAGCATCCTCTAAGTGCGCTCTGTTAGGCTCCACAAGCCCGTAGTGCTGTGTTGTAAAACCTATGCACACACAAAACTCATTTGAACCGTGACTTTATACAAAGTTTAGAAAGGTGAAGCGGCCGAAGTCGAGGGTGCAGATTATAGTTGACAATCGTCCGAGACTCCCTCTGTCTGTGTCCCGCCCATTGACCAGGACCTGACCCCACCGCAGGGCATTAACCAGAAGGAAATAGGCACTGCACAGGGAAATGATTGTTTGTGATGCCTAAAAGGCCGGCATTATAAAGTTCGTCATCTATTGTGGGCTTTTGTGTTAAATTTTAACTCATCCAAGCCAAGCACCATGCGTCCTGACTGTGGTGCTGAAAGTGAAGAGCGATTTTGCGGAACTTTGGAAAGATTCGACGTCGGTCACTGAATCTTTAAAATTTGGACTTTTGATATTACAATTTTATTCTCGTAAAATTATGACTTTTAATGTTGTAAAATTACAACTTTAATCTTGTAATATTAAGAGTTTTTTCTCATAAAATTACAACTCAAATGTCGAAATGTTATGAGTTTATTCTCGTAAATGTAGGACTTTTTTCTGACTTCGAGTTTAATCTCATGAAATTATGACTTTAATGTTGAAATGTTGTGACTTTCTCGTAGTGCCCGCAATTTTTTTTATTCAGGTTGGCCCTTATATTCCTCCAGCTGAAAACGTAGCCTTGTCATTTCTCATGAATCATTTTATTCTGTGTACTATTAATTGTTGATTATAACCTGTGATTGTTGTCCACAGTTTGTAAACAGTTTGTTCAAAGGTGCCTCAAAGGCTCATAAGAAGAATTTTAAATAACTTTACCAGTGCAATCCGCTGTATGCTGTATAAAACAAACGCATTAATAACATTATAGAGAGGCAACAATTATCCACTGGGTGAAAAATCTCACCAGAACTAGACACTTGAAAATTCTCTTGAGCTTGAATCTTAGCATCCTCTTGTTCCGTGTTGCATTCGATCACTGCTTTGATAATTCTGACACAGATAAGTGCATCATTTAAAAGGACCCACACTTTTCTAGTTCCACTTCACAGAGGTGCATGTGTCGCCTCAGGGCTGTCTCATTTGCACTATTGCTCTCAACGCCAGGGAGACCAAATGCTAAGTGGATCAATACAGTAACTAAAAGGAATCCTTGCTCAAACTTTTGTTCTGACTCTTTCCAGTAAAGTGTTCTTAAGACTGCAACCTCGAGGGAGTGGGACCAAATCTGCTGTTTTTCTTCCCTTGGTTCCCTAATAGGTCTCTTGGGCCCTCCATCCGAAATGTGGCAAGAGCAGAGTAAAAACATTGATAATTTGTAAGTTATGCAGAGAAGCACGTCCCTAATGCTGTTGAGTCTCATTTTTCCCCCAAGACATTTCAGTGCTCATTTTGCCACGTCCTCCTGGTCCCAACCTGCAGAGAGACACAAGTAACAGGAGTGATAAGGAATCTGTCTGCACCCTTCCCCTCAGGGCAACTTTAAACAAGACTACTGTGGCTCGTACGAGGAAGGACATACTGTAAATGAATGCAGCGTTTCTCAAATGGTGGGATGGAACGCAAAAAGTAGCGACAGTTAAGGTTAAATGCATAAAATAAATGAATGACTGTTGCACAGAATTATGACTTCCAGTAAATCTTTAATGATTGTTAAATCTATAGACCATGAAATCAATTTTATGAGAATATTCTTTAGTTCTAAGGGCAATGTTTGAGAATACTTGCAATAATAAAAATGTCAAATATCCAAGACAACCAGCTTCTCCAAGTATATTATTTAAGTTACGTTATAATATTAGCTCTTGATAATAATAGATGGACTCTAAAGGAAAGAATAAGCTTTAGTTTAGGTTCTTCTCTGGCCCAGGTTACCCTTGAAAGAGAAGATCTCAGTGTGTTTTATACCTGGTCTAATAATGGTTAATAAGCAAATACATTCTGAGAGTTCCCGAGAGATTTAGGTTTAAAGATTTGAGCGCTTCTGCTGACATAAACCTAAAAGAAATTCACCAAACCCTACAAAAGAACTCAAGAATACCGTAATGTAATTTGGACAAAAATGTCAGATAGAACCCTATAATTCTAAAGGAACAATGAATATATCTGTGAGAACTGTCAAAGAAAAACCGAGAAAAGCACTCTTCCCTAAGAATGTTATTTAAATTAATGTATAATATTAGCTCTCATTAAGTTCATTGTAATTACATGTAGAAAGAGAAATGTTGCGAGCCCGATCCATCTCATCACATTTTTAATGTAATAAAAGATTTGAATGGAAAGCTGGTATTTGCTTTAAACAGATCACACGTGGCCAAAAGAAATAAATGTCAGGAGGGAAGATCTTGCTGATTGGTGCCTTAAACTCCTATATTCACAGGCATTATAGATTTACTTGTGTGGAGTATTTTCTATTCGCTTTGCTCTGTGGTAGAAGGCTGTGAAACAAATCAGCTGCCACATTAGTCCTGAGGGAAAGACAGACAGGCAAGTTTGATTGACAGCTCACTCTTGCCCTGATAACTACTTTTAAAGCCTATTTGAAAAGCATATGAGTCATTGTGTTGAAGGAAGTCTGTGTGTTAATGTAAAGGTCCTCAAGTGCCAGCCCCATTATAAAGTAGTGCTGTTTTATGAAGTTCCCTTTCACAGTGCTGCTGGCGATACGCTGCAGGAAGTTCCCGCCGTGCAGACAATTTGGAGCAATTGTGGTTCAGATTCTCTATGACAGTGATTTTTGTGCCACCTTTGAGAAACATTTACGACTAACTTCCCTCTATTTTCATAATTATTTGGCAATTTGTCCCCATCCCTCAGAACTTCAGTCTTCCAAAACTGAAGTGGCTTTGACAATGCTGGTGACTAATTTCCCCTGGTGGGACAATAAAATGATTAGAACTTGACTTTGCTCCTCATTTGAAATCTCTCCAGTTCAATAATTATTTGGTTGTATTTGATAGATAAAACCACTGTAGACTGCTGAATACACAACAAAAGAGTTATTTCGAAGACGTACTGGTTGAGTAATCACAATTTGTCACTATTCATATTTCTAACACTTCCATTTTGATGACGTGTCTCGATATTCTTGCTATTTGCTTTATTTCCCATGGTCTTAATGTGTGAACAGGCCTTCTTTTACAGTACCTATCCAAGTGAAACATAGTACATCATTATTTCTTTGTATATAATAACTAATCACTGTACTGACTTTCAAAATGTTATATTCTTTTTCTTTATAGTCGAAAACATCACCAGTATTTTACCAAATATCATGCTGTGTCAATAGAACTAAAAGATATGGATTCATTTCTTTTTAGAAGAAAGTAAATTGGCTCCACTTTCAAATGCACATCTCTACTTGTGAAATGATTTTTTAATGAGTTTTATATTGGATTTAACAAGTGAAAGACTGAGAGTTTTTAAAGTGAAAGCTTAAAGGAATGAACTCATTTCAACAGTTTTGGGTCCCTGCTGCGAGTGCGGCACCGAACCTGATAAATTGTACAAACATGGCACTTTCCTCTCTGATCTGTCATTTTAAACCTTAAAAAAGCCAACGTTGCATAGTTCAATCACTCTGTAGATTAACGTGTCAGGTCTTCATGTATTACCTCCTGGGGACGAGACAAAGAGAATTGTTTGGAGCTAAACAACATATTTAATCATTAAAAACATACCTGGAATTTGGATCAATCCTGTTGAATAAGTCATCCCGCTCCGAGCTTCTGAAACCGCTCTATTCCAAATTTTCCAGTTTTATGAGTTCTGTGCTGTTCTTAAGTCGATACATTTTGGCCAAATTTTTGGTTCTGAGCATTTCTGCCATCAAATCTTGTTCATTACAACTGCACGCTTACATTAGCATGTCAGGGGAAAGTTTGTTTCTGCGGTCTTTGTTATTCCCTCTGTAGCCAGTAGATAGCAGTCTAACGCAATCCCTGTTGTGAGAAAGACATGTGATTTTATTTGATCTTATGTCAAAGTAAAGGAGAATGTTTAAAGGACAATAACAATGGAAATAGTACATTGTATAATGTGTCCTTTAACACACCACTCAACAACTGTATAATGTTCTGTTTTATATCAGTGCTGTCTCAAAAAGGCTACAATTTGATTTTGCATTTAAAGGACACATTATGCATTATTTGTATTGTATTGTTTGGTGTATTTACTTTACAAAGCCCAAAAACGGAGGCGGAGGCGATCGGCTCCGCGGCTTGTCTGAATCCCGCAGATACTTCCGAGGTGAGCAGAGATCATTATTTGCTCCAAGAGCCGCGTCCGGTTGATTTTTTTTATTGCCGCAGGGTTTGGTCCTTTTTCCGTGCGTTGCTGCGCCACGTCTGCCGCAAAGAAGTTCAGCTTTGTCCAACTTTTCTGCACGCGCGCCCAGGGATTCCAGCGTTTTTGTGGTGCGTTTTTTGCGTCGGAAGCGGAGCGTCGGACGTGTCCAGAGCTGCCAAAGCTTCCGACGCTCCGCTTCCGACGCAAAAAAGACACCACAAAAACGCTGGAATCCCTGGACGCGCGTCCACATGGATTTTGAATGTAAACTTGCCGCTTTGACACCGCGGTGTGAACCTTCCGTCAGAATGGAGAGTTTTTGATGCTCGGAGGAGAGAGGACTTTTTGACCAGGATTAATCAAACTAGCGTGATTGAAGCTAAATTCTTCTCCAGGTATGTTTTTGATGAGGGAACAATGTTAAAATACGGTTAAAAGTTCAAAAATGTCAATTTAGCTTGATATGTGTCCTTCAAGACGCAAGCAAATCATTCATCTTAAATCCGTTGATTACAATTTGTCTCCCAGTCACAGTTTTTTATTCTATACTTTTTAGCCATCTTGGGTCAACTGCGGTCAACAAATCGACATATTTGACCATCATAACACATTACCCAGTCTCAAATTTACAGGTTTATAGCAGCGAGAAAATGCACATTATGCCATCACCTGCACGGGCAGCATGTAGTCAGTGACATGCTTTCTCCCATCTCATTTTAGATCCTCGTCTCATTTTGAACTCCAGCTTTCAGTCAGAGTTGAAGGTAAAAGATAAAAAAAAAAAAAGATCCCAGACGCAGGTGCTCCCAGTCTGCTGATTCAGACAGTAAAAATATCTTTCTGATAGCATCCCCGTACCCTTTTCTTGCCAGCTTTCACTGCCTTGCACCTCTACCCTGCTGGATTTGACTGTTGTAAGCATTTTAAGGTTAAACAGACAAAGTTACAGGGCTCTGGCACATGCACGTGTCATTCTGTCAATTTGTGAAAAGGTAAGCGCTAATCCACGTGCCTCCACCACTGCGCTGGTGAAAAGCAGAGACCGTATGGTGTGATGGAAAGGTCGCTGGTTCATTTCAAGTTAATAGCCTTTTGGTAACGTCTCTCATTTGACAGGCATATCAAGGCTATGTCTAGAAAAAAATTAAAATACAGAACATTTTCAAACCATGTGTTCTGTACTATAGTATTTAAACCTTTGAAATTGAAGACAAAATCTACTGTTCAATGTAAAAGGTAATTCAATATTTTAAGGTTATTCAACATGTTTAATCCTTGATAATTACATGAGAACAAGTAGTTTTACATTCAGTATGTAGGAACTGAATCAGATGGAATGCTTGTTCTTAGTTTGGTTTCAAATTGACTGTTTTATTAGTTCAATTCATGTGAAATGCTTGGTTTAGGAGATTGAGAGGTGCCCTATATCAAGACGACAACGAGTTTAAAAGCATGTTTTTGTGGTGTCTACTAGCCCCAGATCCTCCGGGTGTTCATTACATATTAGTCAAATCCAGTCAATCTTTGAGGACCCAAATTTCAGGTCTCCAAAGATTCTCAGGGGGTCTCCAGGGGTTCTTAAACTGGGTTAGGAATCACTCATTTAATCCAACATCTAAGTACTCCTCACCAAGAGATGTTGCCCCAAAAGCAACAGAATATACGGCTTTTTCTTTAGCGCCATGTATCAACATTTGGTGCCTTACTTTAACACAAATAACTTGAGGACGTTCCATATGTGGGACATTAAACTTTTTATTCATTTGGTCCATTTTGTCCACCAGCTGATGAAAGGCAACTCTCGAGATAGATATGTTGTACTTAAAATAAAGCTGCAACCCACTTATTTTCAGTCAAATCAATCATTCTGCAATGAATCAGGGTCAGTTTGTACTCCAAAACCAAAAATAAAAATCACCCTAAAATACAAAAAACATTTAATAGGAATTTTCTATGTATTCTGCCTGGATATTTTGGACATTTTTAGTGAGTTTACCTTCAGTTGTTAAAACAAAACAAACGCTCAAACTAGTGTTAATCAGACCATCCCTCCACACACCAGCTTTACTCATTCATATAATTAACAAAGAAAATCTTGGCGGAATTTAAAATCTGATTTTCCTCTGTGCAGAGCTTGTTTTTCCTTATAATCAGAGTAAATCAGACATCAGAGTCTCAGATTCACTAAGAGTCCAGCCATTTGTTTGTACTCCAAATGGTTCCAGAAACAGCTTCAGTTTGAATTGGGGCTTATTTAGTCGGGTGTTTTTGGAAAAATAAGCCCTCAACATATTGGTAAATCTTGAAATGGTATTTGATATTTGCAGTATTAAAATAAATACTCCACCATATAATAGCTATGTTCCAACGCATCTTGCCAATCTTCAATCTCCATTGATGCTAACAGGTCCTTTTATTGTATTCTTGCAATATATTGTACTCTAACAGTACCAAGGGAATATACACAATAGCCTCCAAATGGTTTAGTCCAGAGCAATTGGGCTTGGCAGTGGCTTGTTGCTCAATCCAAGGTCTGGCCCCTGTTCTTCCCTCTGTACCCGGGAGGCTGTCCCACTACAATGCTCTACCTTCAATAGACAAAGGCTTATTTCAGCTTTCTTTCAACCTTCTCCCACTGACAGATGGGACCAACACTGGTGAAAAAGAAAAAAAAAGGATTCAAGACAAAGAAATTAGCTGCTTTTATATGGAACCAGAGTATAGTGAGACGCTGGGGATGTTTTGGCAAGAGGCTAGGGCTACGGCTCGCTTGGTTGCAGTATCAGTTTCATTGTTTTGAAAGAAAAAATATAACGCTACTGCGGTGGAAAGCTCTGAAAATAATAGAAAACTATCTTGACACATTGTTTGTATTGTTTTACCCAGCACGAGACACCTCAAAATAAACAATAGTGACACACACACACACGCAAGTCTTCCTACTATTATTACCCAATATACATATGCGCACACCTCTGCAAGCGGGCGATAACTGCTTAGCCGCGTATGCCCCTGCAATTGTCAGACTGCCAGAGCCAAGAGAGAGCCAGGGAGACAAAAGAGGGGGAAGGAGCATGCAGGCGCTGAGTGGCACTGTAGACTGGATACAAGCGAAATTAGACAGGTGCCGTAGGGAGAGCCGGGCACAATGAGGCGAAAGGTATATGCAGGTTAAAGAATGTAAAGGTGGTGAGACGGATAAAAGAGGGGGATGAGACAGGGACAGCAACAGGTCTGCGCTCATTGGTTTAAAGGAGACGTATTATGCAAGATCAACTGTAATGAGCGTTTAACCTTTTTGTTAACAGTGTTCCCTCATCATTAGTTTATAGTTACATTTTGACTGATTCAAGCATGTTTGACTCATCTTGTGTTGTCCTGCATCTGAGGCTTGAGTTCTCATGAAACAATAGTGTTACCAAACATTTTAATGAAAATGTGCTGCTTGTTACAGTGAGTTGTCACAGTTTAGAGGCGGGGCTTATCAGTTCTGCAGGTTGCTGCAGTTTTCAACAGAAAGTCAGTGGACCTGTTTCTATTACTAAGCAGTTTTAGATCAAAATTGCAGTTTACAATTTACAAAATGCAAAATAATAATCCACATGTGTTACAATTTAGTTCTAAATACACAAGGGGAAAAAAAGCATTGTATGTCTACTTTAATGTAGAGAATACTTGCCAATATACCTATATTGTTAGGAAAAAGAAAATGAGTGGTAAAGGGTAAAAAAAAAAAAAAGAAGAAAAGCATGAATAAACATTCTTCACATCCCATAAACCATGTACTAAGAGTCCAAACTGGGATATTTGGACATCTCATTATAATTTACATTTCAAAAACGTAGTGCGCTGAGACTAGGGTGGTGGATCCCCTGGTTTATCCCACCCAACAAAACCACCTTTTCAATAAACATAAGTGCTAAAGGCTTTAGACTATTTGCATTAAAGTTATGATTGGACTGAAATATAAGTGATATTATTCAACAATTAAAATGGGTTTGCTTGTTTGTTAAACATATGTTGATTTTCAAAACAGGTAGGAAGTTGAGTGTTGGACTGCTTCTTCTTCTTTTTTTGTTCATGAATATCTTGTTTGTTAATGAATCCGCTTTGTATAATATTGATGCAAAAAACACGATTTTTTTAGTGTGCTGCATTAGTCTGAAAATGTATTTAGCCACAGAGCACTTAATACCAGCATTAAAATCTATACTAAATTAAGGCAAGGCAATTTTATCTGCAGAGCACAATTAGTAAATAAAGTAATTTAAAATGCTTTACATAACAGGAAAAAGATGCATTAAAATCACAATACTAACACAACAAAAACATAAATAATCCTTACAAAAATGTACTTGAAAATGAAGATCAAAAGATGGAATGTGCAGAAGATCTAGTCTATGATCTCATTTTGAAAGTAAAAACGTCTTGCTCCCTGCTTTGCAATCTCTGAAGCGTGATTACAAATGAATCAATGCAAAATGGTTTCAGAGCTGCTCCACGTCCAACAACAATTATTTGCCCGGCAGAGAAAACAGGTCCATTATATAGGCAATGTAGTGTAACAGAATGAAGATGTCATCAATGTTGTCAAGCAGCAGTCTTTTCTGGAAACTATGAGCCTTAGACACGCCCCTGGACAATGGCAAGTTACTCTCTCACCACTATTTACAATTTATATTCACCAATAACACTTTTATTACACATGGATATTGAGAGAAAGCCAGAGCAATCCAAGATAAGATGGGGAAGAGATGGAAATGTTTGCATTGAAGTTGGCTCACCGATGACTTGATCCCACAACCCCCACAACAATCCCACAATCAGGATTGATACTATTCAAAGTCAAATAGTAAATGATTGCATTATTTTTTCAACATCTGCTTTCTGATTGGTGTTTTTGGGAGTCATTTCTGGTGTTTTAGCCTTGGTGGAAGACAAGATGGCCCATTAATCGGCAGCAAGGTAAACAAACATCAGAAAAGTCACTATGTTTACAGGCAAAGTGAACGCCGAGTGCACTAAACAACCAAACTCAGTTTGTCTTTGACCCTAAACCCGTCAGTCCACTCTTGTGTATTGCACCTGCAGCTAAAAGAACAAAATAGAAGTGAGCAACTACTGAGGGGCATTCGGGGTCATATATTAGTTTATCATTAGCACTAAAACCTCATTGTAATCTGTACGTATACATCTAACTAATACAAACGGTAATCATACTGGATAACAACACTTTTGGCAAAAATGTATAAGTGACATCTCATTTACCTGCAACATTTGATTCGGGCTAGAACTGTGTTGCTCTCAAGTTATTTGCTCTCCACAGTGCAATTAAACACATTCAAGCACCAGTACTTTTCTGCTTTACTTTAACACAGCGGAACAAAACAACACGACCTTGTCTGCTGTGGTAGATTGTCAATCAATCTAAAATAAGTGAGTACACATCACATCTGAACAGATGTTAAATCATTTCCTGTCTTTTTCTTACCTGGTGCAGTTGAATGCCTCTCCTAGTTTGTCACTATCTTTATCGGACATCACTGTTACATGCAGCATCAATATGACTACACAGACGGACTTCTCCAGATGTCTTATTGGGATGTTTGAGATTCAAATCAAGACGCCTTCCGGTTTTCCTGGCATGCGTACACGTAAATGTAATGAGGGAAAAGGAGGAATCAGAAATGGGCACACATCCACAAGAATGTGTAATAGTCGGTGTGAAACGGCAAGAGAACAAAACCAATCGTGAGCCTGGATGGTATCGCAGCCACCTACAACTCTAATTGTCCCCCTGCTTTCGTTGTCTGCAGAATGCTATCAACAGCTTCTGCAAGGACAGAGGGGCAGACAGGCCACGATCAAAAAACTGTGGCATTAAACGCACACACAAAGCTGTTTCCTTGTCTTAATTTAGCTTAATTTGCCATAACACTCCACCTCATCTCGCATCATGTTAAGAAAGGGGAGAATGGTGAGTAAGAGATGGGGGTGTTATAAGTCATAGCAGAAGCGTGAGAGAGAGAGACTGAGAGCGAATGCAAGAGAGCGAGGAGACACTGTGCAACACATAAACTGGTGCACAATGGGCCAAGAGCACCACCAAGTGGCCAAAACACAATGACTGTTTGCTTCAGTGCATGAAACGTCTTCACATCTGGAACTTCTAATAAATCCAATTCAGCATCAACGATTCACCCAGAAGTCTTCTGTCTTCCTTATTCTCACTCTGGTCAGTAGACTACCACATGCTCAGTAATAGAAATTAATTGTAATTATTTATTTATTTGTAATTATTATTTACATTATAACCTTTTATGAATTAGAGACATGAACACATTGCAGTGAAAATATTGGTGACAAATGTACAAATCCTATGGTATTGTATTAAAATACGTAAGTTACTATGTCATGGTTTATTCTATGAACTATGAACCAGCAAAGCAAGCACACTCTGACACCTGACCATCCTTATCCTCATTCAATACCTTTTATAATTTAACAAACTTAGAGTTATTAGCGTTCAGCTAGTACCATTTTCAAAGCAGTCCCTTTCCTGAATTAAGTAATGGAGTTGGATTCAAATCTAGGTATAATACAAATGATAATTGGATGAGATGAGATGAGATTGGTGAGATGAGAAATGCAAGATGATATACAAAAAAAAGGCCAAATAAACCAGACTTTGGACTTGCATATTGTTATTGAATAATCCAAAAGCTAACGTAGTGGTGAAAGCCACTTGCTCATTGTGACTCTGGACTGGGCCTATCTGGGTCACTACATAGTACGCTGCACCACTGGTTCTCCATTTGTTCATGTCAACAACTGACCTGCTTTCCCTCTCTTTCCTTCTTCCTTCTGTGCAGTGTAAAACCATTTAACTTTGGATCAGACAACCATTCACTTTGTGGTGAAGAGAAAAAAAAGAAAAGATTGCAGTTCCAAGTTTAAAATCAATCACATCGACCTTTGGAAATGCATCTCTACACTTGGACTTACATAGTGTTGCTTTGTCTTGTCTTAACTCTATGGGAACAACAGTGTATATATTTAACATTTAGTTGACAAAGCAAATATTTCATTTTTACATCATTCTATTTGTAGTTCAGTGGTCCTTCTGTGTGCACTTAATCATGTTCACTAAAATTATGCTAGGCTAATTTATTATGTTCTTTGTGTATTACTGTGGATTTACACATTGTCAATATAATCTGTCTAGCATTCAAAATGGTTGTATATTAGCGCAGTGTTTCCTAATCAGAGGTACGAGGACCTTGTGGTACGAGAGCAATCGTTGCAATGGGCAATTGGAATGCTTTCAGATTTCAAAATTCTATTAAAACAAGAAAACCTAATAGTAATCGACAAATAGACGAGTTAGAGAGTACGTGGAATGTGAGACAAAGGTTAGGGGTGCTTGAGACAAATAGGGTTAGGATTTTAGAACTAAATGTGAACGTATTCTGAGTATTCAGAATACAGTACTCTGATTGGACAAATTACCAAATACATTTTAATGCTGGTATTAAGTGTTCTGTGGGTAAATACATTTTTAAAGTATTTTTTCCATCAATCTTTAATATAGGGATTTAAAAGTAACTGACGCCACCAGAGTCCCAACGGTTACTAATGTCTGCTCTATTCTTTTGCTATTTTTAAAGCTCTACCATGTGACATTTCAGCCAATACTAAAACAGAATCATTCATTACCTTCACTGCACTAAAATACCTTGAAAACCGTCCATCCTGGGCTTGCCTGTATGCAGACCTGACATGTAACTTGATGTGGACCTGCCACTTCTTGTCTCCTTGGAATTGTCATGGTTTTGTCTCAAATGTTTCACAGTATGGCTTTAACTGTTCTCCTCCATACTCTCTCCATGCATTGCAGGCCCACCACCAGAAATGTTACGTGGTGGGGCTTGTCATTAGTTGTAGATGAATAAAATTTGTGTTTTGTTATTTTGAGGCCAACTGGAGTGGATAATATTGATGATGATGTGATGGCTTTTACCCCTACCAAATCTGCTCCGGTCCCTTGTACCTTCTAATACAAAGTAATAATACATATGCAGCCTACATATGTGTCTTCACTGCATGTGAGAGGGACTTATTCTGAACACACAATAATGAATGGCACAATGAGGCTCAGAAAAGCAACTATACAACAGCTGTAACAATAGCCAGATCCATCTTGCACATCACACTTCCTCTCTCACCCAGGGGTTTTGCACAGAGAAGCACGAATCTATGGAACTACTCAATCACATTTCCATATGTAAATACCCAAGCCGTCTCCTTAGCAGCGTGTGAGCTCGCGGCCCTATGGCTCCTCTGGCACCCAAATGCACACGGGGCAAATTAACATTTGCTCTCATAGTCTGCAAATGGCAACTCGTGCCCGACATAGAAATGAAACACAAACACCGTGAAGAAGGAGATACAATGAGGACATATTTGAGTGTGGGGCAATTAATAGTTTGTCTGTCAGAGCAGTAACATTTGTTTTAATGGGGCAATGAATTGATTGATTGAATGGGATGCTTTTAAGAGTGTTTATATTGACTCGAATTAAAATCTGACGCTGTGAGCTAAACATTTGTTGATGCCATATAGGGAGCACAGTCTTATCTCAGTCATAATGGCCATCAGAAAAACATGAAGAAGGCGTATTTTTCTTTGTGTTTCTTTTCTTCTTAGAGAATTCACAAAAAACAGTAAGATTTTGCTGAACTTTAATCACTGCACCCTTGAAAGTCTTCTTGTAGGCTGTATCACTGTGTGGTTCAGTAATATTACATCCAAAGAGAGAAAAGCTTTAAACAACGTGGTCCGCTACGCAAAAAAAAAACTGTGAACAGTGATCTGCCTGTTCCTGAGGCGCTTTACAAGTGTAGACTTTTAAACCGAGCCCTTCGATTCATTCAGGACTCTGATCACCCTGGAGAGCCATGTTCCAACTTCTCCCTTCGGATAGAAGATATCGTTCTATTAAATGTTAAAACTCTCGTCACGCTAAAAGCTTCTTCCCACAAGCCGTCATTTGCTTGAACGATGCACTTTAACTTAGAATCTTACACTTTACTTACTCTTTTTAGCTTGCTTACTTTCAGAGTGTCACATTTTCCATGGTACTTTGTGTTTTGTGGCTTATGTCCATTGTTGGTTTGTGTGGTTGTTTTTTTAACTTCTAAATGGCAAATAAACTAAACTAAATGGATCAGCTTTTCTGCATTGAGACGCATCTGTATTGTCCAAATTCAAAATATAAAGGAGTAAGCCCAATTTGTTGTCATGGGCTGAGAGCTGTTGATATTTATATCCAGACATCTCATGCATATGGAAGAAACAAGCCGGGCCATGCACTGAACAAAAAAGAAAAACACAGAAGCGTAATATATCTTTTAACCCAACGCTACCTCTTTACAATGCATATATTTTCCCTGTGACATTGACCGTTTCATTATGCAAACACCATGAGGGATTTTGAACAAAAACAACTATCTGACTATCAGCACTACTGGAACGTGTGCAAATGTACAGCGACATTGATTGATGGCCTCTTTGCTGGATTGCTCCAAGTGATTTGTGGGTTAAAAGGTTGAATTTATGTCCACACTTCCTATTCTACATGCATCTAACACTTACCAGTCCATTACAGCTGAAGACTAAATGGACATTGGTTTATGTCGAGAAGGGTCTACTGCTGAAGACACAATGCACAACGTGAGGTTTCCCCCAATCGCTTGCCTCACATGTCTTAAACAGCCCCTCTCTGATGTCACAAACTGGATTACTGGAAACCTCAATGCCGTTTTTAAGCCATCACTGAAATTTGGAACAGGCTTTGAGTACAACATGTTCAATTCGTTGTCTTCCACCCATGATGTATTTCTATTCTCATTTTACTGTTAAATATAGTGTCTCTGTCATATTAACATCTGCGATACAGTACAGTTTCTTGTAAGACTCAAGGCTCAAAGTCTCCCTGAGGCATCTTAACTAAAGCATATGGCCAGTCATCTTGGAGGCAGGTTTTAAAGTCATAAACAGGTAAATGCGTGAATGTTTTGCCAAAAAGACAGCAAGTTCTATAGATATAAATACTTCAGTTTCAAATTTCAATTATAAAACACATCCTGTTTTATGAAATGATGTGGTGCATTGTAATTATGCTACTTGAAGTGGTAATTCAAACTGTGGTGTGTTTTATTCATAACCAGGGTTTTGCCTATAGCGGATTGCATCAGTAAACTTCCATAAGGCAAGAGAGGTGAGAACATACACGAACAGAATTAAATAGGGCAATATTTTCAAGGAGCACACAAAACGCAGTGGTCCAGTCCAAATAGAAATTTTAGAATGAATCATGCAATATAAATAAATGTTGCTTGATTGATTGAATCTATTTGCTTTGTGTTTTTACTACAATAACTGTCATTTTCTCAGACAAGTAGCTTTCACAATGCATCTTTATTTAACTTCATTGTTTTTCAGCACTAAAACCACACTTTCTCTGCTTCTTTGTCTCATTCTATAATCCCCAATGTTGGAGACATTTCATCTTTTGCAAACATTTTCTAAAGAATGGGAAAATGGGACCTTTTGTAAATTTGTAAAATCAAATAGTCACCAAATCTCATAAAATGGATACACTAGAAAGCGTAAACAGGGTATAAACCTTTTTTTTTTTTTATGATACAAATTAAACATTAATATTGTAGCATGTACTTATGTATTATAATTATTTTTTATTTAGCCTATATATTATTTTATTTTCATTTCTCAATTTTTGTAATTAACAAGAATTTGAAGAATTGTTGACATAGTAGTGGACACAAAGGTGCTTCTTCTGGTAGTAATACTTGCAGCTGCGAATGGTGAGTGGTAAGATAGTATTAAAATAGTAGTAGTGGTTTCTTTGATTTACTTGAAGTAGCAGTATTATTGTTTAGTTTATATCTATTTGAGTGAAAGAAAACATTGCCATAACCATATTTTTCTACAATACTTTTCTATTTTGACATGCAATTGTCTCTAATCTTCCTCTCCTTATTCAAGAAGTGTCACAGCTGAGACTGGCAGAGACATGGCTGCCTTCCAATAAGTACAGCTTCTAATCACCACTAATCACACACAACGATGGCCATTTGAGAAAAAAGACTGAATGGCCAACCAAATGAGCTACTGCTTCTCAAAGTGCTATTATGCCCAATTTCATAAAACGCTGTCAAACAATACCCCTCAACGTCACACATGCAGGACACAGTCAAGTTTCTGCCATTCAAGCAAGACAGGTGCGGTGTCTTACTCAAAGCTGCAATTACAGAAGAATTGAATGGCCAACCTTTGGGTCAGTGGGCACTTCTGCAGCTTCAACTGTTAACTCATCTTTCAAGTGGCTATGTCAATTCTGAGAAGTGACTCATGAATTCAGTCACATTATTATTTTGTTCAGTTATGGCCAACCTTTCACAGACAATTTATTTTCATTAAAAAAAACATATATATATATATATATATATATATATATATATATATATATATATATATATATATATATATATATATATATATATATTTTTTTAATTTTTTTTAATTTTTTTTTTTTATTTAATACAATTAAAAATATATATATTTTTTAAAAGAATTATAGAAAAATCAATAATTATAAATAATGATGAATAAAATTAAGGCACAGTAAGTTGATCAACTTTTTTTTCCATTTGTCTGATGTTTATTACAATTACGGTCCAGTCCAGTCCTTGATCGTCTGTGAGGTTTAGTCATCCACTTCTTTGTAATTGCCTTTTTCCCTGCCGCCAAAACTATGTTTCATAGGTAACCATTCATTGTGTCCATGACAGGAGTTTTTAGACCCAAATACACAGTTTCCATCATTAAAGTTATAACGAGATGCAGGTTATTTCTATTACCAAATAGATATAGAATAAAATAGTAATCCTTTTATTCTGCTCTCTGGTGTCGTTCATAACCGAATTGTTTCTATTGAATTGCCCCTTAATGTGAACGTTTCAAATGGAAGCTAATTTTTGAAACAAGCAAGATGTGGGGGGTTTTTGTCATATTTTTATGCAGATTTACTCGAGACACAGCAAAAAGATATAAGCAGATTAGCTAATATGAGTAAGCTATTTTTTCACACACGCACATATAAGAAGTAGTCAGTTTTTAACTGAAATACAAAGTTGCTATTTTTGGAGAAATTGGTACTATTTTTTTTTGGTCAGTTTTCCAGATAAAAGTTTCACCTGGAAACAAAAACATAGTCCAATCTGCTCCTAAAGATGTTTTTATTCTCTCATTGAATCTACTTTTATTGAATCAAATTCTCTGGGACAGAGATGCATTTTCTCCCAGAGAGACATAAAGCAATTAACTGAAGAATTTAAACCTGACCATTTTCAGATGTATATGCCCCAATGATGTGCAATTTTGGCTGTTTTTACACATAAAATGCCTTATTTCAATCTGAAAACATGACATGATGAGAAACGTGTAATACATTTTTGTCTTACTTTTTTTTTTTAATTTCTGGAGAAGTTTCAACTTGACATCTTTAAATGTAAGATTGTTTCTTATTCACTTCCAGCGTCTCACCTTAAACATTTTTGGATCATGTGACTCACATGATACCATTTTTCCAATAGACATCTCAACTTCACATGTACGCACAAGTCACTGGGATAGCATGTTCCTTCTCTTTGCCGCTGTGATGGCGCCTAATGAGCCACTCACAAACAGCCTTCTCTTTGCTCATACTGCCTACTGTTTTCATTTGTCCACCTGGTTGTCAAGGCACCGCACTAGCAAGTCAAGCAAATTCCTCTTCAAGATATGGCATTGCCTATACGCGCTCTAATAGTGATTAAACAGGGGCGATGAGCTGTTGCTATTTTATGTACTTGTAAACAAGGTATATACAATAGCGGTGTTCAACAAACCTCTGATAACAGCACATGCCATAGAGGTGCTTTAACATCATATGGTCTATTACTGAAAGCTTTTAAGTCTTCTGTTTGTTAGAAATATGATAGTAAAAAAAAAAAAGTTATCATGGACTCCTCCTACCTGCCTGTGCTGACTTCAAATTAAACTTTGTCACTGTTATTGAATTGTGTTTACTGTATTTGCATTTGTATTTGTATTGTATTTACCTACTGTAGTTGCAATGACCTGAGCTTTAGTTAGTTACTGTACATTGCATAGTTTAGAATATTCTTCCCAAACCCCAAGCACGGCGCATTGTGACCACTTATACACACACAATACAATAAGAAGAATGTAGTCAGTTGTGAACGTATTATTTATTTATTTTTGCCCGTTGGCTTTATTGGACAGGACAGTGTGGTGTGAAATGCGGATGAGACTGGAAAAAACACAGCAGCAAATTGTCAGAACCAGAATCGAACTCACCAGAACTTAGTCTTCTATAAACAACTGAAGTTTATCCATTTATCTTCTTCTTCCAACTTATCCAAGACCTAAGGACAGAAGAATAAGTAGAGATGGCCAGACTTCCCTTTCAACCAATCAATCAATCAATCAGTCAACACACACTTTCATACACATTTCCTTCAGGTCCTCAAAGGGGATTTCATGGTGTTTCCAGGCCAACCGACAGATAGCATGTCCCAGGTCTTCATCAAGGCCACTTCCTGATCGAACAAGCCCAGAACAGGAGTGATTCAGAAAAAAGAGGCCCATGCAACCTCAGCTGTCTCCTCTCCATGTGGAAGAGCAGCGGATCTATGCCAAGTTCATAGCAGCGGACCTACTCCAAGCTCCTAGCAAGTGACCAAGCCCCTCAGCTCATCTCTGAAAGAGTGCGATGCTGCCTTGTGTAGGAAATGTAATGTCGACCACTTGTATCCGGGATGTTTGTTTCATTTGTGATCCAGCGCTCATCTCCATAGGTGATAAATGAGAGCTTTGCCTTTTGACACAGCTCTTTCTTCAAAACAGTGTCAGATACTCCCACATTACTGCAGAAGCAAGGAAGATGGAGCTTTAGAACTTATTTGCCTTACAAGAATATTGTTTTTCATTAAAAAAAAAATATTGACAGTTGCGAAATATTTCATTCAAAGGCTACTCGTGAAGAAATTCATATGCATGTAGACCTTAGTTTAGAGAGAGCAAATAAACTGGTAATATTCTCTTTTTTTTCCCTGTAACAGCCGCGTCGATGTGACTGATTTTGTTCAATTATTGTTAGTGCAGAGCTCAAATAAAGCCTACAAGTTTCTTTGTTTCTCTTCTTCCTGTCTATCATCTCAAAGGTTGTTATTCGATTTGAGTGAAAAAAAATTCTGCGAGCAAAATCCTACAGAGATTTAAAGCCTCATTTCCGATGGTGTCCTAGAAACATAAATCTCATTATCATCCCTACATCAACACAGCTCGCTGCAAAATAACACAAAATTATGAGTAAAATTATTTAAAAATATCTTATTGAGAAAGCAAAACAACATGGAGACATGCATATGCATGGACCTCCACTCGATTAAGCTGTAATTCTGGGAATGTATGAAGCAAATAGTGGTTCTGGGATGTATATACAAGTTTGAAACGTTATTTTTCTTCTTAACAATCTAACACAAATCAATAAGTGCTGTATATTTAATTAATTATAGCATTTTACATTTGTCTACAAGCATATGCAGAAAACATTAATAACAGCAACAGAGATAGTTGATAACTGGTTTCTTAATCTTTGCTTCAGGCAATGCATCCTCATTGTGTCCTTGGGCAAGACATGGTATTAACCTTTGGGAACAACTGTTGTGAATGATTGAAGCTTTATTTTGTGAATATTTTTACGTAAAGATTTTTATAATTTGACTTAAAATTGTCTCTTGAGTTGTCACAGTTGTCACAGTTTGAACTGTTAGCATTGTTAACATTGTGTCTTTTTCATATTTAACAGTATACCGCGGTAAACAGTTGTGGTGGCCGAATGGCTACATGTGCACCCCGTGAGAGCAGGCTGCGCAGCGACGTGAGTTTTTATCCGGCTCTGACAATTTTCTCCCTGTTTCACACTTTATTATCCTGTCTTATAAATCCTACAGGCCACAAAATCCTATCTATTTTTTTTTTTTTTTTAAGTACATACACACACACACACAATAAGTACTTTTTTTTTTTTTTTAAGTACATACACACACACACAACAGAACTTACTTGCGTCACATACTGTATTATAATTATTCCCTTGTGGTGACTGGGCTAATTATATCCCTACAATGTCCTTTATTTATATTCCTTCACCAAATCCTTATTAAGCGGGTTGTCAAGGCCTTAATTTCATTTCCTCTATTGATGAATGTAAAATCATTGGGGATGGAAGCAACGGATGTCTTTTTGATACCTCGTTCTACAGAGACACTGTGGGCCTCAAAGTGATAATACCAATGGCATTGTTCACTTGATCACACAACACACATGGAAATAAAGGGCTTTTTATTATTTGTTGCAATGGCTAATGATGGTGTTTTAAAGGGCTATTCACTGATGTTTGCTTTGGTCAGCCTGTTCACTATTGCAGACTCAAAGGGATTTGTAACTGGTGTGATTGAATATGAATGGTCAAAAAGAGCCCATTGTTCAGTGTTTAATTCGAACACTGTGTTTCTGTTTTATTCATTTTTCCTCTCTCTCTCTCTCTCTCTCTTGTGTGTTTCTGGATCAACAATTATCACTTTCTGCACTTGGTCACATTGTTATGAATACTGAATGTAAAATATAAACAATACATATTGCTATTGATGGCATTGCAAAGTATTGATTCTGTTTCATTATAGTTGTATCATGGCAAAGTTGCTTTATGCCTTGCACTTTTGCCTCACCCTTTGTCTGGTAATAGGATTCCTGCTTTCAAATTATACACAATGGGCTATTCCTCCAGCTCATTAGTCCTGACCAATTGTTGATCTGGAAATTACGAGACAAATTTACAGGACACATTGCTTGTGGGGATTTATATACCTTGTAATTTAGCATTTATTAGTCCTGAAGTCAGAAACACAGACTTGAAACCACAACCTTATTGCTGTGAAGAAATAGAGCAAACCACTCTGCCACTAAACTCTCGTTCTGTATCGAAAAAAAACGACTGCATGTCTGAAATTTTCATAGTAACCACTAACTACGAAACACCAACATGATGCGCTAATGCTAATGAAGGAATTCTCACTGTCAGAATGTTTGGCAGCAGACCATGTGCTAATGACATCCCATAGCTATCAGTAGGTGAAAGAAGTATTACATTCAACTGCCTTTAGGAACAACTTTGATACGTATAGGCCATACTGTTTGCCAAACCATCAGTGTGGCTCAAAATAATTTCACTTAAAATAAATGTAAAGATTTTATTAAGAGATATCTGTCTTTCATTAAATATACGTCTTGATACGCATTTGATTGTATTTATTTATGTTTTATGTATAATTTGTATTCGTTTTTTTATATGTATTCATGAATTTTATTCATTTTTTAATTGTTTTAATTTTTTGGATCTGTGCGTTACACCCATAAAATCATTCATATAAGGACCAAAGTGCACAATGCAAGTAATAAAAGTATACTGTAGGTCAGGGGTGTCCAAACTTTTTTCACTGTGGGCCGTAATTTGGAACTTATACGGAGCAGAGGGCCAAAGACCAACCGACAATGCATTTGAACAATTTTACAGTAAAAAATACTACTTTTTGGCCAACTCAGCAGAAAGCCGGAAGACCAACAAAAATTGGTCTGAGGGCCGCATTTGGCCCCCGGGCTACTGCAGCTTAATTACATTCATATTTATACCCTCCTTCAACTAATTAGAAATATGTTATCAATTCAGACACATAAGAAAGAGCCATGTGAGTCACTATTTGACGGATTGAGAGCTGATTGAATGCGCTTCATTGGAATCGGAATCTGAAAAAGCTGTTCAGAATAAGAAAAGGTTTATTGCCATTGACAAACATAGGAACTTGTTTCGGCGTTAAAGTGCAACATAAAACATTGAGCAATAATAAAAACAACATATATGAAACATATATGAAATCAAAAGGGCATGCATTAGGAAACAATTAAAATTTACTATCGTATATGATAAAAATAGAATTACTATGTACACAAGAATTTACAGTTAAATTTGCAGTTGACAGTGCAGTAAGTGATTGCTTAAATTGTGGTTAAAGTGACAGGTGTTTAAGAAGTGTTCATGAGACCAACGACAGAGGGAAAGAAACTGTTCTTGTGGCGGGAGGTTCTGGTCCGGATGGACTGTAGCCTCCTGCCTGAGGGGAGTGGCTCAAATAGTCCATGTCCAGGGTGAGAAGGGTCAGCTGTGATTCGACCTGCTCGTCCCAGAGCCCTGGAGACGTACAGGTTTGAAGCAGTGCTAAAAAGCATGCATGTAAATTCTAGTGATGCACCAAAGGGTTTGTGAGGTCCAAGTTCGATTAAATACTAGTTCCTTCTTGAACTCCAGCTTGAACCTGACCGTTGTACTTGAAGCACTGCTGCACAGAGGGAAGTGTGTGGAAGTGTACTCACTCATGTAAGATCAGCATGTTGCTGGTGAAGTGGAACAACATGTGTTATTTCAATGTTTGGTCTGAGTTAAAAGAGAAAGTTAAAAATGTCAGCGCTTCAATGTATTTGATTACGTCGCCGAAAGCCAATGACGTGTGAGAAACACATTTCCTAACATGAATAAAATTAATGCTCAAAGTAAATACATTTTTGCTTATCTGCAAATGTGTGGTTTTATGTTGGTCATTTTCATTACCAATTATATTATTTCAATGTAATTGTCAATTAAATTACTCCGCTGAACACTATTTGCACCCATTCAGCTTTTTTGACCTGCTGGGACATGAGTGGGAGAGACGTCCTACTCAGAGTAATCATATAAACTGCATATTAACTTAGTGACTGTTGATAACGAGAGACACTTTTCCCTTTCCCCTTTAGGCTTCCTAAACAAAGTTGACACACATTATAAATATTCATGTTAGTGTAATTTAGTTTTTTTTTTTAATTTAATTTTTGAGTAATTGTACTTTTTTAGTAGATTTTTATATTTTTTTAAACTGTACTTGTGCATAATTTTAGTTACTTCCTGCAGCAGCTGAGGAAAGCCAAGCTGCAGTTTTACACGGCCATCATTGAGTCCATCCTCACCTCCTCCATCACCGTGTGGTACGCTGGAGCCACAGCCAGGGACAAACAGAGACTTACAGCGCATTGTGCGTTCTGCTGAGAAGGTGATCGGCTGCAGACTTCCATTCTCTGCAGGACCTGTACGGATGACAGCTGTCGGATCACAGCTGACCCTTCTCACCCTGGACACGGACTATTTGAACCACTCCCTTCAGGCAGGAGGCTACGGTCCATCCGGACCAGAACCTCCCGCCACAAGAACACTTTTCTTTCCCTCTGCTGTTGGACTCATGAACACTTCTTAAACACCTGCCACTTTAACTGCAACTATTCAATCACTCACTGCACTGTCACTTTCTGCACTACAACTGTAAATTTAACTGTAATTCTCCTGTACAAAGCCTATTTCATTTTTATTTTATACTTTAGTCATTTGAAATAGTTTCTTAATGCATGCCCTTTTGATTTTATATATGTTGTGTTTTATGTTGCACCTTAATGCCGAGACAAGTTCCTATGTTTGTGAATTTTGTTCATTGACAATGGTATAAACCCCTTCTGATTCTGATTCTGATTATGTAATGAATCAGAATTACACAAGTCCTAATTGTTTGAACCCACAGTTATCTCACCTCTGTCTCTGCTTCTCTTTATAAAGTTTTTAGTTTCTAGTTTAAAACTGCTGCACATTACTTGACTAACCTCATAAGAAACATCAGGATCTGTTTTTTTGGGGGGGTCAAGAACAAACACCTCAGTGACTACCAGCTGATCCACACACTTCCTGATTTAGTGGACAGATCTGGTGTAAATCTTGTCAATACTTTTGAGTATCCAGATGCAAAAGCCTTGGCATTTGAATACAAAACAAACCAATATGCAAACAGTGGCCACATGCAACTGCATCGGGTACAAAGACGACATATTAGGATTGGCAGGCTGACATTTCTAATTACGACACCGGATACTGCACAAATAATTATTAGCTATTTTAGCTATTTTTCCCCGTGCAATCCTTTGGAATCCAATTTGTCTCCTGGTGTTTTTTCCTCGGGGCTGTTTCCCAGTTGATGGCGCACCTACGGAGAACACGCTGGGACAGAAGCTCATTTGGAAAAGTGTGTGTCCATGTTGTGCGCTGTAGTTTCAATGAATCCACACTAATATAATGCCATGCGGATCGGGGTTGTTATTTCCATTGGCCTGGCAGGAGGCATTGTTTTGCATTGCTGAATTGCTCGACCTCTTGTTTATCTTAACCTTTAAAGGGTATCTCAGACATTTGGCCTGGCAAAAATTTCATAAAGAGGTGTGAGTGAGTGCTCTAGTAACAAACTGTGCATGAATACAATTAAATATCAGTACAACTCACTTTGAATGTGCAGCATCTAACCCATTTGAAAAATACAGTAAATTAAATACATTTCCAATTAGAGAGTTGCGCTTATCTGTACTTGTCAAAGAGTGTCCCCTGCAGGTCATTCAAGTGTTATGTTCCATTAGCCAACGTAGCCAACATTCGTATTCATTTACAGCATTGTGATAAGCAATTATTGCATCCTATGATGTCGTTTGTTCACACTCTATTTTGACTTAAAAAACACGAATTTAACTATTTGCTTACAAACTGGGAAATCTTGACGAGGGTTATGTAAAGATTTATTTCTAGGGATTTATTTCTTTTTGGACCATAAACTTTATTGGACAGGACAGTGCAGCGTGAAATGGTGATGAGACTGGGGAAGGACATGGCAGCACTTTTTCCTTTCTTTTTTTTACTGAATTATGGAGACATTTTCTCCAACAAATCTAATTCATATTGCCTTCTCCCTTCGATCACAAATGGGGTGCAAGCATAATATGTTCATAGATTCTAAAGACTCCCTCTTCTTATTTTCTCTTATTTAACTTAATTGTATTTAAATTTTTTAAGATAAAATTCACTTATCACTTATCTTATGAGTGATAAGTGGTGTTAGTTTTGAGTAATTGTGTGATGGATTTGTGGCTTTATATGAGCATCGTCGGGGAAAATTGTCATGTAACTGAAGATTTAATAACATGTACTTGTCACAGTTAAAACTAGACAAAGAGTGACCATTGCCTTCTTGCCTAATCACATATGTGCTAAGATGGACCATGGGTGTTTAAATTGCATCTAAAAAGCTAATATGAATAGTGCTAATCCCTTCATCCTTGTGTTGTTTTTCACAGGTTTGAACCGGTCGCAGCGTCAGACGTGGCACTCCATCTCTTTTGTCTTTAAAAGGATGTGTTTTATCATTGTCCTACATTAGGGAAAACACAGCTGATTTTACTTGTGCAATAAATCCACTATTTGATCTAGACAAAGCTCTTCTTCACCCCTTTATTTTGATCTAAATCCATAACAGCATTTACTCTTAACATTGAATACATAGAAAAAATAAATTAAGCGAGTCCAACTCCTTAGCTTCAGCGATAACTGCTCCCAAAATATGTCACATTCTTCAGGTAGCTTTGGCATTTAGCCTTGAAGAGACAATGAATTTGAAATAAATGCAAATGATGACTGTTTGTGCAGAGAGACAATTTATCAACCGTGCAATAAACGCAGCCGAGATGAAACTGATGCAGCTGTTTTGCCTTGAGACAGGCTCGTGTTCAGTGATCGGTCTTCAAAAAGTATTATGTCCTCACTGAATAAAACAGGCCTGGGGCACTAGGAGTCATCTGTATCATCTGTATTTACAAGTTCTTAACAATTATCACTGACAGATTGAACATATACTTTTTTTTATTTAGTGACTTTTATTTCTTAGTGGACGTAACTAAAAGTATTGATGCTAAAATTACAGAGAAGTGCTTGAAAATGTTGGCTATTATGTATAACATTGCATAGCCCTAATTTTATTAAGATTTTACTTCTTACGTAATGATAATGAGTATTGCGTTTCAAGACATTATGCGTAGGAAGGAGAGTAGACTATGGGAACTTGAAATGAATTGGGCCTTGGTAGTGCACAATTACAGATAATCATAACACATTTAAAGCATGAGTTAATTGGAAGTGACTGAATGGTTAATGTATTTATTGAATCATAATCTCGTATTATCCACAGGAGTAATGAAGCTTCGTCGGTCCCTGCCACCCCCAGGGCAGCAGATGTTTCACAGGCCAGATGGTGTCTTTCTTATTGAGAAGAGTTCATTCCCATGACAATGGTGTAATTCCTACATTTCATTTGTTCGTCTTTTTAGATTAAAATATTTTAAAAGTACTCAGCATCGATTTGGGGTTAACCAATTGTAGAAGACGAGTGTAGGCTGTGACCCATTTAGAGCCCAAGGCCAGATTTACGATGAGGTCAATTCAACCTCTACAAGCTCATGCTTGAGGATACACTGCATGTGTTTCAATGGAAAATATGGGATAATACGTGATGTATAGCAGTTTAGTGTCATGGCATTGTAACGGCCTTGAGCAAAAGTCCAATTGAAAGCATCTTCAACTCCTGTGGTACACCTCGGTCTTTCATGTTTCAGGGCTTAACCAAGTAGAATTGGTTCCATTTTTGGCAATTAAATCTGAATTGGCTGATTCCTCTTACCAATACTGCGTTGGGTTATTGTATGTTTTATATTCTAGCCCCTCCTCTGCCCAGTGCGTTTTACTTTCTCCTTGCTCCAACACAAGCAATAGTTTCCGCTCTATGAAGCCTACGACTAATGGCCAGAATAAAGCGGAGGTAAGGGATTGACAAGAGATTAGATTAGATTCAACTTTATTGTCATTACACATGTACAAGTTCAAAGCAACAAAATGCAGTTTAGCATCCAACAAGAGTGCAATAATAGTAAGTACAATATACAGATAATAATAAATAGGTGATAGCTAAAATAAGGAGCTGTAGTATATAAATACAAATATACAGATTGATTGAGGTAAAGTGCATATTATATATATTGTGCATTAACTGTATGTAGACTATAGACATAATTTACAAAAAGCAAATGGGCATATGATAAATTAAATTTACCTTACTTCCAATATGCACCTATGATCTCCCCAACTACAACAAATAACTCCACATTCACATTTGAGCATGTGGGTGAAGGGTGGTGAGAAAGAATACAATGACATAGATAGAACCACCATCAACCTTTCATTAGCAGGAGGCTAAAATCCAACCAGAGCCACTGTCACCACGAACACAAGTCATGAGTCATAATTATGCTTTATTACCTGGAAAAGAAAAATGTGTTTCCACTTCTGTAATTTGTACCATAACAAAAAGCCTGCCCTGGAAGCCACGAATATTTTAGGAAATTAGTTTGCTGTCTTTGACAATACTTTAAAACCTTCATTCAAATTACTTCTGCTGGAGGCACTTTCTGATAAAAGCTTCATAACATTACAACACTATATTCACCACATGCACCCTTCCCCTCAGGACCGACAAGCTTGAGGCACACTGTCAAAGACTACTTTTCTCTCATACATATTTGATTTAAATGTGTAATACACTTACAGCTCCTGTGCGGACCACCGTCATGTCCTCCTATCTCTAAATGTCAGCCAGGCGACATACAATAATTAATAGAAACATTAGTCAAAGCATTTGAAAGGGACAGGAGTCACTTGAAGAACGTTTGGAAATGTCCTTCTCCAGCATCTGCCGTGATGGATTCCTGCACCTCAGCATCAACACATGGGAGCGCTCCATAGCTCCGGGACAGCATTTGGCAGACTAACTAGATAGGCAGGAGAAGGTTCTGTATATGTAAATGAGGGGGAGCTACCAAAGGGTACCATTCAAAGCTATATTTGAGTTTAACCTTGAGTTGGTGCGGTTTATTATGCTAGATAATGTGGTCCTCGGTGTCCATAGCGCTCCTGGTTATATCCTGCCTGGTCATTAATACTGCTCACAAGTCAATTCCAATTTACATTTCACTGGTAGAGCTGATGGAGTCAGTCGAAACAATACGTGAGATTTTTGTGTAGTAGTGCCATGGTAAAGCCGTTGACGTAAACAAGATACACAAAATAAAACAATTGCATAATGAATTTGTTCTTATTGTTGCTGGTCCCAAACTTGGTAAATGGAGATAGTTGATTCAGGGGTAAAATGTGACTGCAAATTGAAAGGCAAATGATTCATTATGGAAAACCCTTGAATGAAAAGAACAAAAACACAGTGGCAATAACCATACAAATATATGCCGTATGCTGTATTTATAGGATATTCAAAAGTAGCAGATAATGTCATTGTGCATTATTTTTTATCAGAAATGAATTGGCCGCGTCAATGCTGACCATGACCTTGTGCACATTAAACCTTCTGCAGTAGAGCTGTTATTATATTGTCATTGGAAACTCAGGGTGCATTAACATTAACAACTAAATAAAGGTGGAAAAATTGTGATTGAAGGCCTCTAGAAAAAAAAAGTTATTATTGATGTAAAACAGGAATTGTTTATTCTTTCCCATTTTGATTTAATAATGCCACTGTCTTTGTTATAAAAGCTCGTTTCATATGTGTATTAGAGTCTGTATAGTACAGTTAATGATTACAATTATCAAAATACCACTATGATTATTTTTTATTGTTGCCAATAGTCAGAAGTATTCAATTCATTGTTGCAGCCTGCACTGTTACCACAAAATAAATAAATACCTATCATTAGTGTGCAGCAAGGCCCGAGCCGAAGGACGTGAATCGTCTCGGCGAGGGACTTTAGAATTGTATCCGGGGACTGGAAAATTGCTGGAAAATAATTTTTAAAATCCATGTTTCTTAAACATTTTTTATAGTGACATGTTATAGTGACATGAGTGTTTGAGAAGATTTTCACACTGAACCCAATGATTTGCAAATGTGGTGGCTATCTAATAAAATGGCCCTCGAGCACCCTCTCCAAATTTGATCAAAAAAAATTCCTAAAAGATCATCTATTTGTCATAGACAACTGAAATAATTTATAGCGGTTTATTTGTGACCGGTCACAATGTGACAAAGTCACATGACTCTAGCTCGAGTTTTAATAGCCGTGTTTCCATTATTATTATTCTTTTTATTTATTTTTTTCTCCCACAAACCACCCCAATTTTGATCACTTGAACTTTAACAAAAACTCTTTTTTTTTTCAGGGTCAGGAAAAAAAATGTTTTTTGGTGTCTAAAAAAATTTATGGCGCAAAATGATTCTTCATTCTGCTTTGATGGTGTTTTATGGCGGCTGGTATCCATAGTGTTACATTACCGCCAGTCTTTAGACTTTGTTGTTTATTCTTTAGACTTTATCCCGAAGACTGTATTCCTTAGACTCTATTCTTTTGAACTATGTGTCAGAGCTATATCCGTTCCTCCGGGAAGGGAAGTTCGTTACTCTGACTCCTTTGCAGCGCAAGTTCTACTTCTTTCCACTCCGGATCCGGATGTTCCAAGGTATCTTCCTGCTGCTTTAGCGATGATCCTGATCTTTTCGGACTTCTTTTGCGTTTGAGCAGTACAGTTAATAACTTCCACCATAAAGAGGAAAAATTCTTTCCTTTTCAGAACCAAGCCATCCTCAGCACTCTCGGAAGCTTCACCCTTGGAGGTTCCGCACTCGGAAATTTCACCCTTTTGAGCTCCACACTGGCTGGGAGCAATGCTGGCCTCTCTTACCTTGCTCTGGCTGTGAGCAGGTGCCAGCACTGCTCACTGTATCCACTGTCACCTCTTTCCTTGGCACTTTCTTGACTGCCTCCGCATAAGATATACCTTGAGAGACATTCATTTTCTCCACCTCAACAGCACGTTTGCTAAACTTGCAACCCCTGTAGGCAGAGCTATGCTCTTCCCCACAGTTACAGCATTTCAGTTTTACTCCTTCGTCACATTTCCCGTACTCGTGATCCCCTGCACATTTACCACACCTCTGCTTCCCTTTGCAGACTGCTGCAATATGACCGTAGTGCTGGCACGTGAAGCAACGTTGCGGTGGTGGAACACATGGCCTCACTGCCTAGCTCACAAATCCAATGAACACTTTACTAGGCAGGCACTTCCCTACAAACTGTAACATTACAGACAGACTGTCACATCTTCCTCCATCCCGGGTAGTTTTCATTCTCCTGGCATTCTCAACCTTAGCCCCAGTTAAGTACTCTTTCACTTCATCCACAGTCATCTTCGTAGGGATGCCTGTGATAACTCCTCTGACCGAGTTTCTTTCAGCATCCAACACGACAACCTCCTTTCCATCCAGACTTTTAAGCTTGATCGCTTTCCGTTGCTGAGCTGCGTCTCCGCACACAACCAGCAGCGAGCCATTTCCAAGAGCTCTCGCACCTTTGACCTCGCCCACTGCCTTACGGAGGCTCAACGTTAACTCCACTCCTTAAAGGACGCACTTCCCTGTGCTCCCACCCCCGATCTTAGAGGTTTCCTCCTGATTCTCACTGCCAGAACCTTCCAACCCGGATGGGCCCTTGGGCTTTCCAAGTTTCTGTTTCTTCCTTCCAGACTTAACAGTGTCCTCATCCTTGCTCTCCAAATCGCCACCGGCCATCGAGTCACTCTCCTCCATTCTACCGGCGCTCGCTTTCGAGCTGATGTCTGTCAACAGACTCTTCAAAGACGAAGGCAATCTGCGTTTGGTTTCCATAGCGTTCTCTGTCTTAGCGCCACCTCAAATTTCAAAATACATTATGGCAATGACAGACCTTTTTCGTCGTAGACTTATAAAACTTGTCCTGACATGAGGTATTTTTGAACCAAGTAAAAAATGATATCATGACCCCGCCCTAAACCACACAAGGAGTCAGCCATTGTGGGTGGAACCCAAATTTTTCAAATTTTTACACCTCATACTTTGTTTTTTTCCACTGTGGATTTTCAGTCAAAAGGCTTGAAAGTTTGTCAAAATTAACTACACCCATGTGCGATTAGAGGTAATTATTTAGAAGCTCGTTAACACAATTTAGTTTTTTTTCAAGTGTTAAAACTTGCTTATCTCTCGTATGAGATGTTCTATTTTCCGGCATTACTATACATTTTGTGCAAAATTATGAGCTGAACGCAATTATGTAAAATATATGTAGCTATATTTTACAAAGGCTCTACAGCGCCCACTTGAAGATTTGAATTAAGTCCAAAAAATTACTTTGATGTAGACAAATACATTTTGGCGCAGACATTCTTCTTGCCATTCTAAACAAAAAAAAGCCAATGACGGCATACCTCTATCTGCAAGCATGTTACTGTAGGAACCTGACACATATTGCCATTGACTTACATGGGTTTTGGTTTACAAACAGCTTGAATAGGTTAAAAAAATGTACTTTGACGTAGACAAATAAGGCAAGGCAAAATTATTTGTAGAGCACAATTCGTACACAAGGCAATTCAAAGTGCTTCCCACAACAGGAAAAATTCATTAATATCACAAAGACATGAAATGAATCCCAAAACAGTTCAAGACATAAAAGAGAAGAGTGCAAAGAAAATCATTTCAGTCATATGCACAGCTAAACAAAACTGTTTTTAGCTTAGATTTGAACATTGCCAGAGTAGAGGCCTGTCTCACATCTTCAGGAAGACTATTCCAGATTGTTGGCTGCATAAAACTGAAATGCAGATTGCCCATGTTTAGACTCTGGCAACAGCAGGAGGCCACTCCATGTTTAGTCCTGTCTCTGGGCACCAGCAGGAGGCCGGTCCATGTTTAGTCCTGACTCTGGCAAACCAGCAGGAGGCTGGTCCATGTGTAGTCCTGACTCTGGGCACCAGCAGGAGGCCGGTCCCTGAGGTCCTCAGAGTCCGAGATGTACTTTTGTGCTAGGCCATTGAGAAACTTCTACACAAGCAGAGCTGTTTTAAAGTCTATTATCTGAACCTGAAGTGCAGAGATCTGTGATTGTACTTCCTGGTTCTAGTCAGAACTCGAGCAGCAGCGTTCTGGATGTACTGCAGCTGTTTTACAACTCGTTTGGAGAGGCCAGTGAGCAGGCCGTTACAGTAGTCTGATCTACTGGAGACAAAAGCATGGATAAGTCCAAGTCTGGTTTAGACACTATACTTTTGAGACTAATAAAATCTGGCACAGACACCCTTCTTGCCATTCTGAACAAAAACGCAAAGTCAGCATACCTGGATCTGCAAGCATGTTACTGTGGCAACCTGACACATATTGCCATAGGCTTACCTGCATTTTGGTTGACAAGCATTTTGAATGGTATGAAATAATTTACTTTGACCTACTTAAACCGTGCGGCCGTGAGAATGTTGAATGAAGTACTATAAAGTTGGTAGTTTGTGGGAGAGGGGTGATGTAGGCGGCAGGATTAGAGGTGTGCTCCTCACTGTGGCTCGTACCCCGCGGTCGTAACGGGGGCGAGGGCCTTTATTGCAGCGCGCAGCTTTAATTGTATTATTATTATTACTTTTTACATAATCTTGCTTTATGGGCCAGATAAAGGAAACAGTGATTTGGGATTAGTAACGTAATCAATGATCGTTATAATTCAGGTCACAAAATAATTGTGAGGACCAAAAGTATATAATAGTAGCAATTTTAGAAGCAAGATGAAATATTTTTTATTAAATCATTCTGCAAAAAATCTATCTACATGTTTTTTTTTAATCTGTTTTTGGCACTTTCACTTTATTTTATCTTTCAGAAAGTTCAATTTAATCACACAAATTTTAGAATTTTAACGTGTTAGAAAAAATAGGAATGAATCAAGTTGGGGGTTTTTTTCTCACAAGGATCGTAACACAAAATCTGATAGCTTAATATTTTTAATTCTGACACACTTTTTCTTTGCTACGCATATTTTCTGAACAGGTTAAATTTGCAAAGCCCTGCCTTCACACCATCAGTAGTAAACTGGTAAATCAGGTGCTTGAATCCCTCCGTGGCATCTAAAGTGGGCAGGCTTGTTAAACAGAGTTGGAGGGCTGTTGAGGTCCTGTGTGTGCTGTGTGTGGTTTAGTAGTGGGTGATTGCTCATGCTCTCAAGCAGTTTGCCGTTTGGTCTTTGCACTTTGGATTCTTGTGGTGCTTTGTGCAGAGCGAGCCCTAACAGCAGTGTCCCACAGCCACGAGGAATGCACCGTGAGCAGCGTCCTTGGAATTCCAGATATTTGACTCTGTGTCAGTGTGCTGTCATATCTTTTTTGTTGCTTTTTCTCCCATCTGCTAAACATTTTGTGTTATGACGCTATCATGTAAAAGCAGACCCCATAAATTGCAACCTTCAACTTTATGACTTTTATCCATGAGTGAATTTTTACAAAAGGCCAATTTGGCAGGGAATCTGTACAACTGGCAACACACTAAACTCTTTGTGTGCTGGCCGGTTGTGGTGTTGTGTGTGCGGTTGTTGCTGGGGGGCATTGCGCCAAGGGAGGGCATTATTAAGAACCATCTGCTTTCCCGTGGAGTCAGAGTTCGTCTGGACAATCTCTTCAGCAGACTGTGTTTTTCTGCATCCCTCCAGGCAAATGTGAATGCTCAAACTTTCAACTACATCAGCATCTGAACAATAAATAGTTGTTACACATTTGAATGCATCTTCGAAAATAGCAAGAAGAACTTATGTATTTATACACGTTGTCTCATCAGCACCTGAGGTCACTTTGTGTTACAGTTCACCCCCGTTTCTATTTTTATATCAAGTTGTAAAAAGTAACCTTGCCAGCAAGATGAATTGTCGTGTTTTTTTTGAGTTCACAAACTCTTGAGAATCCATCTTGGTAGGCTCCTGCTGATCTGTTTGCAGTCCGCACAGTGGTTTAAGGACTGGAACCAATCATAAGGCAGCATTGTGGTTTGGGCGGAAGTCAAAACTACCGAACCAAAACAAACATGGCAGCTTATTTTATGACGAATATGGTCTATTTTGTTTTTCAAAAACGTGCACACAATGGCGCTTTGTACATTTGTGAATGAGAAAGATGACGTTGTTTTAAGGTTGAATTTTCGACTTTTTCCATTGTTCTGACGCTTTGACCATTCAGTGTGAAGATTTTTTCCCCTTTCCAGGCAGATTAGTGTGATCCAGCTCAATCTAGCGTGAGTCAGATTTGTAAAAAATTACTTTTTATGTTATCTAACTTTTGTTCCTGCACACTCCTTTTAGAACGGATGTGTTTCTCTTTTCATTCTATTTTTATGTCAATCATAGCTGTAAAAATGACTTACCGGTAAGTTGGCACAAGTGATTTTGTTCTTTTTTCCATTTCTAGCACTATTTATGTTCTTGTAGACTGTAATGTGTGGTATTCATTTGAACGATAAAATTAATACAAAATAACCATATACCACTACAACTGTTTGCACTTAAACTATTCTACTCCATAGAACCTGCATAAACTGGGCTTTCTTTTTAGTGCTATACTGGAGTGCCTGTTGTAGCAGGCCAAATTGTATTAATTAATTCATATTTATCATAATTCATAAAAGCACTCAGGTTGAGTATATACAGTCCAATCCCACTGGGGGTAAATAGTAAATAGCCTGGCCAGTTTACACCCCTCTGGGCCACATTATAGTCTTTTTGTCAATCTCATTATGTCTTGTAAAGTACTGCACACTTACAGAGTTTTGTTCTCAATCACTGGCTAATGATTTATAAATTTTTTCCCAATTTTTCAGAAAGCTTGTATTAAAAATACCTCCCTGGGCTCAATACCACAATAAAATGAACGGCATATTGAAAATATATACGAATTTGTTATGTATTAATGACTTCCATAGCATAAAAAACAATAGCGTCGTGACAGATCAAGCTCAATTCTGAACCATTACATGCAATCAATTCCAGTCTCCGGCCCACTCTTTTCTCAGGAACACTCTCCGCTTGTTTTAGTTTGGACACACAAGGGGAAATAACCACTTCTGATGCCCGACACTACACTGCTACAAGAAATTTGAGTTTTTTGGAACAAAATGTATTGCCTTTTGTATTGCATGTTGTCACATTGGCTCATAGGCAAGAAAAAGCTGAACAATATCACTTAACTCTACAAGCTGATCATCTTTAACGCTTTAACACTTAAATGCTTTTAAAATATTCTGTTGTGTTTTTATTATTAGTAGTAGTAGTAGTATTATGTGCTTCTCTTAAACATCTTTAGACATTATCACTTTCTCTATTTCAGGTTTTGAGTTGTTGCACATCATCACTTTCTCTATTTCAGGTTTTGAGTTGTTGCGGTGTAAATAAAAGAAGAATTACAAGTAAATGGCAATAAAAACATTCAAGGGAAATTTAAGCAAGGCAATTATATAATTCAAGAGCCATTACTTTTGTTCTTTATACCTGAAGGAAAGGGTTCAAAAATAGAAAAGAAACAAGACAATCTACTTTTAAATGAACATCACTCTCTCCTTCAGAACGACTATCCCATCTATTTCATAAAGTGCTCCTTAAATTGGCCTGCTCCCATTTTAATTGTGCACACCTTCTCACATGGCTGCCGTTCACTGCAGAGGTGTCAGTTGAAGTGTGCAGATGTAATAAAGAAATGACACCTGGAGCTTCCAAACTGGAGAGACGTGATGAACCTGCAATAAGCTTACTGTGTGCATTTGGGCATGTTATCCACATGTCATGGCATGTCTTGAAAGCAGCTATATTGATTGATGAAAAGGACTTGGAAGTGAATTCATTTTAAAATGGACATTCCTTAATTCTTCTTTTTTTCCTTCCGGGTTCACCAAAGCAATAAATCGTCTACTACATCCTAGGAGCACACGGGATGATATCTCGGTTCGGAAAAGCCACAAAAAGTAAAGATGCATTCCATTCCATTGTGTTAAACTGTACATGTTCCATCATGAATTGAAATTGCAGCACCTGTATCTGTTCTGTTCTGTTCTGTATCTAGAATTTAATTCTACACATCACAGAGTATAAACATTTTGCAATTTTTTAGTGGTGCCCTATCTCTAGGGACTGCCACTGCCAATCAATAAAATAAAATAAACGACTTATAAATAAACTTGCGTGTACATTTTATGTTTGATAGCATTTGCTTGCACAGTCCAGTGTCTTGCTCAAGTACTCACTAACTGCAGTGAGTTTCAAGCAACAAGCATCATTGATCTTTAGAAACAGTATTTTTTATTTTTTTTTACCTCATTCTCTTTCTCTTATCGCTGCAGGCCAAGAGGTAAATGGAGGATTGTTTCCGTCCAGGCCCTGATGGCGCAGAAGGCTTTCAACTCTCACTGACCCCCCACACTGAAGATGTCAGACTGGAGCTGCTGAGCCATGGGAAGGAGCACCAGCAATGGGTGAGCAACCCGCCATAAACATCTGCTTATACAGATGGAGCGTGGGGGGTATAACATTCTGCATCACCACGTCTCCCCTTCCATCCAGCTACATTAGTAGGTGCTCTAATGTAAATGATTGATTTTATTGAGATACTGATGTTATGTTTTATGCACAAGTTATAATAATTTTTGCTGCCTCCCAAAATAAATAACTCAAGTTTCAGCAGTAACAGCACAGCAGCGGCCCATTATGATAGTAACAATGCATTGGATGTAAAGCACCTTTCAAGACACCCAAAGCACTTCCTATTGCATTATTCAATCACTCCATGAAGTGGGACAAATATGTCGCTGGCATGACTTTTGTCAAAAGTAATCCTAAAGCTTAAAACAGAAAACATTACAGCTAAAATGTAGTGTATGTACCAAAGCAGAGGAACTCCAGGAAAAAATCTTAAGTAGAGAGTTTTATATAAGAAACATCACGACAAGTATGTTGGATGTTCCAGTAATATGAAGACATCTTTTATCTATTACTTGTTGTTTAACATGGAACGCCATAACCAAGTGGCTGGCATAGTGTACATGAACATCTATGTATGGAGTATGGACTGGAAACCCCAAGGTCAAAGTGGGAAACACCTCCAAAGGTGATAGAGAATGACCGAGCCAAGATCCTGTGGGACTTGCAGATACAGACTGACAGAATGGTAATGGCAAACCAACCAGACATTGTGGTGGTGGATAAACAGCAGAGGAAAGCTGTTGTGTCCCTTTTTCCTGATGTTTCCAACCACGAGAAACTGGAGAAACACCAAGGGCTCAGAGAAGAGCTGGAGAAGGTGTGGAAGGTGAAGGCGAAAGTGGTGCCCACTTCATCGGCGCACTTGGGGCAGTGATCCCCAAACTGGAAGAGTGGCTACAACAGATCCCTGGAAAAACATCAGACATCTCAGTCAAGAAAAGTGCAGTGCTAGGAACAGCAAAGGTACTGCGTCGAACCCTCAAGCTTCCAGGGACGAGACCACCGGCGGAGGGTGAGAAGGGAATTTTTACATATTTAAATGTTTTATTTAATTGTATTTTGTATTTGTAATTTTTTTAAAATTTTATATATATATATAATTTTGTCGCATGTTAACGCAGGTCAGATCAGACATAGATCAGTCAAAAAGCCTGAATGATAGAGCCCAGCTCCTGTCTAAACGTCGCTCTCTCCGGTGTCTGTACTGTTTGAGGAAGATCTAGAGCTCGAACCCTGTACAGAGCACCACAGGTACAAGTTTTTAAATGATCCAAAAAGCCCGGGAATGATGGAAAACGGCCCGCAAAAAGACTCAAAGTGTCCAGTGCTATACCTGGCGTTCCACGCACGTGTCATTGATGTTTACATTGAAAACAATCAAAACAGAGATGTTTTACCTTCCACACTGTATTTTGTAAGCAGTGAGCTGGTTTGAACCTGGGACTGCACCAGCACATAACCAGGACTAAACTAGGACTGAAACAGGTCTCGTATTAGGCGTATAGTGAACAAAAAGAAGCAGCAAAGATACTGCGCACCTTCAATCTCCCTTGTCTGGTAGAGGACCAGAGACCACCCACAGAGGAATATATACAGTATATGTATGTATGTATGTATGTATGTATGTATGTATGTATGTATGTATGTATGTATATATATATATATATATATATATGAGATCTGTCTTCTCTGTAAGTTATAGCAGCAATGAAATGCTGATTGTTTGAGCAATGACAGATGGTTGTCAAGATTTGAGCAAGAAATTGTTGATGGGCGGCAGGGGTCACTGTAGTGTTGTTAGCTGTGATGAGAAGAGCGCGTGAGGGGCCAGCTTAGAGCCTTGAGTTCAGAGCTTGTCAAGGCTGAAGCTTGAGGTGGTGGGCAGGCATCCATACCGAGATGTCAACGTGGCACACACAAATGAAAACGGTGCGCTGTGTACCGCCAGAGGGAACGGAAAGGTTAGCCTGGGTGTCATCAGCATAACAATGGCAGGTAGAATAATTAGATGACAGAACAAGGACATTTGGGGAAGAAAAGAAAGTGAAAATATAGTGTTGTGCACTGTGCTCCACAATGTCCATGGGCATTCTGCACAAAAATATATTGAGCAGTAACAGACATCCAAAGTGTATTGATGGAGCTTTCCAGTGTCTCCAGTGGACACTGCACTACCCTGTTAGGGAAGGAAGACATCCTGAGGGAGCCATAAACTATAGCCAGACTGTTTAAATATAGTTGTACTTTATTCCTAAAAAAAAATTCTAAATTGTGTAGCTTTTGGCTTACCTCAGCAAATTCCCATTGGTTTTTGTTTTGTTTTTTAATCCAGACATCAGACACTACTAAAACACTGGCTTGTGAAACCTTAGGGGTGAAATAAAAGCCCTACAGTAAAAACAATTGAAATTAATGTATCTACAGTTTACCTATACTGACAAAATGTTACACAATTCTCAGCATGAAACAACCTTTCCATTCCTCTAAGAAACATTTTCTTTCAGCCTTTAGTGGAGATATTTTAGAGTTGTACATCTTACATTCCGCAAAATAACTCCCTCTCCTATGTTCACACCTCAAAATCCCTGAATGACAAGAACAATCTGAAAGACATTGATAAATACCACTAGCCTCCTGAATAATGATTTGGTTGCTGCAGGCTACATCAAGGTGAATTTCCAGACTTCTTGGGTCAGAGAAACCAATTAGAAATAGGTCTTGATGTTCCGTCATATATCTGTCAAGCACCTCCTTGGTTAACAACAATATAAGTGTGTCCTTATTCAGGTCATCTATTTAATCCAAACACAGTTGCGTTGAAATGCCATAGGCTTTTCAGGCTCCTTGTTGAGTAAAAATAGCTTTTCTCTATCTGAAATAAAAACTGTTCAACAACACCACTGAGACCGCTGATATAATTTTATTACACCTCCTGCCTGGAAATGCAGTCCCATGTGCCCACAGCGTCTATAAGCCCGTACTGTAGGTGGTACAGGTGAGAGCAAGGGCAACATCTTTACATGGAAGAGCAATAAATGAGGGAATTTACAAGAGTTGTGTGGAATTGGAACGCAGTGTACTTTAGGTGTAAAACTGGGTACACAATTATCAATACATATTCTGAGTAAGGTTAAAATAATAAGACCAAAATAGAAAAGGTTATTTATTATTACAAATAAAATGTTCCTTGCAGTCAGTTGCTCCACTGAGTTAGAGTGGTACATTATAAATTCAATGTAGGCTAAAGATATCGTATGTTAACCAACTACATGGCAAATAACCAAATCAAACCAGCCAAATCCTAAGGTACTTGACAGTCCTAATGTAATGTAAGAGGGAAATTGTCAGGCTGTTTTTTGGATCTTGATTTCCAAAACAGTGTCCAGATAAATACATTTGAAATCTTTTCTACCAAGGAATGGTAAATAAAACAAAAAATACAAAAAAAAAGGTTTATTGTCATTCACAAACTACACCTTGCTTCGGCGATATGGTGCAATAATAATATATATATATATATATATATATATATATAAACTGATAAAGGCATGGGTAAAAAATAAGGAGTTACTAATGTAAAATAAAAATATACTAAATAGGTTGAGTTTAAGCACAAAATGTTCAAATCCTGACATTGATGTTTTCAAATCAAAAACACCAGTTTTGTTTAATTTGATTCATCCAGCCAATTTTGTCAATCAAACGCTCACCTTCCATCACTTTTTCATCATTTACTCAAGGACAGTCCACTGTAGACATGTGCACCACTGAGATGAAACGGCAGAGGTCACATGAAGACATTGCGTGGACCAAGGCCTAATCGCGGTGTGTCTTTAAGGTGCTCTGAGCTCGCCCGCTGTGCCCTCATTTGGACTCCCACTGTGGGCTGCAGCTTCCTTCTGCTGTTAATAGCAGTTCCAACATGTCACCGCGTTGCCTTGAAACTGACCTTCAGCACTCGAGTCAAACAGAAATGAAGCAGCTTTACATCACACCACACGCTAAATCAAAGAAAACCCTGATCCAGTATACTGTGTGTGCACGAGGCTGTAATTGACAGATTTTCTTTAACTGCAGAGACAAATCTTGGTGCTCTGAATAACTAACTAGCACAGGTGGATATCTAAGTTCCGTCTGTTAGCTAAAGCAGATGCCTCAAAGTGTTTGTCATGTTATTGCAAATGTGCAAGGCTGATATGACATACTGTGCACATAGCTGTGATGGAGAGACATGAGTGAAGGCTAAACAAGTTTGTGTATACGTGTGGGTGCGAGCGAGCGTGTGTGTGTGTGTGTGTGTGTGTGTGTGTGTCCATCTGGTGGCCACTTGTTATTGCAGCAAAGACCGAAGCAACCAATATTGAGTTTTGTGGATGTGTTTTGCTTTTTTTCTCTTAAATGTGAGTGAGATCATGGCCAAGGTGCATATTTCTTTGATCATACTACCAGGTTTAATTTCTCCTGTGTAAGATCAAAATTAATACGTTTTATGTAATACTGTGGGGTTGTTTGATCATCTAAAGTGACAATTTTCTGATTTTAAGTCAATAAACTTTAGTGGTATACTTTAATTGTACAAAAACTATTGGCTATAGAAAAGAAAGACATAATACATTTATATAAGTCAGGTCAAGTCCCTTTTTTATTGCATACTGGTAAATTTTCACAGGAACACGGGTTATATCTACAATAAGATAAGATAAGATAAGATAAGCCTTTATTGCCTCAAAATGGTGAAACTCGTCTTGGACATCAAGGGCACAATGAAAATGGAAAGCATCAAATTCAATTTCTCACATAATACAATTTAGATCCACTCTTCTGAGAGAGAGAGACACGCAATTCACAGAAGAATGGCATTACATATATTCTCATCCACATTGCACACAAACAATGACACTACCCCTTTAAGTACAGTTCCTATTACACTCTTCCAAAAGGTCCCCAAAGTGCATTTAATATTGTACTTTTAAACACATACTCATCACACTCACTTGCTCTTTTTTTGGTCTTGGTTTTAGCCCAGTTTGAGTCAAAATGGTGTTCTTTCTTTGGTCCTGGTAAAGGTTTAGTCCTTGTCTAGTACAGATTTAGCTCCGGTTTCAATCTCAATTAAATCCCAATTATCATGTGGTGAGACTGCAAGTGTAAACGCACCGTACAGACCCTAAACACATTCCCTAATCTGACAAATGCATTGCCTATTTTTGGGGAAACACATCAACATTACAGTTTAGCCCAGAGAAACCATTTGCGTTTGTCCTGTCCTGTGTGGTTTAAGGCTCTGTTGCTTTTAAATTATTACTGGGCTGAAGTAGCGGCTGCCCGGGCCACTCCTTGTCCCCAGTCGGCATTTGGCATCTGCTGTCTGCTCCATCCTGCGTACATCTGCTCCAGAGTTCTGTCAGCCAGCCAATCACAATCACAGGACTGACAGAGGCATGGCAACGCCCAAGCAAAGAGCCACCCTATGTCTCTGCCCATCTAACTTGGCTTTACCGTGTTAACAAAGACTATCAGTGTAAAACTATCAATGGTATGTTTTTTTAATTTGCAATGTTTCAGTATTGTTTCAGTTTGTTTTCAATTTCTTCCCAATCCATTAGCAGAAGGTTACAGCTGCAAAAAGAGCCTTCAGCTAAAGACTACTCAAATGTTAGTGATAAATAACCTTGATTTTTACCGTATTAAGAATGTCAAAAACAAAACTTGTTCATTTTAAACAGTTTAGAGCGGTCTAGACTTAACCTTCACTTCTTTTTTTTTAACACATTCCTAGCAGCGCAACAGCAAATGCTTCATATTTAGATGCTGACAGGACACAATGGTAATTTGGTTTTAAAAAAAACGAAAAAGGACTTGAAACTCAGAGCAGAGAACTTAGACTTGACTTGAGACTTACTTTTTTCGAACTCACAAAACTGGCTCTGATAATCTGCTACATGTCCTGCCCAAGTCTGGACCACATTTCATGCTGGACTGTCCTGTCTAATAAAGCCTATGTGCCAAAAAACCTTGAAGAAAACATATGGGTGCAATCCTTTTAAAATTAGAAGTTCTTTGGGCAAACTCAGCTACAGTAGGCACTACTCACAACCACTCATGATTACCGTATTTTCTGCACTATAAGGCGCTCTGGATTGTAAGGCGCACTGTCAATGAATGGTCTATTTTTGAACTTTGTCCATATATAAGGCGCACCGGACGATAAGGCGCATTAAGCTAAAACAAAACAGTCCCAACCTTGTTCAATGGAAACACGTTCTGACACAGTCTGATACGCTAAATCAAACGTTAGCATATTCACAGTAACTCAAAATGGCTCAGGTATAACACGTAAAAAAAACACGGTCAGATACCGGTGAATCAAACGTTAGCGTATTTCACAGTACGGCAACTCAAAATGGCTCAGGTATAACACGTAAAAAAACACAGTCAGATACTCTAAATCAAACGTTAGCGTATTCACAAGTAACTCAAAATGGCTCAGGTATAACACGTAAAAAACCAAGTCAGATACTGCTAAATCAAACGTTAGCGTATTCACAGTAACTCAAAATGCTCAGGTATAACACGTAAAAAAACACAGTCAGATACCGCTAAATCAAACGTTAGCGTATTCACAGTAACTCAAAATGGCTCAGGTATAACACGTAAAAAACAGAGTCAGATACCGTTAAATCAAACGTTAGCGTATTCACAGTAACTCAAAATGGCTCAGGATAACACGAAAAAACACAGTCAGATACCGGTGAATCAAACGTTAGCGTATTCATAGTACGGCAACTCAAAATGGCTCAGGTATAACACGTAAAAAAACACAGTCAGATACTGCTAAATCAAACGTTAGCGTATTCACAGTAACTCAAAATGGCTCAGGTATAACACGTAAAAAAACAGAGTCAATACCGTTAAATCAAACGTTAGCGTATTCACAGTACTCAAAATGGCTCAGTATAACACGTAAAAAAACACAGTCAGATACCGGTGAATCAAACGTTAGCGTTTCATAGTATGGCAACTCAAAATGGCTCAGGTATAACACGTAAAAAAAACACAGTCAGATACTGCTAAATCAAACGTTAGCGTATTCACAGTTAACTCAAAATGGCTCAGGTATAACACGTAAAAAAACACAGTCAGATACCGCTAAATCAAACGTTAGCGTATTCACAGTACAGTAACTCAAAATGGCTCAGGTATAACACGTAAAAAAACACAGTCAGATACCGCTAAATCAAACGTTGGCGTATTCACAATAACTCAAAATTGTTCAGTTAACACTATATCACGTAAAATAAAACATAATACACTCACTTTTTCAGTTTATCCTCGTCCACAAATCCTTCAAATCCTTATACACACACTGTAATGTTATGGTGAAGCACAGTATTACTCCGCGACGCTCCTCGCTACGGTAACCGTAATGCTGGAAGTGGTGCGGCTTTGTAGTTTACCAAAGTTGTGATAAAACATTTTGACGGATTTTTGAGCACAGTGTACCACATAAAAATCGCGTTCGGAAATCAGTAAGCACAACCAGAATTAATCCATATATAAGGCGCTCTGGGTTATAAGGCGCACTGTCATTTTTTGAGAAAAATAAATGTTTTTAAGTGCGCCTTATAGTGCGGAAAATACGGTACTCAAGATCCTTGCTCAAAAATCAAGCAATCAGGGTCCCTTTTGCTGTTGCCCATCAGCACTGTCAGATGGGTGAGCTACACAGGACGCCAAAGTTTTATCATATTGATTGATGTATCTTTAGTTGAATCTAAACTTACTCCTGCACTTTGATGTCATAAAAAACAAATAGCAGTGATGATGTGCCAATTAGCTCCATAGCACACTGTGAAATCACTAACTTGATTTTGGTGGTTTTGACTGACAACACTCTCCACCCGCTCGACTCTGTTCAGTCCATAATGATGGGCCTGATGTGTGGATCACGGTGTCAATCATAGTTCCGCCGCTGCACAGTTGGAGCGGACGCCTCGCTGCTCCTTAGGTCCCTTCACTTTCCTATCAGGTCCAGCTTTAAGAATTAATTAAGGTCAAAATTCAGAAAAAAATATTACATTTTGGTAAAAGAGTACACACATATTTATCCAAATATCTCAGTCCAAATTTTAAAAAACTTACATTGTTTTTTAATTGATTTTTTAAATATACAAACATAAAACAAAGAACACGACCAGAGAGTAAAACAAAAATCATAATATTAATATAATAATATTAATATAATAATGCTAATAATAATAATAATAATAATAATAATAATAATAATAATAATAATAATAATAATAATAATGGCACAGTATGGCAAAGCATAAATATAATTACGGCATAAAAAGCCCTACATTTAAGTCCTATTTAGTCCAAAGTTTCTGTTATAGTTCATAACACACTTGTGCTGGGTTAGTCCTGATATGAGCCCCACTTTAGTCCTTGTGTAAAGTTTGTTTGTTCCTTTCCTAGTCCATGTTTAGTGCTGGTCAAGTTAAGGTTTAGTTCCAGGTTTAGTCCCAGTTTAGTCCTAATTTTCATGTAGTATGTGTCCAAGTATGAACGCACCCTTAGATTTCGGACAAAACCATGCGCCTGAAACAATGACCATTGACATGATGAAAATTGCAAAAGGCAACATGCTGTGTTTCTTTTGAATGTGCACAGTGTTTTTGGAATTGTCTGTAGATACCTGTACAAAACAAACTAAATCAAATCAAATGAAAAATAAAAGGTCAAGGGTAGTACAAAGTGACGCCCAAAGAGTGTAGCAGGACTGATTTCTGGGCCATGCCTAACACCAATCCATTTTTAAGCACAACAACAGCATGTTAATAGAATGGAAATAGGATGGAGAAATAGTAATGATAAACTGTTCCCGAGCAATCTAAAGTCTTTATACTGGGTTAGGATTAATCAGACTACCAAATGTTTTTCTTCAGTAGTTCAGATGTAATCACCATGTTATCACTTACCATAGTGCACTTGCTACCATTTCTGTTCCATCATTACGATGCTGTTGACTACTGTATTGTAAGTATTCTTATTCTGTTTCTTTTGAAGATTTATTGGTTGGAATGATGATTGACAAGTAGAACAAAGCGCACTAACCACTCTGTCACAATGATCAAAATGTCGCTCTATAATAACACCACACCTGTAAGGTATATTTTTAATCTAATTGCCATATATATAAAGTTTTACACAATTATAAATCTCAACTCTGACACCTCCTACTGCGTTTTGTGTGCTTCATACAAATCCACCAATAATAGTATTTTGTCGTGTGTGTAAGTCTGGCACATGTGGCGCAGCTGGACTGAGCCGAGCCCAAATGGCACCAAATCATAATGGATTCATTTTGGAGTGAAATGATTCAAGCTCTGAGCCTGGAGTTTGTGTGTGTGGCAGCGAACAGCAATGGATAAGACAGACGAACTGACAGGATGTAAGAAGGAAAGACTATGAAGCATTTATAAGCGCCAGTGAGGGAAAGTCTAATGTTGTGGTTGTAACAGAGAGAGAGAAGAAATTCAGGCACACGTCTGCCGTCTGGTGCCTGTCATCCACAACCAGTCAACCATTGCTTTAGGTGGCTCACCGTTTAGCATTCACCAAACAGCCTTAACCAGAGCAAACACGAATGGAGCTCACAGGAAAAGCATGTCGTAAACAACAACTAATTACACACTGTGAACAACATGATCTATCGAGAGAAATGCGTGCAACAAAATGCAACAGTGAGACACCCGCTCTACAAGTGGACATTTACTGGAGCTGTGGCTGAGTGCCTAGAGTTTGCATGTTTCTCCCAGTGTCTGGTTCAGTTTCTCAGGGCACTCGCTGCACTGTGGCCCTGCCTAGTGGTGCTGCCTTGTGGCGCTTCCCTGTGGTTCTGCGGCGCTGCCCTGTGGCGTTGCGCTGTGGCGTTGCGCTGTGGCGTTGCGCTGTGGCGTTGCGCTGTGGCGTTGCGCTGTGGCGTTGCGCTGTGGCGTTGCGTCGCTGCACTGAGGCGCTCACTAACCAAGCAGCATCGAAGGATGTGTCAAATGCAGTGGACAAATTTCTCTGTACAATAAGTGGACCTCACCATACATTTTGTAAATATAATTAAACTTCTACAGTATAGCAAACTCCTATAGTATATAACTTTACAAAAAGATGACTTTATACCTCAACACAACACTTACACTACTCATGTGCTCAAATCACCCCATTGGCTCACTATCTTTTAGAATTCAATTTAAAATTGTATTGCTTGTGTTTCATTTTTAACTGGCCAAGCCCCAGTGTACAAGTCAGAAATGTTTTTGTTTTTTTAAACTCCTCTAAGAACCTTAAGGTCGCGTGACCAATAGCTTTGAGAGAGTCCCAGATCAAGGCTGAAGACCAGAAATGACCGGGCATTTGCTGTAGCAGGGCCAAACTCTGGTACAGCCTTTCTTTGAATATTAGATTTTCCTCCTTTTAAATTACAACTACAAATGCATCTCTTCAGGCTGGCTTTCACTACAGGTTGAGTTGGGCATTTATGTATATTTATGTTACTGTTGTTTTATTTTGTAGCATGTCATTGCACCTTTGAAAATGTACAGCACTTTGGACCGTGGAATAAGTATTTTAAATGTGCTATATATAATATATAAATCTTGACCATGACTTTGATATAAGACCAAGCAATACGACTCATTTTTGGAACAATTCAATTCAGTTTGAAAGCTCCTTTAAATCCAGTAGGAGTAAAATACTCACTCAGAGTCGAATCAAAACCCATTGCATTGTTTTGTTTTTTTAGGAATTTAGGAATAATAGCTTCTTCCACCCATCAAAGAGTTGTAGTCGCAGAAACTGAAAACAAGTTAAAGTGATATTACACCTACAGAAGTAATGTTGTATGTCTTGACATGATTAAACTAGACCTCCCCTTTTCAGATATTTAAGGTCAGAGCTTTTGTGTAGTGGGGTTCTTTTCACAAATAGATACTCCGTAAACTTACACTGTCTCCCTTGTGTGTTGATGGAGCATGACATGGGCATCCAGTTCAGCATAGGTTAAGTAGGGTGAGCTGATTATGAAGATCTATACAAGCCATCTGTCAGGGCAGAGAAAGGTCCTTGTCCTCTACTGTATGCCAGACTCACAGTGTAAGACAAAGGACAGGTGTAGGTTCATCTGAGGTCATCCGAGGTCACATGTGGTAACCCGTCCAACTGGCCCACAGCTCCGGACCAGCCGCGCATGGAGGCTGCAATATCCTTATTCCTTATGGCCAAACGCGGCAGCAAGGAGTTTCAAAGTTTATGTTCATATACATGCAGAACCGGATTACTCAAACACCCATGAATCAATCAAAATACAACTCTGGGTTAGTTTATGACGCAGGAAAACCTTTATTATATGGTTTAAAGCGCTCAAAAGTTCTTACAGCATAATGTGTCTATAAAGAGGAGAACTAAAATGAAATATTCATTACATTGTGTGTGTGCCAAACATAATTTAGTTATAGATCACCTTGATACAAAACCCATACAAAAAATTGTATAGGCAAACTCTGTAATCATAGACAATTCTGCTGTTGTTCTGGTGTTAAACATTTAAAGAACAGTTTGTATTATGCCTTTTGTGGAGGTGACCTTTCTTCCCATAACAGTTTATAAGTTTAAATAACGGGACAAAATGGAGTGGAAACAGATACATGGAGGCACAAAACATGGGGTTGGGTGATAATAGGCTGCATTAGCTACGTCTGCGGGGAACGAGCCTGGGGAGAGGCTACTCGCTCAGTCGAGTGTAATCTGCTGTGGCCTCTGTGACTGCCCCGCATCGCCGGGTAGTTTAGGTGGGTCTCTATGCACCGGGATGTCTTTCTCCTCTTTTCTCTTCTCCATGGCAGGTAGGCTGGGGATACAAATAACACACATAGTGCAAAAACACAGGGGGAGGTCATCAGAGCGTGTAGGAGCGCAGCATGAAAGGTAGATCAACAGTGATATAGAGAGAAAACTAGATGTTAGAAAGGTGGACTGTGGGGAAATTTGCTGCAGGGCCAGAAAGAAGGAGATAGAAAGTAAGTAAAGGGAGGAAAACTTTAGATGGCGAGATGTGATGCTGGTATAGAATAAAGAGGATGTAAGTGCGGTGAACAGACACAGAACTGGAGGTAAAGACAACACACACAAGGTTAAAGACAAGAGATAACAATGGGAGACATGAGAGCGGATCAGAGGGGTACTGAAACTAAAGAATAAATAAATGAATACGTTTTGTCACTTTTCTCTTCACTTATTTATTCTCTCCATGATTCTTTTTGTTGTCTATTTCAAAATGTTATCTTTTCCAATACTTAGGCACCTTTGTGTATTTTCAAAAGGTGTTGATTCAAGGTAGAATTCATGTTTTATTTACGTCCAACATCAAGAACCTTTTCCTTTTAGGTGAAACCTTTTGGGTGCAAGACATGTGAAGCCTTTGTAATGTAACACTTGAACTAATGTCACCCTAATGACAAGAAGAAGAAAGTACACTCCAAGGCACCTGTCGCACAGCTGTTGCGTTGTGTTTTGCTGCACAGTCTCATCCATGTCAGGCTTTTCTTCGAGACCTTTCGAAAGTTAGAATCAACGATGTCCGTACAATTGTGGACTCACTCTCTCCTATGGCAAGTTCATTTGGAGAGCACAATTCGTACACAAGGCAATTCAAAGTGCTTCACACAACAGTAACAAAATGCATTGAAATCACAAAGACATGACAGAAATCACAAAACAGTTGAAGACATAAAAGAGAAGATATGATAATCTTCTTTTCTTTTAGTTGCATATAGGAAAATGATCTACTTCTACAGTGCATTATATTGGTTTAGCCTGATGTAACTGCTGGATTTATTTCCAAAATGTTTGCAAGCTACACTGATTACATTTGTAGAAACATTTTGCGGTTATGCAAATTTGATTCTACATGTTAAATTACTCCAGGCCTACATCTAAATCAATTGTGCAGATAATGTAAACAGGGGAAACAATAGACAGATACACAACCTTGATCTCATCTGATCTCAGCTGATTTCAACTGAAGCTAAGCAGGGTTTGGCCTGGTCAGTATTTGGATGGGAGGCCGTGGGAAAACCCGGTGCCGTAGTGCAGCAATGAAGTTCAAAATTGTTGTGTCCTTAAGCAAGACACTTCACCATCCTGCCAAGTGTGAATGTGATTGTTGTTGGTCAGAGGAGCCGATGGCACAGATTGTCAGCATCAATTCGTCAGTCTACACCAAGGCAGTGTTTTTTTAATAATAAATGCAGAGGAGCTAATTTTCCAACCAGCTCCCACGGCTCGGCTCCCACAGTGAACGATACAAAACTACATTCTTACAACACTCCACACAACTGTACAACAACTCACCTTTATGTCAGAGATAATCTACTGTCACGTCAAAGCACCATTTTCCTCTGTGAACTATTTACTTTTTTTCTATTGTACTTGCAAATATACTTATTTTACCTTATTTGAAGGTTTTTGTCACCACTTTTTTTTCTATCTGGGTATATATTGCAATGTGTGATTTACGGTGTCAAAGTAATTTTGTAAATTTTTCTAAGTGTCGTTAAGGGCATTAAAATGCTTTTGACTGTCTGTTCTTTTTTCCTTAGATTGATGCTCTACCAGTAAAAATGTGTTCATAATTTACCCAGTGTTGAGGTACATTTTTGCATTTTAACTGATCATTAAATAACATGTCCTTTAGCAGAGATTGGCCTGTTTACGGCTGAGAGGTGTGACTTCTCCTCCTCCCCACTTGATGGAGCCTGTAGGTATCTGACCTTTAGGAACGAGTGGTGAAGGAAATCATGGGATATGCTGAGGGCCTGAGAGATGTGCATACCCCCGAGGGAGGCGGACACACTGTTAGACATGGGGAAGTACTCGCACTTGAAAGCAAAAAGGGGAATGCGAATGGAAATCTAGGCACACGGGAAATTGTGCCTGCAGCGTGGAGAGAAGTTGTTTGGTGTGCGCCACTGAGGTGGAAATGTGTGCATGGCCTGGCATAGTGGGTGGCCAATAGCTTTTTTTTTTTTTTTTTAGACCAGAAATTCCCAAATGCATTTTTATAGCAGGGGATATTTTCTGTGAGGCATTGATATGAATGTGTTTTGTATTTTTGTGAGAAATAATAAGCAGCAAAGAAAAGATATGAACTGTAGGGGTGGGGTATTCAGGGGTATTAATGTGGCCCTAAAGATATTCAGCGACCAGACATTACCCAGCTGGCAATAAAAGAGAAAATATTCAGTCGTTATGGAGGTGAAAGTGCATCCCAGGACTGAAAATACAAAAGGAAAAGAGGAAGTCATGGGAAAATATTTTTTGAGAATATTTCTTATCCAACGGAATAGGTTCACAAGCCAGAATATAATTTAGGTGGCTAGAAATCTGAGCAGTTGTGGAGAAACATCACACAGCATATCATGGCACAAAGGCATAGGATATATCTTTACTATACACTACTATATAATACTATATATAACTAAAATGTTTGAGATTACAGTAACGTTTGCCATACACTTGGCTTGTTTTCTTTGAGAAGAGTGTGCACCTCTAAAGCATGCGATTTCTGAGAGCAAACCAATTATGAGCACCATCTTGTTATGTGCAAGAGAATGGATTCATATTAATGTTGTATACAGGGGTTGGGTTATATATATTGTGTGCTTTACTAAAATAGCTCCACATCATTATTTTGCCATAGCATACTGCATTTAATTGCAGAACTGATGACAGCTGATCTTCCAGGCTGAGTTAAACAAAATTGTAGTTTCATTGTAGCTTACCATGAGCAATAGGAGCCCGCCATAAGTGATTATTGATTCCTTCTAAAGCTCAAATAAATATATAGTCCCCAGTTTATTTTCAGTGACTGTCAGCATTGTTAAACGGCCCCTCTGGTGTAGCTGATGGATGGGAGTGTTGTAGCCCTGAGCCTGAGGCTGGAGCAGTGTAATGTAGGCTCTCCTCCACACAGACGCAGCAGCGATGGACACAGAGTAAACACAACTCCAGATGGGACCCCCCCTGTGAGCGCGCTGCTCCATCCAATTATGTTTGTGAGGCTGAGGCAGGCTGAAGCGGCTGCACTCTCTCAATGCTGCCCTTTTTTGTGCTCCATTTAGGATCTTGCAATACACCAGCTAGTAAACCAGATACTATCAAATATCCTAAATTGATTAGTGTGGGATTTCTAGCAACAAAAACCTGGACAACCAAGTGAGAAGGTAGATGCCGACTCACATATTACAAGGGCAATGGGAAAGTGAGATTATCCTACCACTTTCAGAATGTATGGTACATTGTATGGTACAAAAGCTAAGCAGAGTTGAGTCTGGATTAGGATGGGAGACACTGGGAATGTTTGTAGTTGGGCAATAGTGCCAGTGTGTACTGTTGTCGTGTCACCTCACCCACCAGCTCGGCAAGCTTCTGCCGGTCTACCTTAGGGCTAATTAATACCAATGTATTGTCCAAAAAAGTGCGATATAAATTGAATGCATTATTAAAGATATTATTTGGGAAGATAGGAATGATTTTACTTCACAGATTCTGAAGTAAATAAGATAAAACATGTACTCATTTATTTATTTGTCTTATTCCCCCCCCCCCGACACATTTCTCAAACAAGAAACTTTCAGGTGGATTTGGAAAGCCTTATTGGAGGTCTGAGTTGATCCGCACTCGATAAGTGGCTCAGATCCCTGGTCTCTACATGTGGTTCTACATGGCTCGTGAAAGTGAATGAAGGATGGGTTGAATGTAGAGAACACAATTTTCAAAAAAGGAACACATTGTACATTCTATCTTAGTCTTATATTTTGCACTAAAATGTCCAAGGTTCAAAAAAGCTATTTTTACTTTAAAGGTTAAAGAACTTAGGAAGTCTGTTTTCAAAAATGACTTACAATAGACAAATGCATATATTTACTCCATACTCAGAAGAAATAAAGTACCTGGGTTACAACTGTGGAAGTTTATTAAGATCTGGAAGCTGGATCAAAAATAGCCATGTATTGGTTTCAATGGTGCATGATGCCAAAACAGATTTTTGGTTCAGCATTACCTCCTCAGCACCGCCCCCTGTGTGTGGACAAAAGCATGTACAGCGTGATCAGTTCTGACCAATAAGCGCAGTAGCGTCAATACTGGAGGTAGGTAGTGTGGGCTGAGTGGGACGTGACTAAAGCGAACCTGTAGGTGCTTTGGGGATGTAAAATATGTAAAAAGTTGTAGCTGTATGTGCCCTGTCAGCCGAACACAAGCTGTATGAGTTCATGAAAAATATATTCTGTATTACTACATTATATACATTTTACATCTTTAATCAGATGCCAAGAAATCCAAACACACAATCCAGACCTTCGTTGCTAAAGAATTTCTCTCCTAACATCCAAGTTGTTTCACTGTAGTGTCAAGGCGTGTATTTAAATCCTGTTATCAGAAATAGAGAGAAGGTCACACGGCTTTACACAACATACATGCAGCAGATCTATGGGAGGAGGTCAAGCTTGTGCAGAGGTCAAGGTTTCCTGTTATTGTTACTATAAAATTGCTTCATGCACACCACATCCATGTAATAGGCACATTAGACTTTCATTGTGATTTCAACTTGGCTTATAGCTGTGGTTTGCTGGCATGTGAGCACAGGCCGTATAGTGGACAGGCTAAGGAGAGAATGGGAATCTGTGCCTGTAAATGAATGCCATAAAACACTATCATTGCGAGTGTCCTGTACTCTTTCCTGCAGGCTTTTAGTGGCTTCTTTGGATCTCAGAGGACACCTTTGCATTGCTCTTGTCCTCAAAGAAGCTTGTGTATGGTACTTATATAAAGCAGTTTGCCCTTTTCACTATAGCTTCCTGTTTGGTGAACACATATATGACATCGTTGTTTTTTTCCAGGAAATATGAGTCATCTAAATGGTGTGGGTTGTCTGAGGTTGCAAAAGGTTTGGGTGTGACGATAATAACAAAATGCGCTTAGTTTCATTCAGTTGTGTTGCTAGCTACCAGTAGATATAAGTACAAAAACTGTTTGGATGACTTCTGAAGAATCATATCAACGAAGAAAGAAAAATAATTGTTTAGTATTATACTTTATCAGGACATATACAGCATTTTATAATCAAAACATCTAAATAAAAGCTTGAAATATGTTGCTTGGAATAAAAACTACCAAAAGCATTATTTTTGAATTTAAATGTTTTGTTTTTGTTGTTGTTTTGGGGTTCCTTAGCACTCTCAGGCCAACATTGTAAATACAAATGTGTTCATAGGGTTTTCCTGGTAAAATAAAGGTAAAACTAAGCAAATATAACACATGTAATGAGCATATACCGATTTTTTGCCTTTCAAAATGATCTTCTGTTTTGTTGATAAGGTTCCAACCCTCAGACAAAACATATTCAAATAAAAAAGCAACAAACACTGGTCTGATAGAGGAAAGAATAGTGTCCAGCATTAACGATGACCAACTGTAAAGACCAAATGTGTAGGCGTTGATTTACAACATAACAACTGAACTTTGGGTGTGGTGTCCGCAGTAAGTCCTTGTATCCTGCAGACAGAAGGCACACACAGAGGTGAAGAGTCAGGCCTACACCCTGCAGGACTCCTCTCAACCTGTGACCTTTGGGTGCTGTTCCTGATGCTCGGTCCCATGGGTGTCAGCTGAAGACGCGCGCAGGCAAGTAGAGGCGAGAAGAGGAGGGAGGTGTGCGGAGATGTGCGGAGGGAACTTAAGAAGGTGAAAAGGACATTAAGTGCTTTAAATGAGACAGAGAGATGGATTCGGAGACACATACAGGAGCAATAACACTGGACTAAAACCCTGTGAGCTTCAACTAACAATGCAATGAGTTTGAGGCTGTATTAGTAGCATGTCTCAGGCCAATTACTCCTTTCTCCTCTCCTCTCTTCTATGTCCTCTCCTCTCACTTCCTCTATCTGAGCTCTAACTATCCATGGGCTGTCAGCAGCAACAGATCCCTAAATGATACCGGTCTGCACTGGCAGGTTTTATCTTCCCCTGCTACAATGGGGAAGAAGGATCTGAGTTGAGATAAGATAGGACCCAGCAATGGTGACAACAAGCAAACACGTAATGGGAAAGCTGTTGTGGTGAAGAGCTGCACTGCCATCTAGTGGTAGGCGACACAGAAAAGGGTTGTTAATATGGCGCAACATGCAGAAGAGGGATTGGGGTGGTCCAGCTTAATTCAAAATGTTTCATCAAACATCGTTCTATAGTTCTATTTTCTCTAATGTAGTTCAACAGACCTTTGTGTTTTATTTATTGAAATCCAAAAAGTTTAAAAAGAAAGAAATTCAGGACAAATTTACAAAATAACTGTATATTCATAAAGTCCACATCACTATGCTGTCATAATATACCCCCAGTTAGGCTATGTGATCTAATGATAATACTAAATAGAATAATTTTGCCTAATTATTCATTCATTTCCACTTTGAAATTCATCTTGATTACATTTACATAGAAAAAGAGAAAAACACTTAAATAATATATTATAATTAGCTACGTATGCATAAGGAGGTGAATGAACTGTATCTCCACCATTGAAACATTCCAATATTTATTTATTTTCAATGGCACTGGTAGTAAATGCAGGCTATCAAAGAGTGTGTTTGATTTACATGTTGTCTAGTCAATATATTGTCAAAATATTAACACAAGCCAATATTCGAATGACAAGATAATGAAGCTACATTAACCTTGATTAGAATCACGCTTACAGTACAGCTGTGTTGGCCCTGCATAGCAACAAGAACGTACTGAGAGCACAGAGAGAGCAGAGGCTTCTTTAGACAGGACACACTGACCCTGAAGTAAACATCAATGTGAGAGTTTGTCAAACACACTGTAATTTACAGATTAGGTGTACCGTACTGAATAGATTTTGATTTGTAGAATCAGATCAATTCATTTTTAGTTAACCGTTTAGGCTAATGCAGTGAAAACCTGTTTCTGTAAAAAACCGTAGATTTAGCCACAATAACAGAGTGAAGACTTGGAAAACCATGTGTTTTTAAAAAAACGTGTGACCATATGCACTAACAACACACAAAAAACACAACTTTTTGATATTCACAATGAAAGAAGGGTAATTGGGGCACTATTCACAGTGCTCAAATTACCCATCATTATCATGTGTTTATTCTCCGTGAATATTGGACTGAGATTAACAAAGCACTGCAGACTGATTGTGGCATCGCCATCCCACTTGGATTCAGAACTATGTATTTGGGCCTCAAACCTCCTGCCATGGACACAATAAATGGACACATACTTATGGCTGCAGGAAAGAAATGGATGGCAAAAACTGCACCAACAATCAAGGACTGGACTGATATTATGTATGTATGACGCAAGTAAAAAGAAAAAAAAGGAAAAAATCACATTCAAATTATTTTGAATGAAATTTAGACTTTGGACCAAATGTGACAGTTACTTTGGACAATATGTGCTCATTTTCATTTGATGTCTTTTGCTGTCTTTTTTAATTAATGTTCTTGTTACTTTTGTTTATCTGTTCTCAGTTCAATTCAATTTATTGTGTAACAACCAAAATCCCAACAGCGGTAGCCTCGAAGGGAAACAATGAAATAGAGAATCAGATTAAACAATGTTCACAGGAAATTAGCAAATGGATAACTGCTCCAGCATCCCCTGTCCTTAGACCAGTCATTACCAACCTTGGGGTCGGGATCCTAAATCACTGCCTTAGACCTTCCTTCTTGGAAAGGAAAAACTGCAAAACCCACGACTATAAAAGTAGAAACCTTGGGGAGACCCACAGTGAAGGAGAGATCCTACCCCCATGGAGTTCATCCAGTTAGATTAGGAGCCATTCATCAGAAAGCATTCCTCCAGGCAGTTGAGGAGTGTCCTGGTTTACAGGTGGTCGGAATTGTGAGATGGGGCATCTAAGGTGCAGTCGTCACTGGAGCAGCATCAACAGTGTCTGAAACAGTGCCACTCCCAAAGGTGAACTATTTCAATGAGGAATGTTTTGAACCTGATCTTAAATGAAGAGACTGTGATGGCCTCTTCAGCATGGACAGGGAGCTTTGTAGCTTGGTACACAGGAGCTTGGTAGCTAAACGCTCTACCCCCAACTGTGCTTTTAGAGACTCTTGGGACCAGCTGAAGTCCTGCCTTTTGAGAGCAAAGCACTCTGTTTGGATGCTAAGGTACGATAGCATCTTAGAGGAAGGATGGGGCCATGTCATCATGGCTTTGTAAATCATTAGGAGGATTTTAAATTTGATTCTAAACTCTACAGGAGCCAGTGAAGAGACTCGAGCACCGGCATAATGTGTTCTCTTCTTTTAGTTCCTGTTAGTAATCTTGCTGCTGCCTTTTGAACCAGTTGAAAGCTTTTTACGGAGCTTTTAGGACATGCTGCAAGCAGGCTATTATAATAGTCTAATCTGGATTTTTCAGCATCGCTTTTAGGCAAGATTTTTCAGATTTTAGCTAAACAACACAGATGAAAGTAGGATGACCCCAAGGTTTCTTACTGTAGAAATGGAAGCTACACTGACATTGTCCAGCGTGACTATCTGCTTAGAAAAAGAGTCTTGTAGATGTTTAGGGCCTAGTTCAATGACCTTGGTTTTTTCTTGGTTAAGAAGCAGATAATTAGTGCTGGTCGAGTGGTTAAGTCACAGCCAGGCTCCAAGTGCAGCCGGCCGCAGTATCGTGTGTTTGAATCCTGACTCAGACAATGTACTGCATGTCTCATTTCACGCTTACCTTTCCTGTCTAATAAAGCCTTCGGGCCAAAAAATTCAACAACAAAAAAGAAACACATAATTAAGTGTATCCTTCACACAAGCACCAAGTCTGTCTACTTGATCGGTCTGATTGGGTTTCATTGATATATATACAGTGTGTCATCAGCATAGAAGTGGAAGTTAATGCCATGCTCTCTGATAATTGTATCTAACTGCAGCATATAAAAAGTAAACAAAATTGGACTGAGCACTGAACCCTGTGGCAAACCGTCACTTTAGAACAAGGTGAGGAGCTCTGGTTACCTTAACCTATTCGATAAATGGGATTTAAACTGGCTGAGGGCTGTACCCTTGACATCTTCATCACATTCTAACCTCTGCAGTAGAATGCTGTGGTCGATGGTGTCAAACGCTGCGCTGAGGTCCAACAGAACCAGGATTGAGACTAGTCCATCAGCAGCAGCTAATAACAAATAATTTGTGACTTTGATCAGTGCAGTTTCAGTGCTGTGGTGAGCTCTGAACCCTGACTAGAATACTATTTATTGTCCTGTAGGTGGCGACAAAACTACAACTCTTTCAAGGATTTTGGGGACAAAGAGAAGATTTGAAATAGGTCTGTAGTTTACCAACAGGTCAGGATCAAGATTAGGCTTTTTCAATAGTCGTTTAATGACTGCATGTGAAGGACTGTGGAACATAACCACTTTCTTAAGTATTTTTTACATTAAGAATAGAATCTGTAATCACGGGGAGAATGTCTTTGAGGAGTCTGCTTGGAATCGGGTCTAGAATACAAGATGACGCTTTAGAGGAGATAATGGCTGAAGTTATCTCTGGATGATCCACAGCAATGACCCTTTCTAGTGTTACTGATGTATTTATATGTGACACTAGTTTTACAGCTTGGGCTTGCTCGGTGCTTTTAAAGTCATGTAATTTAGTTTATCTCGAATTGTCGTGACTTTGTTGTTAAAAAATACAATATCCTGAGAGATGCTGGGATTGAGGGCTCTACTGCGCTGTCACAGTTTGTTAGCCTGGCTACAGTGCTGAAAAGAAATCTAGTGTTATTTTGGCTCCGTTTGAATAGTATCTGGTTTGGGCCTTACGCGGAACTTGCTTATAGGACAGTAGGCAGATTTTACTGAGGAGAGTAGAGGTCTCTCTAATTTTCTGAAGAACAGAAAATTAAAAACGGTAATATATACATACATTTCAGTGCATCGAAGATAAGGTAAAACGGTTCTTACTTAAGTAAGTAAATGCTTATGTTGTTGCTTTTTGGAGCCTTTTGTGTAAAGTATTATAGACAATAATTTATTGATGTATTAACCATTACAAATATGTTATTTGTTATCAATAAAATCTAACATCAGTTGACAGTATCAATACAAAACAATTCGTTTAGGTCTCTGAATAAAACTTTCCCAAATTATCTTCAGAAATAAAGCAATTTCCATTTTGTCTCACAACAGAACTATTTTTTAAGGTGAAGTCTGTTGTTTGCTCTTTTAGCCCTATACATCTACTCTTACTTAGTACCATTAGCAGATAGAAAGCCTACATCCATAATAACATATGCCGCAGTGTGCCCTTGTCCATGGCTCCCATATTTTCCCGTAAACACATTTCCTGTTAACTTTTAATTAGAGAGTGTTTTGATTAATCTCCCAGGGCATTTTGTTTAGTGCCTCTACTGCTTTCCTGTGTGTCCGTGTGTGTGTCACTGCCAGTGAGGTTAGTAAAAGGTGCAAAGCTCTGGAAGTAGATAAAAATAAAATCACAGACAGGGCCACTACAGAAATAATAGGACATCTGGTGCAGACATCTGGAGCCAGAGGACTTTTAGGAGCTTCCCAGCATTCCTTTCACCTTGCGGGTAAATTAGCAAAGTGTTGTAAATATGGCGGGGCTAAACGATGCTGACAGTCACTGAGAGGGAGGACGGCAAAGTCACGTTACAAGGGGATTCATCATTCAGAGGACTCTTTTTGTTTCGCATGGACAAAAGCATACAGATGATGTGGGAGACTGTGTAGATGTACAAGTTTTCAAAGGAGGAGGTGGCTCTACTATTCATCTTTATAGGGATAATTTATTCAAAATGATGAATGAAGATGTGTTGTGCAATGAATAAGGATATATCAACTTTTTAGTCATTAATGATGAATTCATGCCAATCCCAGCAATGCAGTTTTATACATAAAATAAAAGACCTAGATAATTGGTAACGTGAAGAATAATGAATGAATATTGTACAACATTGTGCAATTTTGTTTGAAAAGCAAAATAGACATTTCACCAATAGACACCACAACAAGAAAACATATTTAACTGATTGAACTTTGCTAAAGAGGATCAACAATAAACATAAAAACGAACCCATTTAGCCACAATTTTCACACAATGTGTAGAATATTGACTATACTCTTCTGTTGACACACATTCATCTGCTGGTTCTTCCCCGCATGTGTTGAGAGAGCTAAGTCTGTTAGGTTTTTTGTACCAATTCCATTGTTTTCATGAATTATGTTGATTGCACTGATTTTACAATGTCTGCACCAATTTTCTTCTGTATTGTATTGTGGGTTTTTTTGTGTTGCTTGTACACATTTCCCTCTGTGGGACAATAAAGTTTGACTTAACTTAATTATACTGCAGCTATTGCCGACTCTAAACAACTTAGCTTTTCATCTACTCTGATTTCATTTTTATTCCCTTTTGTCTTTATTTTCTTTTTAGAAATGAGTTAAGAAGAAACCTTGAAAAACATTTGAGCAGCCAAGTGTCTATAATTATATTATTTAAGGGAACATTAAAACTTGATGCATGTTCAGCTTACAAATAGCAACATTATTTCTGAAATATATTGTGATTTCCAGCTGGTTTCAAGGGCTCAGTGTGATTGACAGGTTCTCTCCATATAAATCCTGTGCACACCTGACAGAAATAATGCACCCCTCACTTGGCTGTCACTGCCCTTTACCAGTGGCTTATAATGAAAAAGGAAGAAACAACATGGCTGCTAGAATTCACCTCATGATAACTAACAACATATTCATTCTTGTAACAGGATTTACCATGTAATCGTCTAATACAGGGGTTTCCAATAGGCGGCCGGCGGGGCAGATTCGGCCCCTGAAGCAATTTGGTCTGGCCCGCAGCCCAGTTTCCCATAATTAAAAATACATCATCTAATTTTTTTCGTGTCGGTTCCGCACTGCGCTTCACATCTGCAGCACTCTGCGCTGCTTTGCTGTAGCTCCGCCGCTGGTCTTGGCGGGTCAGAGAGCACCGGTTCCTCTGAAACACTGCTCTGTCAAAGCACAAATGTGTGATGCGCAGACACAGTAAATAACAGCTTCATTGATGATTTAGTGTAAATGTAACAGGCATAAGGACCTGTTGGTGGATCATAAGGACCGTAAGTGTGCTCAGCGTGTTTGGAAGTCTGCTCGTTAACGAGAAACATTACGTGCTGTGGCACCGGAGGACAACGTGTTTTCCAGGCTTCGTTGTTGGATTGACTATAGAGGCGAAGGAAAGATACAAATACATTATTTCTCAGGTGCAGAGCCGTTGTCACCAGTTTAGTGCTTTCAGGTTGTCCACTTCATGATGTTGCATATATTTCAATGCTCAGTCTGGGCTATTCTTAATAGACTGCTGCAGGTCAGAGAACTCCAAAAACATGCATGATACTGTGCATGTTGCCTAGTGACAGCTTTTATGAACTAAATGCAAAGCTTTTTTTTGGCAGCTACTGTAGGCTGCTATGTTTTAATATTATTTGAACTAAATGTTCTAATAATGTACCTGCTTTAGTCCTGCTTTAGTCCTGCTTTGTAGTTTATCCATGTTTTTCTGGTAGATATGGTTTGGGTTAGGGTTAGGGTTTATGTTTTTACTTCTCTAAAAGTAAAGTCCTGTGTTGATTTCTGTTGTTGAATTGTGCCACTGTGAGTTGTTTGTTGAGCTTATAGAGATAAAACATAAAATTGTGGTGGGATTTTGTAGTCCGGACCCCGGACCTTAGCCCTTTGAAAATTCTGGCCCCCTGGAAAAAAATGATTGGAGACCACTGGTCTAATACATGTTATCATTAGAACATATGTTTTTCCCTGGATCTATGCCACAAATTGGACATTGAGGAAGTCTGGAAATGTTCAAAGTCTTGTTTTGACATGTCCATTGACTTATGAGTGTAATTTAGACAGGACCTGCAGGGGAGCTGCTTTGGCCCATTATTTTATTTTACATTTTGGGTGATCTAATAAAGTTACCAAATAAGTCAATGTGAAGACAGCCTCTAACATACTATAGGTAGAAAAACACAGAGCATGTCATAAGATGTCATAACTGTAGGGTCTGGCACCTGCTCATCTTCATGGAGTTGTGTGTTTCCAAATTGCCAAAGTTGTTGTTTTTGTTGTTGTTCAAAGCCCTTACGTTCTTTGCAGCTCGACTCCTTGGTTTGAATAATTTACCACATTCTTGGCCACCTTGAAGCGCTTCAGATTTTTTCCAAAATACATTTTAATTAAATATATTTTAAAATCACAGTTTTTGTCAGCACAGACGCAAATATCATTGCCATAATTTTAGTATTTCTAATTGCTGACCATACAGCAAACCTTATAAGAAATAGGCTTTATGATTGACAATGTGACCTGCCAAAGATTTAAATAGGCTATGCAATTACTAATTTCTCTGCCTAAAAAAACAAATTCAATTTATTTTTGTAACACCCAAAATCACAACAGTAGTTGCCTCGAAGGGTGACAGTGAAAAACAGAATAAACAATGTTCATAGGGACTTGGTAATGTCCCAGTATCACGTGTCCTCACACCCTCATTCTCGGCCAGGAAAAACTACCAAACCTCTTTGGAGAAATGTAGAAACCTCGAGGAGTTCCACAGTGAAGGCCGACTCCCTCGGCCGGACAGGAGGAGCTTCACTTTGCAGATAGACAGTGGAGCTGGAGAACCAGTTCTTCAAAGCAGATGAAGAACCGTTCATATGGAGTAGAGACGGTTTCTCCAGGCAGACCGGAGGCAGCTGGAGGCCTTCCAACTGCTCCGCGCCGATAGACAAAAGGGCCTCTCTGGGAGAAAAACACGTGCGGAGGACTCTGTTTTTACATCAGCGACGCCTGGTCATCTGATGTGACTGTGGTTGCTAAACACTGCTCTCTTTTCATTAACTGCAAATCATTCTACGAGTTAGCCTCATTCTTGTGTATGAGTGTAGAGCGGACCTTCCCAGACTTCTTGTGTATTATCCTGGGTGATTTTAACAAGGGGAATCTCAGCCATGAACTACCAAAGTACAGACAGTTTATTAAAGTCCCAACAAGAGCCGCTGTGGGCTTTTCAGATCACGCCATGGTTCACCTGATCCTCATGTATGGACAGAGGCTGAAGCTCTCCAAACCTGTGGTGAGGACCTCTAAGAAGTGGACGAGTGAGGCAGGTGTCAAGCGCTAGATCACAGCACAATACAGTATAATGAGCATCTGAAGCAGCAGTTCTCTGACAACCCCACCTCTGTGTGGATTTGGCTCCGGCTTCTCACCAACTACGAGCCCCACGCTGCAGACAACCAAAAACTGTCCGAAGAGCTTAACACCTATGGCCACCTCTGCCAACCCTGGTCCCCCCCAACTCCCCCACCACTCTCTCAGTTCAGAAACAGGATGTAAATAGACTATTTCAGAAATCCAACCACCGCAAAGCTGCTGGACCAGACGATGTCTCTCCCACCACTTTGAGACACTATGCGGGTGAACTGTCCCCCGCCTTCACAGACATTTTTAACACCTAACTGGAGTCATGCCACGTTCAGGTCGTCCATCATTGTCCTTGTCCCCAAGAAGCCCCAGATAACTGGATTTCAATGACTAGAGGCCTTTAGCACTGACGTCTGTAGTCCCTGCTGGCCCCCTGCAGTTCGCCTACAGAGCCAACAGGTCTGTAGACGACGCCATTATCTCCACTTCTGGACTCCCCGGGAACCTATGCCAGGATCCTGTTTGTGGACTTCAGCTCTGCATTCAACACCATCCTCCCTGCTCTGCTTCAGGACAAGCTCTCCCAGCTCAACGTGCCTGACTCCACCTGCAGGTGGATCACTGACTTCATGACGGATCGGAGGCAGTGCGTGGGGCTCTGGAAGAATGTCTCAGGGACACTCGGACTATCGCACAGGAACTTTCACAGGGCTGTTTTACTTTCTCTTGCAGCGGTAACAAACTGGAGTTCAACACACAGAAGACAGTGGAGATGATCGTAGACTTCAGAAAAGTCACAGCTCCCCGGCCCCCCCTCATCTTGACAAACTCCCCCATTACCACCGTGGACTCCTTCGGCTTCCTCGGCACCACCATCACTCCAAACCTCTGGTGGGAGCCCACCATCAGCTCCCTCATCAAGAAGGCCCAGCAGAAGATGTACTTCCTTCGGCATCTGAGGAAAGCCAAGCTGCCAGCGCAGATGATGGTGCAATGATGGTTACATCATTGAGTCCATCCTCACCTCCTCCATCACCGTGTGGTACGCTGGAGCCACAGCCAGGGACAAACAGAGACTACAGTGCATTGTGCGTTCTGCTGAGAAGGTGATCGGCTGCCGACTGCCATCTCTGTAAGACCTGAACGTCTCTAGGACTCTGCGATGAGCAGGTCGGATCACAGTTGACCCTTCTCACCCTGGACAAGGACTATTTGAGCCACTCCCCTCAGGCATAAGGCTACGGTCCATCCTGACCAGAACCTCCCGTCCATCTTTCCCTCTGCCGTTGGACTCATGAACACTTCTAAACACCTGCCACTTTAACTACAATTTAATCACTCACTGCAGTCTTCACTTTCTTCACCTCATCTGTAAATTTTAATTGTACATTTTTGTGTACATAGTAAGCCTATTTTTATTTTATCCTATAGTAAATTTGAGTTGTTGTCTTTAATGCATGCCCTTTTTTATTTCATATTTCTTGTTTTAATTATTGTTTATCGTTGTATGTTGCACCTTAATGCCGAAAGAAGTTACTATGTTTGTGAATTTTGTTCATTAACAATGGCAATAAACATTTTCTGATTCTGATTCTGAAGAGACTGGGTCGGACAGGGAGCTGATTCAATAACACAGGAACTTGGTAGCTAAACACTCTACCTCCTACTCTGCTTTTAGAGAATCTTTGAACCACCAGAATCCAGCATTTTGAGAGCGAAGTGACCTCTTTGGAAGATAAGGTACTATAGCATCTTTGAGGGAGGATGGGGACTGTAAATCAAGAGGAGGATTTTAAATTTGATTCTAAACTCGACAGGGCAGGGACAGTGAAGAGGCTCGAGCACCGGCGTAATTGCTCTCATCTTTTAGTTCCTGTTAGTAATCTTGCTGCTGCATTTTGAACCAGTTGAAAGCTTTTTATGGAGCTTTTAGGGCACGGTGCAAGCAGGGTATTATAATAGTCTAATCTAGATGTTTCAAAAGCATGCATACGTTTTTCAGCAACGCTTTTATGCCAGATTTTTTTCTGATTTTGGCTATATTGTGCGGATTGAAAGAGGCTGTTTTACAGGCTTGATTTATATGCGCTTTGAATGAGATCTCCTGGTCAAATAAGAGTCCAAGGTTTCTTACAGTAGAATTTGAGGCTACACTGATGTTGTCCAGTGAGACTATCTGTTCAGATAAAGCGTCTTATAGACGTTCAGGGCCTAGTACAATGACCTCGGCCTTTTCAGGGTTAATAAACAGATAATTAAGTGTCATCCAGGTTTTATATCCTTCACACAAGCACTTTGTCTACTTGATCGGTCTGATCGGGTTTCATTGATGAATACAGCTGTGTGTCATCTGCATAGCAGTGGAAGTTAATGCCATGCTTTCTGATAATGTTACCTAAAGGCTGCATATAAAGAGTAACAAACATAATTGGACCGAGTACTGAGCCCTGTGGCACACTGTAGGTTATTTTAGAACAAGGTGAGGAGCTCTGGTTTACATAAACATATTGGTACCTATCCGATAGGTAGTATTTAAACCAGTTGAGGGATGTCCCTTTGACACCTACATCCCATTCTAACCTCTAGAGTAGAATTTTGTGGTCGATGGTGTCAATCTCTGCACTGAGGTTCAACAGAAGCAGGATCGAGACCAGTCCATCGTCAGCAGCTAGCAAATCATTACTGAAACTAGTGCAGTTTCAGTGCTGTGGTGGGCTCTAAACACTGACTGGAAAGCTAACCGAAAAGCTGTTTAGCTACAACTCTTTCAAGGATTTTAGAGACAAAGGGTTGATTTGAAATAGGTTTGTAGTTTACCAATAGGTCAGGATCAAGATTAGGCTTTTTCAAAAGCGGTTTATTGACTGCATGTTTGAAGACTGTGGAACTAAACCACTTTCTAATTAAGTATTTATTATATTAAGAATATAATCTATAATTAGGGGGAGAATGTCTATGAGGAGTCTGTTTAGAACTGGGTATAGAATACAAGTTGATGTTTTTGAGGACATAATGGCTGAAGTTGTCTCTGCTTGACCTTTCTAGTGTTACTGATGGATTTATATGGAACACTAGTTTTACAGCTTGGGCTTGTTCAGGGCTAATAGTGGGAGTAATTTCCTCTAATTCATCTCTGATTGTTTTTATTTTATTGATAAAAAATAGAAGAAAATCATCAGAGCTCAGAGTAGCTCGGATTGAGGGCTCTACTGCGCTGTGACAGTTGGTTAGCCTGGCTACAGTGCTAAAAAGAAATCTAGTGTTATTTTTGTTGACTTCTATTGAATTTGAATAGTATCTGGTTACCCTTTACCTTACATTTTTTTAAATAAATGTTGACACTTCTGGGGAGTTCCGCTGCTTCGGAGGAGCCAACACGAGAACAGTGCAGCAAAGTGGCATTTTTGAAGGATCCTTATTGCCTTGCCTGGAATATTCCACTGTATGGGATTAAATGTTTCTATCTCCATTTCACAAGCAAGGACCACGCCACAACAATGGAATGAGAAAATGTTTATTGATAATAGTGATGGATCGATGATGGATCGATGATGGATCGATAAGAGTTGGCTGGGTAGAGACTCAGGATAGGGGCTCTGTCTCAGATAATCAGCCCAGCCGATTCAGACCCTCACTCCTGGGGCGGCGCGTTTAAACGGCGCGTTTAAACTCACGAGAGCTCCGCCCACCCCAGCCCCCACGCCGTCGACACGCCACCGCGGACCCCCGCGCTCCCCGACTCAACAACTCTGCTTTCCAGTCACAGTCGTACTTTTAAAACAGCCAATGCACATGGAAACAGCGCGGAGGACCGCGGTTATGTTATAATAATCTGTTGTGAAACAGAAAGTCCGAGACGCGGAGGCAAAAGTGACCGGCACACGAGCCAAAACGGCCAAAACGGCAAAATGCTCAAAACGCCATGACTACTGGTCCCACCAACATAACATTTAACAAATGTCTTATTTTAAGTGATTGACAGAGCTACTGTAACTGTTTACAATTCTATGACAGTTAATGAAGTCCTTTTATATATAATTCTTTTATACAACAGACAGTTTTGGACTGAAGTGAAATGTTGCTGTTTTGGGGACAAATTCATATGAAATTAAGAATAAAATTTTTTATTTTAAGCAGAAATTCTTATTTTGTATTTGTTTATTACTATGAGCTATACGTTTATCTAAAAAATGTTTAATATGTGTTTAAATGGTTTACTGAATGTACAAAAATTAACCGATTACTCGATTAATCGAAGAAAAGAATTCGATAGATTACTCGATTACTAAAATAAATCGATAGCTGCAGCCCTATACATATATATAAAAAGGTATCAGAAAGCATTTATTAACTTGTTTAGGTAAAACGTGTTGTTTCTTGATTTAAAATGTTAGAAGTGAGATTTGCATTACAAAAACAGCAGGTGTTTCCCTGACTTTCAAATGTTTGAGCAAATAACGTAAATAATATTTATGTTTAAACATGTTTTCTGATTATTATTGCTATATTAAATTAACTGGTATTGTAGATAATTAATTATTGATATCTGACAGTCATTTCACATTAATACTATTTAAAATATCATTATTAATGACGTTATTATAATGCAGTTTTGTTGTTATCTTAGGAAGTTTGTGGCAAACGGGTTCTGTGCCCTCCATACAGGTCGGGGCCCATGAAGTAGCCTCAGCCTCAAAAAGGTGGTGACCCTGCCTTAATGGTGATGGTTAAGGTGACCTGATAGAGACACATGGGTGGGACGGTGAGGTTGAGAGAGCATAGACAAACAAGAGATCTGGGATAGGCCTGTATAAATGGGGCTTCGGGGTAATTATAGATGTGGTAAAGAGTGGAGGCGTGGTTGCTGAGGAAGAGGAGGAGGAGGTGAGGCGTGGTTTACCTCCCTGAACCTCAGTCAGTCAATGATTGACAATCAATAAATTGAAGTTGTAAACTTAATATTTAATTCCATCAAGAAACACGGACAGGTTGTATTTTTTGACATGCACACCCAGGCCGTGTCTCCAAACAAGTAATTAGACAAAAGAAGCATAAATTGATTTTAGCTTGTATGATACTGAACTTCTGTAAGCCGCTACAAAGACTGTAAACAGATCTTTATTGCTGTGGACACATGCAGGGTTTATGCTGAGTGAGTGAGTATAAATTTGCCCTGTACATATGTATCTTAATGTGGTATAATTTGTATGCCTTTGTTGGGAGCTGTATTTTGTATCTTGTCTGTTTGTCATGTTTTTATGAATTGTGGCCGGGTAAGGATAAAATTAGCTTTGGCTAAATAATCCTGCATATTTAAACAGGTATGTTGTTTAATGTTGTTTTTTTTTAATGATTATTTATGAAAAATTCAAAAATAAAACAAACTGTGGAGCAATCCGCAAAGCAATAACTCCATAAAGACAAGCAGATGATGGACGCTGAAAAGCACCCTAATGTAAAACAAGTCTTTAAAACGTTTTCAGGCTGGATTTGGTACACGTATTTATTATTACAACAGACCTGGCATTAGGGGTCAAAGACTGCAAAGGTATGATTGCCCTGCCAAGCCCATATGCACCAGTGATATGTGATTCAATATGCAGTCCCTGATGAAAAGAAAAGTGTTTGAACACCTCTCAAGCAAATAACCTAAACACTTCTTCATAGACGTCTGATCTCAAAGATGCAGGTCCCAGTCGGTCCTCCGCAGTGACAGAGAGGTGTTGTCGGCGGGTGATGGTGATGCCAGGCTGGTGTCAGGTGTGATATAGATGACAGCCCGTGTGCAGTGTCTGTGGGCTCCCCTTGGCTTAATATAAGGTCACAGAGGAGATGCGGGACAACAAATGCCATGGAGGCTCAGCAGACAGCTCAACCCCAGGGACACCAAACACCCTTTTATTTCACAACACTCCTCCAGCATTCCAATCTCTCCCGCGTTGTCTTCCCTCCGCTTTCAAGTCATATATTGTCCTGTCAGGAAAGATTTGAGTGAGCTAACATAACCTTTTCTTTTTTCAATATGCAGCAAAATTGTGTCTTCTAAATGTTTTTGATTTACAATCTTAATACAGTTTTTTTTTTCAATGGCTTTGGCACGTTTTAAACTTTTCTATAATCTGGCAAAACTATAGCACACTTTGCAAAACTATTCACTTCATTGGCAAAGTTATCTCACCATCATTGAGACACAATTTTCGACGTGTGTGTGAGTGAGTGTGTATCTGCAAATATGTATAATATATTACACAAGTTATTTACATAAACAAAAATAATTTACTTTTTAGCAGCTGAAATCTGAACTGTTTGAGACTTGGACAGTGGAGTCTTTGGATCAAAGCCTGGTTCAGACACTGGTTTCACTGCAGAAGTTTTTACGCTGTGCTTTCTACTCCTTCTATACTTCGATGGGCCAAGAGCAGAGTGCAGTTTTTAGGCTGTTCCAAATGTGATCTGTTTTTAAATAGTTGATCATTGTTTTTTAGGTTCGGCAAAAAATGTTTCGTATTTATGATTTGAGAATTAAGGCTTTAAAATGGGTGGAAAGTTTTGGAATGTGTGCAAAAATTTTAATATTAGTGTCAAAACGATTGGGAAAAAAACCCTGTAAATGCGCAAATACAGTAAATCCTATAATAGCAACAATTCAATTCCATTAGAGGTTTTAGTTTAAATAACAAAATGACCGGTTCCAAGGCAAACCGCACTAGACCCCAGAGACAGAATATTGTCCTAAAGTCAGGACCTTCTTTCTGCACTTTTCAACTTCAACTGTTTCTATGGATCATGTAATTGACCCACCAGAAGTAAACCCTTTTTGAATCATGCCATGTAATGTATTTTGTTCAGTCACATCTTTCGGCTCGTTCCAATTCCCTCCACAGTACAGTATTTATCACCTGGAGAGCTGTTGACTTAAGACTGTGATTTCAGTGCAGCCTGTCTCCATTCAGATCCAAGCGTCTGAGTCCAAGGCACACAGACAAAGACCAGGTAGAGACTATGCAAATACAGCTGCCTGCATACCCCAAGATCATGTATTAGATTTCAGCAGGCCAGTGTGCTATCATAATTGAACACTTACATTTTATATTTTTAATAGATCCATTATTTAAGTACAATTGATAACGATTCACTCTTTTAATTTGTATGATTTGGTGCAATATTATATATAAAGTAAAACACCCCTGGAACTTGTTTTCTTTCTTCTTATGTCAATATCCAAATTAGCATTTTATTCACCATAAGGGAATTTAGCTATGGGATTCAAGCTCACAAACCTTATTCCCCTATGAGTGGACCCTGAAGAATGTTTTTTTTTTTTTCAAAATATTGTATTTGTGGAGTGACAGTATTAACACCTAATTGTTGAGAGTATGAATTACAACCCAAGCATTTTCAACTTGTAGAGTAAGTAATTTTACACTTTGGTTATCCCACATAAACATCCATTTCCTCCCGACAGTGCCCAGACGAGGCTGACGTGTGTTCTCATGCAGCTGACAGTGGATAGTGTTGAGTCAGATATGACCTTGGGCTGGTCTGTTGTCTCAGAGGATCCTTGTTCTCGCTGTCACATCAAACTCTTCATGCTCTCATAAAAACAACACAACAACTGAATCACAATCATGGCGTACACTGTGGCATGTCGAGCACCACTCACATTAGCAACCAGCACAGGAAGCTCCGTCAGGGCCTATTATTCAAATGGAACAATACAAGCAGCGGATGTCAGACTTGAAAGATCAGCATTAACCTCCCATTTGTATGTGTTTGTGTTATTTTCTCAGTGTATTATTTATATATTTAAACTGCGTGGTAAAATAATTACAACTAATTTGAACATCGCTTCTGTATGGCTCGCATACTGTTATGTACAATGGTTTCAAAATAATTTTACATACGTGAGGAGGTAAATTAATTGATAATGGTGCTGTTTGTAGATCTCCACCCTCAAACCAGATGGTCACTGGCTCATATGTCACCTGAAATGCGCTCTGTCAGTGCTATTCTGAGAAAGTTGCTTCATTGATTATGCTTGTTCCAATAATATAGCAGGCAGATCTAGCAGCCTAAAAAAAGGCATGGAGTCTAAAAACCTGGTTTGTTGTGGTGATGACAAAAGCAACCAAATGAAAGCAAATTTGTTCAAACATTCAGTGTGATAGACTTCAATTATCATCCTTGAAAAATCTATTTTAACTGGCATTTAGATCATTCACATACAGTAAAGCCAATGGACACTTTACTTTAATCCCACCAAATCCCAAGCCCAGCCCAGCCTCCACCACCAACCCACAGAGGATTTTAGGACTTCCAGGATACAGCAGGCCTTTAGTCCTCTGCAAACACCGGTTTAATGATGATCCAGTCAGCCTACTCTCACACCACCGCGGTTTTGGACTTCAGGCTGTGCTGAAGCTGCTTCCTCTGAGACGCATTCAAACACTGTGCTCGAGTCCTATGTCTGACATTTAAATGACTAAAATGAATGTCTTAACTAGAAGCAAGAAGCAGGGATGAACATTTTTGGACAAAGTAACATCCCTACAATGTTACATACAGATGAAACCAGAAGTTTACATACACTATATAAAAAGATACATGCATTTTTTTTTTCTCATTGTCAGATATGAAATCAGAATAAACTTTCCCAGTTTTAGGTCCTTTAGGATTAACAACATTATTTATTTTTGTAAAATGACAGATTAATAAGTATACATTTCTAAGATTTTTTTTTATTCTTCATTTTGTCATTTCTTGAATGTCAAAAATGTACATACAAATCATTCATATTTGGTACTCTTGCCTTTAAACTGTAGGACTGTGATGGCCATTCCAGAACATTGACCTTGTCATCCTCAAACCACTTGGTCACCAGTTTGGCAGTGTGCTTTTGGGTCATTGTCCATTTGGAAGACCCATTTGCGCCCAAACTTGAACTTTCTTGCAGATGTCTTGAGGTGCTGCTTCAGTATTTCCACATATTGCTCTTTTCTCATGATGCCATCTATTTTATGAAGTGCACCAGTCCCTCCTGCAGCAAAACAACCTTACAACATGATGCTGCCACCTCCATGTTTCACTGTTGGGATGGCGTTCTCAGGCCTGAGCTCGTCCCCCTTTTCCCTCCAAACGTAACGGTGATCATTATGGCTAAACAGTTCAATTTTAGTTTCATCAGAGAACAGAATATGTCTCCAAGTTTTTTGTCCTTGTGTGCAAACTGTAATCTGGCTTTTATGTGTTTTTTGTTTTGAGTAATGGCTTCTTCCTAGCAGAGTAGCCTTTCAGCCCATGTCGGTACAGGACCCATTTCACTGTGGATAATGATACATTTTTACCAGCTTCAGCCAGCATCTTCCCCAGGTCTTTTGCTTTCTTGGGTTCAAACGCACACGTCAGACCAAAGCATGTTCATCTCTGGGACTCAAAAGCCGTCTCCTTCCTGGGCGGTATGATGGCTGGACATACGTTTATACTTGCGTATAATAGTTTGAACTGATGATCGTGGCACCTCCAGGCGTTTAGAAATTGCACCCAAGGATGAACCAGATTTGTGCAAGTCCACAATTCTATTTCTGATATCCTGGCTAATTTCTTCAAACTTTCCCATTTTGTTACACAAAGAAGCAGAGTGTTTCAGGTGTGCGTTAAAAAACATCCACAGGTGTGTTCAAATGTTGTCAATTAAACAATCAGAAGCTTCCAACAACATGACATCATCATCTGGGCGTTCCCATTTTGTTTAAAGGCTTAGTCATTTTAGTGTATGTAAACTTCTGACTGAGGGGAGATTAATAAAATATTGTAAAAGAAAATCTTTATATAATTATTATTCTGGAATGGCAGACCTAACATACCTAAAACAGGAAAGGTTTATTTTGATTTAATGTCTGACAGTGGGGAATTTTGTCATGGTGTATGTAAACTTCTGATTTCAACTGTATATGAAGTATAGTGTCAAACTGACAAGGCAAGGCTGATGGTCGATAAATTCCCAATCGGCGGATGGTCCGATAAATTCCCATCCACAACAGTTACAATTTAAAGAATGTGTGTAATGACAGTGATAATGTGGATACAGTGATAATATTTCAATCAATTTATTTTTTGTAACGCTCGAAATCACAGTTGCCTCGAAGGCGGACAGTGAGAAACAGATTAAACAATGTTCATAGGGACTTGGTTATGTCCCAGTGTCCTGTGTCTTAGACGAATGTCCAAGTTCCCCTATCCTTAGACCCTCCTTCTCGGCCAGGAAAAAACTAGAAACCTCGAGGAGTTCCACAGTGAAGGAGAATCCAACTCCTCAGACGGACAGGCGGATTTCATGTGTTGTTTTTTTTCTTCATTTATTGTTTGGTCAATGGAACACAAAGTTTGTCAGAAGCCAAATCTTTATTGTGTCTACCTTAGTTTTTAAAATGTTATTAACAACTGCCTGGGTAATAATCCTCCCGAATACATCTTGAGCATGATCCGGTAATTGGTCTACAGATGTCTCCAGTCATACAGGTACTATTTGGGTGAAAACAGTGTTAACAGATAGGCGGGAGACACAAATTGTTAAAATGTTATCATTTTGCTCCAAAATACAAAAAAAAATTGATACCGGGGACACATCAGCCATGGACGAAGTTGGTGAATATTTTAATGAAATCTCGATACCTGATCGGGATAATTCCAAGAAAAAATTGTAAGAAATAGGGGTTGAGAGATGTCCATTTAGCCTACCAGAATCCTTTTGCAAAATAACCCCACACAGTGGCTGGAGGTGTATCCTGACATCTAAACTATCTTATTCAATCTCCAGGTAATTTGTTTGACACTATACACCTCCGTCCTTGGAACTGAATGAAAATATTCTTGCCTATCTGTTACACTGTTTGTTGTCACCCAAAAGGGGGAAGTGACGTATGACCGTAGACATCTTTAGACCTAGAGTTCTCTGAGGAAAGGGAAGTCATCATTTATTTTAAGGATATTGCATTTCAAATCAATCAAACAAAAACTTTCACTCACCCATACCTAAACAAATGGTTTACCTTGGACATTAGATTCAAAATACTGTTGTGTACCAAATGGGAAGAAGAGGATAAAATAATCTTGACGGACGAGGATTGGAAAGAGATATGCACATCCCAATGGAGGACACGAAGGGGTCCCATTATTGGCGAGAGTTCTGTTGGAAGAATGTGACCCGTTTTTTCATAACACCATGTCAAAGTGCACATTATTCACAGGGAGGGGCTGAGTGCTGGAGAAATTGTGGCTGCCAGGAGAGCAAACCATTATCATGTGTTTGGGACTGTCATAGCATACAAAAATACTGGATGGAAATAAATAAGGCAATGCAGATTGTTTTTGACGCCATCATCCATTCAATTTTGGAATAATGTACTTGGGCCTCAAACCCCCCACAATGGACACAAATGAAGGATATCTTTTGGAACATACTCTTGGCAGCTGGGAAGAAGGCCCTCACAAACAAATGGATGACTCAAACCGCCCGACAATACAGGACTGGCCAAATATCATATCAGACATACGAACAATGGAAAAATAACCTCAGGACTCCAAAAACACAAAACAAATTTAAAAGACAATTGAACAAAATTCCTCTCTATGTGTATATACATAATATGTGTGTTGTGTGTGTGTGTGTGTGTGTGTGTGTGTGTGTTAACGGGTACGTATGTGTGTATGTATGTTTGTATATGTGTATATGTATGTGTATATGTATATATAAGTGTATATGTATGTGTGTGTGTGTGTGTGTGTGTGTGATGTATACCTCATATATATATGGATATATATTTATCTATTTCTCTATTTCTCCCCTTTATTTTCAACTCTCTGCTCCTTTAGTTTACCTTCTCAATGGCCCAACTTGTCCAGTGTGTATTTTTTGTTATTGTTTTGAGTCTTTAGTTGTTTGCTTATTGCTTTATTTTATTCCCTCTTTTGTTATGTTATGTTATGTTATGTTGTTCAGTTTCTGTTGTCCTATGTTCTAATGAAAAAAATAAAATAGCAAAAAATAAATAAATACTGTTGGGTATCGTATTTATTGATATGTATGCAATGTACTTGATCATCATCCACAGCTTTTACTTTGAATTAATTTGTGTAACTAAATATTTAGTTAATTTCAGACCTGACTTATAAAACAGAATATTAACAATTCATTTATAGCTAACCTCTGTAACTTCTCTGCACTGTACTCCAGGATACTGTTAGACATTTCCCACATTGCCATTCTGAACCCGAAATCGGTCTTAAACTCTCCTCATTTTTAATTCGAGAGTCTTATTGGGGAATTATTGGGCATGCATTCACCCTGAGTGCTCGGGGCGCCCTGTGTTCCTGTCGGGACTGAAGCCTTCATTTCACTGTTCTCGTTCTTTTGAGACTTCTTTAACAATTCACCAGAAACAAAAACTGCTCAAGTCAAATCAACCAGCTTGGCTTCGGAGTCCAGGCTGAACAGTGGAAATCCAATTTAATTAATCTGTGGAGACTCTTCAAACTTCTCTAAAAGTCAAACAGTCATGGCTGCATACTGTACAGTACACTTATTGAAAAAAACAGCCGATGATTTTAGGTTAGACCAGTTTTACTTAAAGCTATTTATTATGTCAATGAACTGAATTACTTGAACAATACCTTAGTGTATGTGTAGTGGTTTAACAAATATTACATTGGATATTAATAATAAATATAATATACGTTGCATGTAATTTTCATCCATGTATTCATATATATTTTTACATTACTTTACCATCTTTTCAGAACCCAGTCCAGCTACTATTGTTTTGAGGTGGGTTCACATGAATTTAACAGCTTCATTTTACTTTTTAGTCCAGGAACCGTCAAGGTGCTCATTCCTGAAAAGGTTCGTTAATCAAAATATTTGGTAATAAAATTAGGGCAGAAAATTCGACATCATCTTATTTCTTTTCCAAAATGAAACTGAACTAATTTGTTCTGGACGTCTTTTTTTTTCAGTTCACTCTTGCAATATTGTTGTACAAATTTCGAACCCAAATCCAAAATGTAGTTAACTTGAAGTTCACTGGCAAATAAATTACTTGGTCCACTTGGCATTTACAGTGACATTTTGAACCAATCTCAGAAGCACTAGATTGTACTGTCAGTGGAGAGTTTGTGGCTCAATCAAAGCTCAATCTGGACTGAGGCTTACTTAGTTCACGCCTACAATGTTTTTTTTAGATTATATTTTTCTGTGGAAGAACCAGAGAAAAGAAAAAATACAATCTCTATGCAGACTCTAATAGATTTGGGGTCGAAATTTGTACGACAATATTGCATTTTGTTCATTTTAACTGACATTTGCCCAGTTAGTGCATTATGGGGTGCACATTTTTTTTGTGTATGTTGTGTTTTGTTTTTTCAGAATTTAAACCCAGTGTATGCCAAACACTACACCTACAAACTCTGATCAGATTGTGAATGTGTTCAAAACCACCATGAGAATAATGAGCAAGTATGTGAAATCAGGCAGATGGTGGAGCTCCATGGATGACGTCAAAAAGTGAGAGACAACTCATGTACAAGAGTCTAATTGGTTGTAAAAGCAGTGATTCATGGTTATTCAGTTGCCATGGGATTACAATTTAGTTAGTGTTATTGCAGGGTTTCAGACAACACAATATATTTTGTCTATAATTCCTTAATTTATAAGGGGCAGGTTAAATTATTATTGTACATTTGCATATTTTTGTGGATTTTTGTTTTTAAATACTTATCAGTAAATGAATGACTGCAAGATAGATAACTGAAATGCAATACAGTGGAACATTACATTAACTTAACTTTTAGGTTTTATACATAAAATGTATAAAACAAAAAGCTATGTCCATTTAAAATGCTGCTCTTTACCGTTCAGGGCTATTCAACATAAGGCCCGGAGGCCACATCAGGCCCGTCAAGCAATTTAATCCGGCCTGAAGAAGAAAACTCTTTGTGAAGAATAACCAAAATCCAGACTTGAGAAGTTTCAATGCAAAACGAGTCTTTATTGGCGAGATGACAAACACCAACAACCCGGGGCAATTTTCCGGAGGAAAAAGCCGGCCTCCGTCTTGATTCATGAATATTGACCCCCCGTAAAACCACTTGTCCTATAGCCTCTTTGCATTTGGCACGCATAAATTGTACTAACCTACAACTTCATTATTATTCCGGATCTCCCCCCTGCTAAGATCCACCTCTAAGTGAGTTCATCTCCGCAGCTGCATAAACTCTTTGACCTTTTCTGTGACCGTTATTTCACCCCATTCCACTTGCTCTGCGTTTCCGAGAGACTTTATCTCTGCCTCTAACTTTTGGTGGCGGCCCCAAGAGGTAACTCACTGTAGTTTTCAAACTTCAAGATATAAAGACTTGCTATTCTGCATTGATTTTTCTATTAGATAGATAGTAAAAAAAGAAGTAAAAGAAACCTTAATAAACAAAATAATAAACTTATAGGCCTTTGCTCTAAAGTTTTAGCATGAACTATAATACAAAATAACCCTTGGTGTTACACTCTTATTATAATGCTTCATACATTTGTGAGGCCTTTGGAAATGCTTCATCAGGCCCACAACCCATCTTCCAAATATTGAAAAAATTCAATAAAAATCTTGTTCACTGGTTTAATTCTGGGTAAGCACTCAAGTAGACCTGGTTTGGTCTTGGGTTTAGTCCATTCTGGGTTAGTTCTTGTTCAGACCTGGCTGGTTCTAGTCTAGTCCTAACTTAATTCTGGTTCAGTTCTGGGTGGGTGAGCAATGTCGATAAAGTATTTTGTATCTTATTTCTCACAAAAATCGAATCTAGCAGTAGTTATTTTATTATATTAACAAAATGTATTGAAATAGAACGACCGAAAATGTTGTTACAATGTCGTGCACGTCCGGCCAAGAGACCACGGCCCTCTGAAAAAACTGGCCCTCGGGAAAATAAAGTTGAATATCCCTTTGTTAGGCATTCCATAAATATAGCCCTTTGTTCCGTACGGAAAGATATAATCTGACACGCTTTTATCATATTTCTAACACAACCCCAAGATCTTGTTTTTCAATCAAATACCATTTTATATCCTAATTGATGTACTCAAAACCTCCAAATTGAGGCGTTGAAATAAGCACACAGTTAGCAGGAAGAAACAAGAACCTGGGGTGAACCAATCAATAGAGATTTCATCATGGGAAATTGCTGGTCAATTATCAACTCTGCAGCTGTGAGGGGGCAAATACAGCACAGAGGCAATGATAGATCCAGTCTACACCAGTTTTAACATGGTCAAGCCTGAAGACAGACAGAGTACTGATAATTAGTCAAGTCAATACTGGAAAAAATGTAAACATATTTGCAAAGCCCTCTGAGGTGCATGTTTTTGTAATCTCTTTGTTAGCTATTGCCTAACTGGGTGGCCAATGTTGAAATTAATAACAAAATTATATAATATTATCTTAACAATTGTGATGGCTCCTAGCAGTCTCAGTCATGGCGAGCATTGCCCCTGGCTGTACAAAAGAGGGCCGTCCCAGATGTCCCGATGGCCTCTCCCCTCTCTCCAGCGTGCCGGACCAGACCTTGTGAGCCGGGCTATTATGTATGTTTTGTTTTATCTACTGAATCCTATGGACCTTTGAGCCAGGGGTGGTAACACAATGCATTAGGAATGATCTAAAATGTGGCTGTACATGTCTTTGGTTCAAATCTTGCCCAAAATGTGAATGGGTCATAAAACTAACCACAAAAGGGCAGAAATATACCCTTATAACCTTGTGTCTGAGATTACATTGGCTGTTTCTGTCTCTTTTTGAGGTCATTTTAATTGTTTTGAATAAATACCATATTCTTGATGTTCTAATTTAACATATCTCCAAAACAACAATTGCGATATTATAAAGATTTCGATATATCTCCCTCCTCTAACTAAACTGCATCCATTTCTGGGCCAGACAAAATACAACATACGGCATTACAGAGTTACAATAAATTATTCAAAATCAAGACAGAAAACTACTGGTGTTTTCTCCGTAGTGGACGCAACAAGAACATCAAGTAAAGTTATTACAAGAAAGTATTAAAATAAATATAAATGTTTGTTTATGTTGAAAAATGTCTTGTCTTTGTTCTCTTCCAGATGAGCTCTTTATGTTTGTGCCAGGATGCATCTTCAGTAAGTGACAAGCGGAAACAGAGAGGAAGTGGGAAACAGCGGGGGATATGATGAAGGGAGCGCAAGCAGAGTGGAGAGCAGTTTTCTGGTTATTTGGGATAGACTTTTGGCAGAGGCACTGGTAATATTAAGCCACGACAGCTCCATTTTGCACCAAAATTGGTTTCACGCAACTGCAAGCTGGCAACAATTTAAACATCTCTCTCTTTTGTATTTTTTGATGGAAAATTTGGCCCTAGCTAAAATGACACATTATTTGTCACCTGAAAAGATATTTTTCCACATTTCAGGTTTGCACTTTCATATTTTAGAAACTAGTTGCTTTTAGCCATTCAGTGAACTCTATTAAATACAAAAGGTGGAAGAAGCACTGAAAAGCCATGCTCAAGTAAAAACCCTGCTACTTTATAAAACAGAAAAAGAAGAAACATTATCAGAAGCCCCTTATGACAAGAGGAAAAAACAAGGCCAGATACGGATATGGATTGGTGTTACCGGGGAACCACCTTGGAGCCGGGCCTGGGGCGGGTGCTTGACAGTGAGCGCCTGGTGGCCTGGTCTTCCTTCACAGGGCCCGGCTGGAACACCACCTGCAGGAGCATCCGTAAGGGGCCAGTGCAGAGAGATCTGGGCAGCAATCGAAGGCAGAGGCCTGGGCGAAGTAATCTCCTGACACAGAAGCTGGCTCTGGGGACATGGAACGTCACTTTGTTTGGGGGAGAAAGAGTCTGGGCTTGTGCGGGAGGTCAAGCATTACTGACTAGATATAATCGGCCTCCACACACAGATTGGGAGAAAGGAATCGATCGGTGCTCTCTTTTTCTCTCTCTCTCTCTTTCTCTCTCTCTTTCTTTACTGCATAGCGTAAAACACATTCTTTGAAGACGCACAACTACAGTAGGTGGCGGTAAATGCACCTTTTCAGTTGGCTGCCAATCGCCATTAAAAGTAACACAACAACAACAAACAGGCAGATTGGGCTCTGGAACCTATTCCCTCGAGAGGAGATGGACACTCCCCTTCTCTGGCATGGCCCGCATGGAGAGTCCGGAGCAGGAGCTGTGTTCGCATTGTCGGCGGTAAGCCAGACCTATTCCCAGCACGTGTTGTACGTCGCCATGGCTGCCATTTGTCACCGGTACTGTTCATTGGATTTTTTATGACAGAATTTCTAGGCACAGTCAGGGGTCGGAGGGTGTTTCATCTCTGCTGTTTGCGGATGATGTTGTCCGGATGGCTCCATCAAACCAGGACCTGCAACATGACCTGGGACGGTTTGCAGCCGAGTGTGAAGCGCAGAAAATCAGTACCTCCAAATCTGAGGCCATGGTTCTCGACTGGAAAAAGGTGGCTTGCCCTCTCCAGGTGGGTGGAGAGTCCCTCCCTCGGATCGGTGCAGTGTCTGCAGTGATAAGGTCGCTGTATCAAACTGCTGTGGTGAAGGCAAAGCTCACGATTTACCAGTTAGTCTACGTACCTACTCTCACCTATGGTCATGAGCGTTGGGTAAGGACCAATATCCCAGTTACAAGCGGTTGAAATGAGTTTCGTCCGCAGGGTGGCTGGGTGCTCCCGTAGAGATAGGGTGAGGAGCTCAGTCACACAGGAGGAGCTCGGAATCCAGATGAACCAGCTGAGGTGGCTCGGGCATCTGTTTCGGATGCCTCATGAATGCCTGGGAGAGTCCCCAGGGAATGCCCAGGACAGACTGAAGGGACTATGTATCTCGGCTGGCCTGGGAACACCTCGGGATCCCCTCAAAGGATCTACAGGAAGCGTTTGGGGTAGGGGAAGTCTGGGAGTCCTTGCTGCTGCTCCCACGCGACCCGGCCCCGGGGAGGAGGAAATGGATGGATGGGTAAAAGTTACCTGGAAAACTATTAGACACTTACGACATTATTATTTTCTGTGACTAAATAAAATGTACCCCTTCTTGTAGTTTTAATACTACTTCTTACACTCGTCCCCGAATGTGACTCCAAAATAGAAGTCTAAACATAATATCCACTTTTATTCTCTGGCATTATTTGTTTCACTTGATTTGTTCTTTTGTCACATATTTATTTGATTGTTTCACGTCTAGTAAGATCAAAATGAACATTGGTACCTTATATACCTTTTTATTGTTTTCTGACTCAGCAGCATTTTGGAAACTGTTTTGAGCTATAACAAATTGGACTTAGATTTGAAGAAAAGCCTTAATAGTCAATGAGAATGTTTAGGAACTCTTGGAAACATTAGTTACTTTTTAGCTAAATATTTAATGAAATACTAAAACATCTCCAGAAAGCCCTTTTATTTCTGACAATGGAACAGATGCTTGCCATCACTGACTGACGCATACTCCAAATGGAAGAAAATAATCAATTATCCTACTTCCCACCAGTAGATGGCAGTGACAGTGCAATTACTTCTCAGCCTTGCTTTCCATACATTTTACTCACAATAAAGGCTGTTTTAACTTGTGTTCTTCCAGTAGGTTAAAAATCATATCAGATTTTGCATTACACTTTGGTATTTGGGATTGAGGGAGCTGCTTTGAGTTGAGTGTTGCTTGACTCTGAAACAAAGGTATAAAACATATGCACCTGTAGAGATGTGCCACTTTCAATGCCAATGAGACAATGTCGAGACAATATATAATGGTGTGTCAACTTGAAGGCAATTGTTTGTTTGTTTTTTGTTTTTTTTGCACAACCTGGAGGACAATAATAAAAGTAACGCAGAGTGATTCACATTTGAAAGAAAAGAGAAAACTTTTCCAAGATCGTAGTGGTTTCCTTCATCAGATCATACACAGCAAAACATTCAGTTCCACCTTGTGATGTCATCATGTTAAGAACCAGAAATGTCGTATTTAAAGTCCGTTCACTTTTGTTTTTGTTTATTAATAATGTATTGGTGGGATGTCTGTATAGGGAAAAAATATGAACTCAATTTAATGGTGTACTGTTAATGAAAACCTGTTGAGTTTGTTTCCATTACTGTTTCATGACATATGCGCTGTGTTTGATTGATTGAATAGATGTAGAGGAATAAATCACACTAACAGCAGTGCTTTGGCAGACGGCAGAACTCCACACAATACATTAGTCCCACAGTCACACAGCTGTGGTGTGAATGTATGCGGGTTTACATCCAGCTGACTCTGGCCTTTGAGGTCTGGCTTTTGTCAACAGGCACCGATTAATTCAAATGTGAATCTCATTTCTGACCACTGAATGCACAATTTATGTGTGTCACTGAAAATGTGTGGATGATAAACATATGAAATTGCTGCCATAAAGGAAAGCTGTTGTATTAGTATTTCCTTCAGTGTTGTGGTCTATCTTTTTTTACATAGAATTGGAAACACACTCACTGTACAGTATTTTACATAAAGTATCTTCCTGTTTTCCCAATAACGATGCTTTCAGTTCAGCCGAGGTCAGATTGCTTTTTAATGAACTGCTGTCAGGTGTTTGGCCTGGCCATAGCATCATGAGATTGATTCCCGGCTCTGGCAATTTGCTGAATGTCCTGCCTGCTCTCACCCCCATTTCACACGACACTGTACTGTCTAACAAAGCCAATGGGCCCAAAAATCCTTGATGTCAAGTTTACAATTCTCGTAATTCTATTCAGTTCAGAATTTACACCGACTATATTGAATGGACCTTCGCGATGAAATAAGAGCATAAATGCGCTCCGACCACTGTTCCAACGACGGTGAACTTTGATTATAAAGTTAGTTGTTGTCATCTCCACTTAATTGTCCACTATTTTATTGAAGAAAGTGGGATTTCCTGCCATGACCTTGACACATGCAGGGGTTGTAATACACTTGTAGTTGTCTTTTAATGTATGATGACTCACCAGAACTTACCAGGCGAGCTGCAGAGCTGCTACTCTGAGTGGTCATATCCATTTGACTTAACAAGTAGAGCTGTCTCATGGATCTCACTGGAGCTTAGTGGACTTTGATTAAAAGAAAGGCCCTAGGTTAACAGGACATCTGTTAGCAAATCTGGCCCCAGATTACACAGCCTCATCTCTCCCTCTCTCCAGTGTAAACGATGTAATTAAAGAGACCAAAGTAATTCAGCCTGGCCCTGCAAGACCTTTAGGGGCTTTTTGTGTCACTGCAGCTTTTTATAGCATACTGTTGCATCGAGAAGCGAATTCAGCAATTTAGGACTATGCAAATCACTACATATTGTTATGTGAACTGGTAATTGGGTGAAGAAACTGCAAGTCTTGTTCTGTGAGTCACACATTTAAGTAACTGCGTGTAAACTATTATTGTCTTGTCACATTTTCTGTTAAAAAAAGATTGGTTTGTTGGTTAATACATTTGTAAAAGATAAAGAGTTCATATTTGACTTATTAGTTTACATGGGTGGGCATCTCTGAAGGTAACACGATTGCAATAAATTGTATAGAAATGTATTAATTGCATAAATTATTTGGGTTATAATATCATCACTTACTTCAATAAACAATCCATTAATCTTTATTTCAGACTCAAGAGGGTCCATATGGAACAATCAAAAAGCACACAGAAAAAAAATACAATAAACAGATTAAATAGTCACTTAGAAGATGCTCACAGATCGTTCATGGCCTGAAGACAAGGACATGGATTGCACATTGTCTTAAACATTCTTTACCTCTGCTTGTATTGCATCATGTTCAGGGGTCCTGTGTTATGACATACCTGTCAGAGAACACCTCAGCGCCACTCCAAATATAATTTACAGGCTGTAATGCTGTTTTCCCATGCTCTCTACTTCTGGAGCTCACTTCTATGTTTTGCAACAGTGCTCCTCAGGACAACCATTGTGAGCTCGACCCAATGAACATATTATAAAAACAGTCTTGTGTCATATTATAAAGCCTTTTTTTATTTAAACGTTCACATTAAGAATGCCTAAAATGTGAGAGAGTAATGCCAAACATAATGTACCTTAATATAGTGAAAGTTCGGACTGGAAAACTACCCTAAAAAGCTTCCCTTTCACAACTGCCTGCTCAGCCCATCCTCACTCGCTTATCACCTTCTCCATGCCCATCTCCATGCTACATCAGCCAAACAGCGCTTCGCCTACATGTTTTAAACTCTGCTTTTAAATGTTATACCTACTCTGGATAACAGAAGACTGCTCCATCAGAGAAATGTATTTCATATTCCCTGTAAGAAAATACCGCCCAGTCCCACTGTAACTAATCTGAACCTTGCCCTGCTTAATTTCTAATCTTAATGCAACAAGTCATTTTTAATTCATAGTTTTATCTCTTCTTATAATCTTGATGTTATGTTTTTAACTGAAACACAGCTAGTGCAGTTCTTATAGACACAGCTCCACCCAATTTCAATGTTTTCTTCATTTGAGCTTGTGTCCTTTAAAATGGAGCTAAAACAGTCTCCATCCATTCTCTTCATTGTTTTATACAAGCCTCTCCAGCGCTGCCAAAGTTTTATTGATGATTTTACTGAGATTCTGGTCTTACTCAGCATGTGAGTGCACCCACAGCAGAGGGCACACTCTGGACCTGCTGATTACAAAGGGAGTTAATATTTCAAACGTCATTGTGGTCGATGTTTCTCTGTCTGATTATTTCGGTGTCCTCTTTTCCTGTCTGCCGCTCCCAAACCATCGGATGGTCCTGCAGCTGTTCAGAGGAGACACATAACTAATAGCACAGGTGCACTGTTTATTGAAATTCTACACTTTGAAAATGTCTTATGTTCTAATGTTGTCGATTTGTTGAACTCCGCTGTGTTTTGAATGTTCTGGACACAATTGCCCCCATGAAGGTTAAAGTGGTTAAAAACAAGCAGAAGGCACCATGGATAAATGATGACTCGGTCAGAGAACAGAATTGCATGTACTGTATGTACTGTTGCATCCCTGGTCATTGTTTGACTTGCTCAGACACTAACTTGAAATATCAACAGTAATGAGTAATGTTGCAGCTCAAATACTATACTGGCTACTATTCTTTGATTGAACGCTGGACGGGCTATTACCTCTGCTCTGTTCAGACTCTTCAACTCACTGTATTGTTTCATTAATTGTTTTAAATAGTTCTTCATAAAAATACCACACCCTAACTGCCAATATTTTCTTTCTAATCCACAGTAATTTCATCTCTGGTTACACCTACCCTATATAAATACATAAGCGTCATATCCCCAGTGTGTGTTTGTCACACTGTAATTTCTGTTGTTAACATCTAAAAGTTGCAATTATCACACAAAAAAGTACAATTATCACAAAAATGACTGGCAAAACTTAACAAAACATCATTTTAATGTTGCTGAGGTCCTATATATCACCAAATGGTGCATTTGCAAATATAGAATCTATTCAAAAAGTGAATACTAAAAAGGCAAAATGGAGGCACGGCTGTGTGGCTAACATTCTTCAAAGCAAGAAGGTCAAAAGAGAGTCTGCATGTTTTTCCCTGTGTTTCCTTCGGGCACTCTGGTTTCCCCCATCAACCTATAACATGAACAATAAATAAAACCCTCCAGCTAAGATGGTTATGACCAAGCCGTGCTCAAGATCTGGAGATGGGTCCCCAGGCACATCCAATTGCTCCTGTCAGGTTGCCCCTGCAGCACTGAAGGATGAGTGAAATACAGAAAATGAATTTCCCTTAACTTTTAGCAAACACATATTTGTAATAGCTATATTTGTTGTTTGTTGAAGGAGGGTTCTCAGGGAAAATTAGTTCCTGTAATCGTTGGTTAATCTGCTTCTTTATTAAACAATGACTGTTTCATTGTTTGATTTTCTAACTTTCTGGTAAAATCAACTATTTTGTTCAGCCCTGCAAGGCCCGCTGTGGTCATTTTGGGCATAACAAAAATGAATGGGAAAAATGATGTGTTTTGCCATCATTCTCTGTGAGCTCAAAAGCTCTCTTGAGCTTTTGAGACTAATTTGTTAAAGAAAGATCGAAAGTGTGATCAATTTTGCCTCCCGTTGTTCCCTACTGATCCTTCGCCCTTTTTTTTGTCTGATGGGCGCTGAAGATAGTATAAGATTGTGAGTGTGTGTGTGTGTGTGTTATGCCTTTGGCAGAGACACTCAATCAGTCATTTTCTGTGTGCAGTATGCTTCCAATCCCAGGCAACAGCTGGCCTGGCATTTAGCACACATGAGGATTAGAGCGCGCTGATTTCGTTACGGGCTCAACCCAGACCACTGCCACTGCTACACTTATTATGACAGGATCACCTCTCCAGAAGACTGATTTGAGCCTTCTGTAATATTTAAATCTGATAACACACACAAACCCCTGTATAAGCATCAGGTTAGCATTAAAAATAATTAAAAATCTTGATTGTTTCTAAAGTGCCATGCCCATAGTTTGCAATTGAAAACAAATGTTAAATCCAGAGTACATCAATTATTATTTTTTTAAATAACATAGCATGTATTTTTAGTACAGTAAGAATTCATTTATTAGTGGAAGCCATATTCAACTAAGGCTCTCTGTTTCTCAGTGTATCTTGCAAAACATTTTTTTTCAAACTCATTTCACTGTTTAATTGTGTTTTATTCTTTTTTGTAATATTTGTATTTTCTGTCCGTCTATGGGTAAAATTTGACCCTAAAAGTTTATTTGATCACATAATAATAAATAATTGGTACTAATTAGGATGAATCCATTATACAATTATAAATGCAAATATTGAATAATAGGCTTGCAATGTGTAAATTTAAGAAAAACTAAAATATCAGTTCCACTTCCAATCTTGACCCGTGTGACATTTCATTTTACATACATATTCTTTATATTTACATTACTGCATTGATAAACGCCATTGTGAGATGTTACAAATATCCTACTCTGTTACTCTAACGTCATAAGGTCCAGAAACCAATTGCAAGACAAAAATCTACTTATCAAGGCATACTGAAAGCTCACAAATCATAAATTGAAGTTATCTGAAACTGCTGTTGCTCAATGTGCCTTTCCGAACTTCACTTTTCCTCCACCACACTCAGGTATGCTCTTCCTCTTTTAAGGGCGTGTTAGAAAGTTTGTGTGCCTTTGGTTTGCGCCTGTCAGCTGTGCCAAAGGAGAAAAAAAAAACACACTGAGTGGCATGAACTGCATTTCCCAGCTGTCCATAGATCCCATTGGTCAACATTAGGGCTTCATTTGCATATGGGGGGAGTGTCCAGAGACGGCACTGGGGATGAATGACTGGTTCAAGTCAGACAGCAACAAGGCACTGAAGTCTACAGAGGTCTGCGTGGCTCTGCTTTCAACAACATGCCTGGTTTAACTAAACACCAGCAGCTCCAGCGACTACAGCGGATGTGCTCCCGGCTGTAAGAGGAGACAGAGGACTTCACAACGCAAACATGATCAACAAAAAACACCCCTGCCTTAGCAAGAGAGGAGGCATCTGGGTAAGTTTTCATTTCTGTTAACATAAATGAACGGTGTTGTTTAAAAAGACAAACATGTTTGCACTTAAGAGGCTTTCCGAGTTATCTGTGTTTAGATGCTTGCCAACTTTTGCCATAAACAACTCACAGAAAGGATTGTCTGTTTGAGCAGTTATTCATCTGTATAGAATTCATTCGATATTTTCTTTATGTCTTAATAAAATAGCAGCAATTAATTTCTCTATCTTTGCTAAATATATAATAATCCAATAGTTTTTTTTTTTTTAAACAACACATTTTACAAAGTTGCCAAACATCTGCACAGTATTTATGTGTGTCGGGGTGCTAACAATGGACATCAGGTTAATACTAATCCTACATTCATCTAACTGTATATACTAATATCAAACATGTGAATTCATAAATTCAATGTAAATGGATGTTAATAATGTGTGCATACAGTACATTGTAGTCTATTCCATCTAAAGCTCAAAGCAGTAATTCAAATCTGTTGTTTTCTTCCAGGGCCTGTGCATCCTCCTGCTCTACACCCCTTTTCCCTGTTTGGGAAATTTCAACAAAGCAAAAGAGCTCATCTATAAGATAAAGGAGGGATTACCACGTGGAACCTTCATAGGGGCTATTGGAGTCGACTTAAACTTGGATTTTAATGCCGAGCCCCCCTTTTTATTCAATCTGGCTCAAAAGAAGGTCAGCGAGCAGTACATGACCCTCAATAATTCCACCGGGGAGCTTTATACATCTGCCACTGAGATTGACAGGGAGACCCTCTGTCCCGACAACTCAGAGGTTAAGGCCTGTGTCCTGACTCTGGATGTGCTGGTGTTACCACAACAATACTTTCAGCTTGTCAAAGTCAAGATTGTTATTGAGGATGTGAACGACAACAGGCCAAAGTTCCCCGTGGATGAAATTATTTTAACTGTCCCGGAAAATTCACCCGTCAATGCTCGTTACGCAGTGGAGCAGTCGGCGGTTGACCCAGACTTGGGACTCCATGGGGTGCAGACTTATTGGCTCGTTAACGACTTTGGGGTCTTCACTTTGGATGTTGAGGAAAATGACGGGGGAGAATTGACACCCTTCCTCATTGTGACCGAAACATTGGACAGAGAAACGCAAGCAGAGTACATCACGGATATTATAGCAGAAGATGGCGGGACACCTCCTCTTCTTGGGGCGGCCACTTTGAAAATACAGATCTCAGACGTCAACGACAACTGTCCAAAATTCACAGAGTCTCATTTGAATGTCACAGTCCATGGGAATACAAGTAAAGGGGCACCAATAGCTCGACTCCATGCTTATGACCCTGACCTGGGCGCTAATGCTCAGATCAGCTACGCCTACAGTGAGCGTGTGCCAAGGGAGACTAGGAGCTTGTTCCATTTGGACAGAAACACAGGTGTCATCAAACTAGCCGGCAAAATAGAATCTGGCACGGCCCGACACTACAAACTGACTGTATTAGCCAATGGCCCTGGGTGCATCCCAGCTGTTGCCACTGTTACTCTCAACATCGTCAAAATGCTGAGTGGACCTCCCGCCATCATGCCGAGATACATCGCACCTGAGAAAGACGGAGTTGTTTATTTGAAAGAATCAGAACCACCTTTTTCTCCGATAGCTTTTTACACGATCAAAAATGTCGGGTCAAACCAAAAAGTGGACTGCCATCTGGATGGGAGTGGCCCGTTTAGGCTAAGCCCCTACCAGCTGATTAAAAATGAATACTTACTGGAAACCACAGAAGCATTGGACTATGAAACAACACAGGAGTTTGACCTAATCATTGTTGCAAATAATTCACAAGGCTTAGTAATTAAGGCGTTTTTAAAAATTCAAGTCTTGGATGAGAATGACAATGCCCCAGTGTTTCAACAGTCTATAGTTGAGCTAACCATCGAAGAAAACAACCCGCCTAATACCTTCCTTATGCAATTCCAAGCTACAGATCAGGATAGCGACAGCAGAGGAGAGGTTGTCTATCTTTTGGGAGGGGATGCACCCGGCATATTCGAACTGGATCGAGTTACTGGTGTCCTCATAGTCACTACATCACTGGACCGCGAAGAGAAAGAGACGTATCGTTTCATTGTGAGGGCACTGGACCAGGGGACACCAAGAAGAGAGTCTATTGCAACTGTCGTGCTAACCGTGCAAGACCGCAATGACAACAGCCCACGCTTTATCAACAAAGATTTCACTTTCTTTGTGCCGGAGAATTTCCCTGGATATGGCGAGATTGGAGTACTTTCAGTTAGAGATGCAGATGCGGGGGAAAATGGTTGGGTTGCACTGTCGATTTTAAATGGTACCGATATTTTTATGATTGATACAGGTCGTGGTATATTGAGAGCCAAAACTTCGCTCGACAGAGAACAACAAGGAACCTATCAGTTGTGGGTTGAAGCTGTGGATGGCGGCGAACCGCCTCTGTCTTCCGTCACTATGGTAACAGTTTTATTATTGGATGTAAATGACAATCCACCAATCGTCCTATTTCCGCAATCAAACTTGTCGTACATGCTAGTTCTACCCAGCACGTTGCCTGGGACGTCGATAACGGAAGTTTACGCTGTGGATAAGGATACAGGCATGAACGCTGTGATTGCTTATAGTATCATCAAGCGAAAAGGTGGTGAACCAGGATCCTTTGCCATTGACCCCCAAACTGGAAATATTACTCTAAAACGTGAACTAAGCAACCGGGGTCTATGCAGTTTACTGGTTAAAGTTAGCGATCATGGACAGCCAGAGCCACTCTACTCAACAGTCATGGTAAACTTTTTTGTGAATGAAACTGTTAGCAACGAGAGCTACATACACAGCTTGTTAACCAGGGAGGCGGACATAGAAGTAGAAGAAAAACCATGGTTTATTGGTCAAATGAAGGAAGGACCCGAAAGATATGAGTTATTTCCCTGTAAGCCAGTTCTCATTGCTCTTTCTGTGACGTGTCTAGGGCTGTTTCTTGTAGTGGTAATGCTAATGTCGTATATTTGCTGTAAAAGGTTTAAACGACATCGAAAGAAGAAAAAATCTGAGATTGAAATACCATTGAAAATGAATCATGAATCAGTGCATGTTGTGAACAGAAAAATCAGACAAATCTCAAATCTTTGATGTCGACCCATATCCCAAATGATCACTGCTGTTTACATGAATGTTTACAAAACTCAATGTACAAAGTGTAATTATTTTAAAAAGTTGCTTTTTGCTCTAGTGATACAGTTATTATCCCAGCGACTTATACTAAATGTTTCAAATGTTATGTTATTTTTTTATGTTCAACATGACTGACTTGACTGAGATATCATTCTTCTTGTGTTGATCATGAGTATGACAATGATTAGTGTGGTATTTATGCCTTAAATAATTTAATATATCAATAACTATCCAATGCCAATAATTCTTCTAGAGCAGCTTGAACTCAACTGTTAATTCTGTTTATCAAGCAATCATATTTGAAGATAATGTTAATATTAGTATATAAGATGTATTATCATTGCCATTATTATTAGCTATTGAGGGACTTAATTACTGCATGCGTTTATCACAAAATTGCACATATGCTTAATACAAGTATGTGCATTGTTGTGATGATAAAAACTGTTTTGCAAAGACAAAAAGCAACCAAATAAAGACTATGAATTTCAATGTAAATAATGTACAAACTGTTTTACAACTTTATATTCTACTTTTGCATTGGCACAAAAGGTATAACACATTTCAAGACACTATTTTCTCCTTAGAGATTGTACAAAATATCACCCTGCCATAGATATTCATAAGAATGCCATGACAATACCTACAACCTTAATGTATATTATCAACATTGCTCAGGAAGTTACCAAACACAGTCAAACAATTGAAGATACAACACAAGTATACGCTATGTTAACCTGCAAGCTGACTAAGGCAAAGTGCAGTCAATTGTTATGATGTCATTAACAGGTTTGTGAAAAGAAAACTATGCACAAGATACCTCTACGAAGCATTTAGTCAGCCCGTTGGCGACTTCCTGAATGTAATGGAAAAATTCACTCCACCAGAGGTCCATTTGCAGAGGGAGTTGTTTTGTCAATAATGTGTTTGACGTCCCTCACCCCATTGTTTGTAACCAGATGTTCTGCTTTCCCTCTGTGGACGCTTAAGAACATAACATAGTCATTAGCCACCTTTAAATGCCACACAAAATCAGTACAAAAAAAATCAGCTATTGTCGGCAAAATTCAACACTTCTTTTGTAAGATTCTTGATGTGTCTGTGAAAGGTACTTAGTGTTTGTGAAGGAAAATCAAATTAACTATTAAAGATATTTTATTTTTATAATACATTGGTTGTATGGTATGTATTTGTGTTATATTTGTGTTATATTTGTGTTTATCATATCTACTGTACTTGAGGTATTCAGAAATATAGGCAACATTCAAAATCAATACAGGGGCATAATATTACAACAACTAAAACTAATAATGTTTTTTATACACCAGATTCAATTCTATTGATATGAATTTGATTACAATGGGTTTCCAAAACAGCATTTTTGGCTCTGTATAATATTTCTTTGGCTGCATCAATGGAAAGTTTTCAAAATTAGTGAAAAGATATATTTATAATATCCTAATTTGCTCCTAGGCTGCTTCAGAAATTCTAAGAAATTCATTATTTAATCTCTTAAAAGGATGATGGCTTACTGTTGGGACATTGGACTTTTTATTTATTTATTTTATTTTGTCTACCGCTTTGTCTACTGATAAAAGGGAACTCTCAAGCTGCTAGATATTTTATAGATTTAAAAAATATACATATTTCCAGTCAAATATACATATTCCCATTCTGGGATGAATCAGGGTCCTTTTTTCTCCACAAATAAAATAAAAAAACAACCCAACTTAAAAATAAATCAATAATTAATAGTAGTAGGAATTCCCTAAATCCTTTTCTTTTTTTGTGAAATTTACTTTAGAGAGGAATTGTAAAAACCCAACAAATTCCCAAGCTAGTGTCAATCAGACAACCCTTCCACACACCAGCTTTACTCATTCATAAATTTAACAAAGAAAATCCAGGCCAAATTTAAAATCTGATATTCCTCTGTGCAGTGCTTTTTTCCACGTATAGAGTAAATCAGGCATCAGAGGCCAAATTTACAGAGGGTCAGCTTCATATAGAGTCAATTGTTTGTACTCCAAATGGTCCAGGAACAGCTTCAGTTTGAATTGGGGCTCATTTTAGTCAAGGATTTTAGTCAAAATAAGCTCTCTTGATATTAATTTAATTTTATAAAGATTTCAGTGTTCATGTTTTTGGACAATCAGCCTCATTACACAAAGTTATTTTAAATGATCAAAAAGTGCAATTCCTGTGACAGACTTTCACCTGTTCTATTAATGCTAACTTTGTATCTAGGGGGCTAAATTTGAAGCACACTTAACACGTAACTGAACATGCATGCAGTCAATCCACCTTCAAAGTGTGACTGGATGTGTCAGTAGCCAAAAGAGTGTTTATGACAAGTGAATGTATCAGAGCCAAGGTATGAAAGCTGGCAAGCTGACTTTGTTGCTATCACTTTTGTTAACTAAAGCAACACCCAAACTCACACCACAGTTCAAAGACAAGTAGACGCCTTTCTCATTTTATTTAGCGCACATGTGTTTGCAGCGCCTTATGCTTCTTATTGCAGCTGTTGACAACTTTTTGTGTAAACTATGCAACATGTCGTTTTTAATAATCCCTTTTAATACCAGCTATGCACACTCCCCAGCGAGGAACTTGGTTGTATAATGCCCAGTGCATGTCCTTTTGAACCCTGTTTTGGGGCTTGGCCTTTTTTGGATCACACAAAACAGGAAATATTTGAAGTATGTGTTGACAAATGTAGCCTTTAAGAGCTGTAATCACAAATCAGGCATGGCATGTTAGCGCGCCACACGTCAGAGGCTACAACGGCTCAACCTAATCCACCGTAATCAACCGGATAGAATATGCGTGGCTTAAATTGGATGATTGATGATATTTAAGCACGAGTGTTCATTCAAATGTGCCCATGACTTTAAAATAGTGTGACAATAGTGTTGTGATCACGCTACAAGTAGGAATGAGTGACAGGCAAGAAATGGATGTGATTGCTTTTATGCAACTGAACACAAGATATTCAAATCTCGTTATTGAAAAACAAAGACTATGCACTCATACAATTTTGGTTACATTTTGGATGAGAAACCCTTTGTCTGTTCGCTAAACCATGCATGGATCATATTGTCTGTGTGAAAGAAAAAAGGAGAAAATTGTTTTCAGTAACAAGTAAAACAAGGCCAGGATGTCAGAGAGTCAAAACATGTGTTGGTGTATTTTAGCACACATTTACAGCGCACATGGATGGTTTGATGTTTTCGATTTTGATCGGCTTGTTGGAGTGTTTTAGGGTTCAGTTTGTGTTTACAAATAGACATTTAAACACTTGATTTATTCTCAGTTTATTCACTAAGTGTGTATTGTTTGATGTTTTGTGTGAAAATACATTAGCCAACTTAATGAGGTTGCTCTTATTTTAGAAGAATTTCAGTCAAGTATGCGGTATTTTCACTGACGATTGCTTTAGTAATACATAGTAGGTTATACAATCTCAAAACATAGCCTGTATCTTAGTAATAATGATATACTTAATTCTATTCACAAGTCAGGAGATGTATTTTGTGTATTTTGATTAAATGTTCGTGAATGCAAGCCTGTTAAACAGGTTGATGTCTTATTGAGGTTTAATTTTCCAAAAAATACACATAAGAATTATGTTCTGTCCACAGATCAAAGCATAACTGACCTCAGACAAGATGTGAGGCTTAAGACATTGCCATTTACAGAACTGTGCAAAAGTTTCAGTCAAGTGGAAAAAAGATCTTATGGACAAAGTAAAAGTGCTTCATAAATGAACCATAATGATGATGATGATGATGATGATTCTGAACAATTTGGAAATTCTCACTAAAGATGCAAAGTGAACTCACTTAAGTCTGCCTAGTCAAGAGCATTTACCCTTGACCTAAAACATTTTCTGATTCCATTGTAGCATAGGGTCAGTGCAATTGTGTGTGTGTATATATATATATATATATATATATATATATATTATATATATATATATATTTTACAAACAGAACATAACACATAACAAAATGAATATAACAGTTAAACATTCAGACATACACATCTTCTTGCATGCCACTTTCTCCGTCCGCAGTTTTATCGTTGGCGTAATTGGCCCATTTTGTCCATGACTGCGCTTTTCACTACTTAGAATATCACTCAAACTTTTGCAGACGTGCTGTTTTCATGGGAATATTTTCAGAATCAAAGACGCCTATTCTTCAAATCCAGTTGATACTCAATCAATAAAATGATGATGTTATTTCATGTCCGCTTCTATTCCATAACACGTCCTTTAGAGGCAAAGACCGAGGCCAAATGACTCAAAACAGGTTCTGCGCTGGTTCACTATTCATTTTCAGACAAAGCAAATAATTACAACACTAGATTAATTTCATGAATAACAATATGGATTTTATTGGGTTGTATGAGCTTTCTCTTTCAGCCACTCCAGCTCTTTCATTATGCATTTTCTTCATCTTGTACAGACGGGAACACTATCACACACACCCCGAGGCGTATTACTGTGTAAGCAGCTGTTTCTCTGGCTAAATGGGCTCTTCTGTGCAATAACTAACTGTGGGTTTTGTCATTTAAAACAATGGTCTAGATATGACAATTCCTTTAGCCGAAATGACAGCCTCAGTAATTACCCATTTGAATCTGTTAAAGAAAGGAAATTCAAGACACAACTTGCTGGTTCTTTCTCAGAGTGCTTGTTACACATGATGGAAGCATTGAAAAGAGATCATTCGAAGTAATTATAATTCAGTTGAAGTAAAATGATTTACTATTCATGTGGATTACTGTACTCCAAATAACTGTACGTAAAAGCTTTTTAAGGAGTAGATTTTTAAAGTTATATAAGGGAAGGTATGGGACGGTAGTTGCACACTTTATAATTAATTAACTTATAATTAAGTTAATTTATACTAAAGTGAAGTTTTTCTTATTGTACTTTAAGGTGACATATTTGACTCTCCATCAACCATTTTTTTAGAGCCTGAGAAAATGTTGCCAGTGTTGACAGCTCTCTTATAGGAGCGGACTGTGTTCAGGCCTGACACGCTCGGTAAGCAAACGATAGTTGTCCAAAAGCACTTTTTCACTCAACAATCACCTCTAAAACTTGCTCTAGTGGTCCGATTTGATTTTCTTTTTGCAAACTCCTTTAAAGGAGGTGGAACGAGATCATTTAGAATTGTGTACACCAGTATTAAATCAACATGCTTAATCAGATTGTCCCAATTGAGAAATGTGTATTTGTTAAGGATTCTGCAGTGGTCAGAACTGGTGGACTTTTTGTTAAGGACCTTAAGGACTTTTTTATTGTCTTTCTGCTGACTTTTCCATGTAAAATTAATTGGAACATGTTTGTTTTGAGGTGTTCTTCAGGAAGAAAATTAAAAACATTCCTCTACAATATATTTGTTTAGGAATGCTTGTAGTACATGTAATTGGTTTTAACAGTACAACAATATGGGTTTGGTGCATGGTTCCTTGTTAAATACTCATCTGGTGGTTCAGCCTGTGTAATTAATGCAGTCCAGTGGAGATTGGATCTTACGTCACCACACGGACCATAGACTGCTCCACTGTGACCTCACCACGGCCCTTGACGCCTACAGTAATTGTTCTTGGCTTTCACAGAAGTGTAAATCTCCCTCAACATAGAGATAGCTTTGATTTTGTTGAGCCTCAGACAGCTGCTGCTGGTTTTAATGCACAATTTTATTCTATGTGATCGCTCAAGGTTTTATGCAATGATCCAGACGACATGAACTTGGGTGGAAAGAGTCAAGATGGTGCATTCATCTTGCCTATTAATTTCAGTTTTAGGAGTTTTTGGATGTATTCTGCACCAATTTGAGACTATAACTTTCCCCAGCTACTCCCTGGTTGCTCACGGTTTCTGACCTCAGTGATGTCGAAGGACGGATCAATTACAATGATCCACATTTCCAAGTTGACCTAGCTTAGCACTCAAATTCCTTTGAACGCAAACTCATATTTTATGCTATCAGCCTTCACTTATTGGCTAAACGTGCCATGTGCACCAGTGTAATCGCTAAGATTTGCAACAGTGATTCAGACAACTTCAACCATTAGTAAATGTAATCATCTTGTCTTCTAATTTAAATTTAGGGGTGTTTTGAAGTCATGAGATAAATATTAATGGATGTGGAACCAACACCTTACAAATAATGATACGGTTCAACATTTGTGGATCATACATTTGGACATCCATCCATCTTCTTCCGCTTATCTGGGGCCGGGTCACGGGGGCAGCAGTCTAAGCAGGGGCTCCCAGACTTTCCCCTACCCAGACACTTCCTCCAACGCCGACGGGGGGATCCTGAGGCGTTCCCAGGCCAGCCGAGAGACAGTCCCTCCCGCGTGACATTTGGACATGTCTTCTCAAAATTGCAAATCTCCCATAGTTATAAAGGCCTCTGCCCTCCATCTGAAAATATCAAATCATTCAAATTCTAGAAAGTTTCTTAACTAGTGTGATCTTAACTCAAGTTTTCTGCAAAGATCCAGACAACTTCAATCTCAAGAATCAAAGTGGGGCCTTCAATTTACTAGTCTTTTTATTTATATTAAGTGGTTTTGAAGTCTTCTGTAACATTGGGATGGTAATTCCCAATACTCCTGGTCAGCCACTGCTTTTGACTAACTCCAGAGATTTTGGTCGGTTACAAAGACCAAAATTCCCTTCTTTAATTCTTGATTATTGTCAATTGAATGGACTTTCATTAATATGTTTGTGGATCCGTTCTCTAACAAATAATGATAAGGTTCAACATTTGTGGATCATACATTTGGATTGTTCTTCTATTTCTTGTGAACACAACCTATTCATGGGTTTCAGTCAAATGATTCCATCCTGATTTGAAGGATTTTGTGAGGACCTTTCCCCCTTCAAAAGCTTTAATATTTTGATTTGAATTGTTCTATTACCATGACAACAGAGGACGGTTGCCACGCCAAATCCTTCAAATCAGAAAGGAATCCTTATGCCTGAAACCCAACAATTCTGTGTGAGTTTTTCCGCCGCAAGGATCCAGACAACTGCAACCCAAAAGAAAGTGGTGCCTCCATCTTGTCTTCTATTTTGAGATGGTAAGTTTCCCAAGCCATGTAGTCCTCGGTCATCCACTGTTTTGATGATTTTCTTCAACACATACACATCATTTAGCTTAATAATACCTTCCATTGTTGGCCATGAGTCAGGTGAACCAGTTTTTCTATGTGAGCGCTCATGTCTGCAGCACTAATCCAACCAAACAACATCAAATCCTGGGCATAAACAGGCAAGCGGTGCCTCCATCTTGTCTCTTAAACTCTGGTTGACCTAGAGGAATTGACTGGTGCCCCTTGAGGTTACTATACGACATAATTCTCTGAACTAAGAGGACTTTATTCAGCAGGACATTAGCCGTGTCGTTCTCAGTAACTTTTACCTCTTTTTACCTCTGCCCCAGCGGCCTCCCTCCCTCCTTCCTCCTCCTCCTCTCCGTTCTCACACAACAGGAAAGTCTATCTGAAATTGCATTAAATTCTTAATGGCGTAGACAGCCAAGTAATTACCATCAGTCACAGCCAGATCCCGTTTCCAGATTGGTATTATTGCAATGCCCTGGCTTTGAAATGAAACAAATAAAGACAATGACTGAATGGACAGGGTTTGGTTACACAGATCTTGTGAATAGATATCAAATACGACCCCCACAAACACGCCATAATGCATCTCCATATTGCCATAATGAAAATCTCAGGCTTTGATCTGAAACATCTTTTATTTGTGTGATGTAATAGAATATAATCCAATCACGCCCCGCTCTGGATCAAGTAACTCATTTTCTTTTTTCTCTTGTCTCGACCTTTCTCTGGGCTTCATCACGTTTCAACCATCTTTACACACAGAAACACCAAGTGAATAACCCTGAAGTGTAGTTGACAGGTTAAATCACACATTTCACTAAAACGTGGTGAACATGATTGTATTTAAGATTTTTGTAAAAAGGTTTCCTATTTTTCACCAGTTTGAAAATGTTAGTGAAGTTTGTCATTTTACTTCCTGGTTAGACATGACTCAATGGCAGATATGACACGTCGAGTTTCACAACTGTTACCTGTGTTGCAGTATACGGGTCAGATCTGTGGAGAGGATGCATTTTTGAGCAATAAAATCACTTGAATAAATGAAAGATTGATAAATTGAATGCAATACTGTGGAACATTTCAGACAAAGCAATAAGATCAATGGCGTCATACATAAAAGTTACATTGTGCACCTTTAAATTATAGCTCATTTTGACTGTAGCGACATTGGAACAGTAACAGTTTTTGGAAGTAAAACTGAAAAAATATGTCCATGAAGCCAAATTTGTATTATTAGTAATGATTGCAGTGCAGTATGTTATGTTTACGTCATGTTTTATTGTACCCAAGTTGTTGTTTAATTTAGATCTATTTCCATCCGAACGTACAGTGCGTGTCTCCGTGTGCTTTGTTACGGCTCTCACACGGCTCTGCAACCCCAATGTTTTTTCAAGAGCTTTGTTCCCATGACACCTGCAGACACGTATACTCATAATTTCTCTTGAACACAAGTGCTCCTGTCAAGCTCTGATTTGTTGTATATATTGGCGGGTTTTCCATTACAGTTTAGCACAAATCAGGGCAGTCCACTACAAAGAAATGTTATGGTAAACATTAAATAAACCAGGTGTCATTCTTAAAGAGATTCCTCTAACAGTTGCAATACATGTGTCTTTATTATCCACAATTAAAGTACTATAGCTTTGCATATTTTTTTTGTCTGGGTCTGTAAGATTATGCAAAGCTGAATATATTATGTCAGTTTAAAGTTTCTCTCTTAAGTATCGACTTCAAAAGTATCATAGTAAAATAAGTTGCACAGAGGAATCATACCATCATACAAAGGCTTTTCTGTGTAGATCGCTCTTGTTGCTGCTATAACGCCAATATAATATATCAACAATGATCCCCAATGCTGTTCAGAAGGCGTTTGAAAGCAGATTTTATTAAACAAAATAGACATTAACAATTAATATAGTCTGTTCCTTCAATAAATGAAAGATGCACATTTTATTTGCACCTGTGGGGTACAGTCTCTTTTTATTTTATTTTTCTATGACTCATTATTGATACACATTATCTCGCCTATAAATGCACTTGATTGTGCACTTTTATGATTGCAAATTGGTTCAGAATGAAACCCATTCAGACATAAAGGCAATAGTGTTAGCCAGGCCATCATTTTCTCAACCATGATTACAAAAATAGCACAGAGGGCCACATGCAGAGTTATTGTGTAGGAACAAAATGTGCTTGAAAATGGAATTGCACCACGTGATTCTACACTTATGTTCTGACGCATTTTTCAAACTTTAATGAACTAATCAAGTCTTTCAATCACTTATGAATGGTAATAATGAATATAAGTACTTAAAATCACTTAATTTCCACTCACATTGTTCTCCTTTTTTGGCGTTAATAATTCTAATACTGCAATAAAACTATACTTCCAAGAGCGATTTTACTGAAATGAAGAGAAATATGTCCGACAATTCGAGTATATTTGTAGTGTTGTTGACATTATTAAAATATATGTTGCATTTCATTGTGACTGGGTTTTTTTTTCTAATTATTATAGTTGTTTCCTTTGAAAGACCTGATTTATTGGTGTGTTTTATGATAAAATAACTATTATGACATGATGAAAATAACTCCCAAAAGTGGATAGCCTGGATGATATTTCCCCCAATTGGAGCACAGCTGACTTCAAACGCTGACTCACTTTTAATCAACAATGACCAAGAACAGGTAAACAGAATCAGAATCAGAATCAGAATCAGAAAGAGTTTATTGCCATTGTCAATGAACAAAATTCAAAAACATAGGAACTTGTCTCGGCCTTAAGGTAAAACAAAATATATTAATAAAAAAGGGATGCATTAGGAAACAATTTAAAATTACTATACAATAAAATAAAATAGGCATTTCTATTTACACAAGTTTACAGTTATGTTTAAAGTTATAGTGCAGAAAGTGACAGTGCAGTGAGTGGCTGAATATTTGCAGTTAAAGTGACAGGTGTTTTGAATGTGTTCATGAGTCCAACGCAGAGGGAAAGAAACTATTCTTGTGGCGGGAGGTTCTGGTCCGGATGGACCGTAGCCTCCTGCCTGAGGGGAGTGGTTCAAACAGACCATGTCCAGGGTGAGAAGGGTCAGCTGTGATCCGACCTGCTCGTCCCAGAGCCCTGGAGACGTACAGGTCCTGCAGAGATGGAAGTCTGCCAGCCGATCACCTTCTCAGACAGAGCGCAAATGCGCTGTAGTCTCTGTTTGTCCCTGGCTGTGTCTCCAGCGTACCACACGGTGATGGAGGAGGTGAGGATGGACTCAATGATGGCCGTGTAAAACTGCACCATCATCTGCACTGGCAGCTTGGCTTTCCTCAGGTGCCGCAGGAAGTACTCTGCTGGGCTTCTTGATGAGGGAGCTGATGAGGGCTCCACTTGAGGTCCTGGGTGATGGTGGTGCCCAGGAAGCGGAAGGAGTCCACGGTGGTGATGGGGAGTCTGTCATGATGAGGGGGGCTGGGGGCTGTGGTTTCCTGAAGTCCACGATCATCTCCACTGTCTCTTGGGCGTTGAACTCCAATTTACGGTGCAACCAGGACACCAGCCGGTCCACCTCCCTCCTGTAGACGGACTCATCCCCGTCCGAGATGAGCCCGATGAGGGTGGTGTCGTCCGCAAACTTGATGAGTTTTACGGAGTCGTGGCTGGAGGTGCTGTACAATTACTTCACACCCAGTACTAGGTATATATTATAACTAAGATAGGTATTTCAGTTTCTTGCTGGGGACTTTGTAACTATTCATCCAGTTCATCCAGCAACACTGAATAACACATGAATAGTATCTCTTTGTCAGTAAATTAAATATCAACATTATTTCTTCTGTTCAATTTTACAATAACATTTGAATATAGGTTCAAACATCGATTTTTATTCTAACATGATTTAAGAAGGTCTAAATTTGAAGCCCTGTGCATGTCAAGTTATAGAATTGACACAACCTATGAATTTAATTTGATAATTTGTTAGTGCTCAATTATTTGTATTAGCACAATGTTCCGTCTGCGAACCAGTCTGGCTAGATTTTCATACCAGTCTTACAGTGATGTAAGGACCTACTGCCACTATAGTTCCACTAATAATGTATTTGGCTTGTTTACTCAACCATATAACAAAAAAAAAAAAAAAATTAAAAAAAAGAAGTTCAAATAATCCAGCGAAAAGGGAATGTTCCAAATAGTTTTACTCACAAGAATTGTTCATTTTGTGGAGCTTTAGGGAGAAGAGTTTAGTCAGTGGACCTTTCCTACCTAAATAACTCTGGCCGGTACAAACAATTTCAATCGTTTATTAAGAGGGACTGAGTTGTACAGTGTGGCCAAATTCCTTCTTGACAAACTTGAATATCTCACTTTTGTCGCGCTGTCTTTGTTGAGCTGGTATTTAAAGCCGACTGTTGACTGACTTGTGTTTGCTTTTCTGATCACAGCTGCAGAGCCACATGAAACAGTGACATTCAGAGCCCGGCCTGAGTGCACCTCTCCGCAGACATTATGCGAAGTGTGTAAGCCAACGCCTGCTTGCGTCCTAAGCCCCGCCTCCTGACAAGTCAATAATCAGCAGCCACCAGCACCTGACAGCTGTGCTCTGCTAATGACCATTTACACTGTTAGTGCTCGCTTTCCTCTGCGCTCGCCTCTGGATCTTCTTTCCACGGCTCGACTGTACAAGACACGCTACAGACTTTGTAACAGTTTAGACCTGAGAAACTCTACCAAGATCACAGGCCTCTGCGTACAGACTGAGCTTGCTGCGTGTCAGAACCTTAGCTATTGCACCATGATTTGAGCATTTTGAAAAGATGATACATTATCCAATGGTGGAGGCTCCAAACAGCAAGTGATATTCAGAATATTTTTAAATATTTAATTAGTATCATTTTATTCAAGTTCAAAACTGTCCCTATAATGACAAGGTCTCTTATCCATTGTTAATATAGTGCCCAAATGCTAAATGTCTTTTGACATTTCAGATAAAAAGGACAGAGATCTCAACCTTTTAATATAATTGTTGTCAGTTTTGCATGAGTATAACCACTTCTAACATAACAGCTAATAACTACCGTATTTTGCGGACTATAAGTCGCTCAGGAGTATAAATCGCACCAGTCCAAAAAATGCATAATAGAGAAGAAAAAAACATTATAAGTCGCATTTTTGGGGGAAATTTATTTGATCAAATGCAAAACCAAGCACAGACATTTCTTCTTGAAATAATAACAGATTCGAGAACCACATGGTGAATAGATGTACGTATGCTAACGTAACAACTTCAGCTACATGATGCATAGACAACAAACTGTCCTAAGTGTCTGGTATGTTAACGTAACATATGAACAGTTATTCAGATAACTATAGCATAAAGAACATGCTGACAAGTTTACCAAAGCATCAGTTTTACCTCAAATCACTAAATCCATTGAGTTCTTCTTCCTCGGTGTCACTTCTAAACAACTCCGCCAACTCCGGAGGTAGAAGAAGCGCCGATTCCTCTTCTGCGTCACTTTCGTCAGACTCGTCTGTACGTAGGTTTCTCAAGTCACTCAAGTTTACAGTCAGTGGCCACAACAATTAGGACCAAATGATAATCCGGCCAAAACCTGGACAATGTTCTATTTTTATCATTCACATTGAGTAAATAATACAAATACTGGGATAAAACTTTACCTCCAGAGTAGTTTCACTGGACTGAAGTGACAGCACTGTTACAAGAGAAATATGTCAGACTACTCTTGAGTAAGTTTGTAGCGTTGTTGACATTATTAGAATATGTGTAAATTATGTTTCATTCATACCTTTTTTTAAAATTGTATATTTTCTAATTATTCTAGTTATTTCCTTTTGAAAGATCTGATTTGTTTGTGTGTTTATCTTAGCAAAAATAACTCCCAACAGATAATTTATGTTGTGATGGTTTATGGATGTACAAGTGGATAGCGTGTTTATGATATTTCCCCATTGGAGCGCAGCTGACTTCAAACACACGCCTGCTAAATCTCCACAGTCTAATGATCGGGTGCAAATGGACCAAACTTTTATGGCTCACTTTTAATTAACTGCATATATTTATTTAATGCATGTCTTCATCTTCAGACTTCACCACTGGGAAATAAAGTCTGGCAGATTTTTTTTTTTACCACAAGAATATGACTTGTGCTTTTTATTTATACTTTTGATGCTCTGCAGAAGGTCTTAACTCGTGATGATTACAAAGATGGTCCGGTAATTTCTCTCCAAGGGCTGTTATCCAGCTGAGAGGCGCGAAAGTTGGGGTGAATCCGGTTTAATTTGCAATACAGTAGACATTAATTAGAGCTCCTCCATGTGAGTGCGGAGAACAGGACTGTGTCAGGGATCGGGTTTCCAGGCAACTTCACCTGATCCACTGGCGTCTGCTGTGCTTAACAGCTGTCATCTGGGATACTCGATACAATGGAGTGTTTCTTCAAAGTGTACAGAAAGGTCTTTAGAACAGTATAATAAATAAAGCAATAACGCTTGCATTTAACTGGATTCATTGTGTAAGAACTGTAAGGTAACTAAATACATGTGCCTAAAATACGTATTCTGAATACTCGTTTTGAATAACTGTATTGCCGTACACTCTTTAGGTGGTATTCAGAATATTTACTTTCCTAAAACCAAAGGAATACACTGTGGTATTTAATCAAGCAATTATGGCTTCAAACTCTGTATTATAGAGTAGTGGTTGTAAGTAATAATAGATAAACATAACATATGGTGCAACAAACTCTTTTAATCCTTTATTGCTACACTAAAATATAATGATTATGACTTAACGTGAAAGTATGTATTTTAATGCAGTTATTCAGAAGTATTCTTCCCATCAATGTATTCGTAAAATATGTATATAATAAATCATTTATGTCAGACATTACTGAATGCAAAAATGATACTACTAATACTACTAATAGATAGATAGTTAGATATAGACAGATAGAGAGAGAGATAGATTAGCCCCACTTTCTCCTCCTTCTATCTGTGATTAAAGTTCTGTGCCAGGTTTATTTGGGTTGTTGAATAAACTGCAGCCAGCTGTCGCTTTCTGCCTCTGTGCGCTCTGATTGGCTGATGATAACACAAAGCAGCAGTTTTATAGCCATAAATGCATTGTAAAATAATATAGTCAGCAAGGATTAATGACATTTCTTTTCTGGAGTAATCTTACACTCACATATACACATATATACATATATACACACATATATACCGTCTACACATATATACAGTATATATATGTATATATTTATTTTTTTAGGCCAAAAAGTATAAAAAGTACTTTTCATATCATCCAGCCCTAAATATTTCTATGTCAATAATTGAGTGACTGCATTCTATAGAAGGTTTTCCACATTTTCCACATTTATCCCTGTTGTTCGGCGGGCCGCACAGGTCGCATTTCTTGTCCGATTTACGTCATTCAAAGTTTTGTAGATAATTTCTTGTGATTCCTGGACTTGCTTTTGGTATTCCTCGGTCTTGTCATCTTTTCAGATTCGTCTTCAAATTTTCTCTTAGAATGGGGAATGTTGGTGATGTTGGAGCGTTGTGACATCATCGTCATAGCAAATGTCATAGCAACTGTACAGAAAACGGCCATGCATTACGCAGCCGTCATGGCAACTAGGGCGTTGTGATATCATCGGCATGACATCGGCATGTACAGAACATGTGCAGAAATTGCAAAAGAAGACTGCGCCTACAAATCAGGGCCATCCTGCCATTGCCGTTTCTATTATTATTATTATTGTTATTTATTATTATTTATTTATATAATTGAATAGTAGAGGAAGATTCAATCAATCATTTATTCTTTACACTGCAGATCCCACCACAACCACCTGAGCCACACAACCAACAACCACATACAGTCACACATTTACACACACATATGTATGGATGATATAAAATACTTTTTTTCTTCGATTTTGATAAAGCATTTTTAAGTTTGCCTAGCTTCTCAAAATGCTCCTTTTATACACTGTTTTTTGTTGTTGTTTTTTTACTTAGACCCAAAGGTGGTGGGGATGTAGTGGGGATTGTCACCATATCACATTTTAGAAAAAAAATAACACAATTCAACGATTATTCACAATTACTGAGAAGACTAAAAACTGAACATCTTTGAACCTTAAAACTTTCATTCCATTTCCAGTTTCCATTTCCCCCCACATGTTACTGTTACCGGTAATCAAGTTCAAGATGTTCACATTTAGTAGTTTTTGGACTAATACTGCTTAATTTGTAATGATTATTATGCAGCATATTGTTCCCTGAAATCATTATCGATTAACGTAATAATCTTGACATCCCAGTCTTCTACACACTACATTCACACAGGCAGGAGGAAGTGTCTTGCCCAAGGATAAGACGGAGCTGAATAGGCTGGTTGGCAGTTAGAAGACGATCTCTCCATCGCCTGCGCCACTTTCTTCCCTAAAAGCCTTTGATCGAATTAGCTCACGTACTACTTAGCTCCCCCAAACGAACGAATCACTTCCTGAAATGCATGAGTGGTCGATATTAACAAGCAGGGCTCATCTGGCACTCCATTACCCCAGTGATGCTGTGGTCAGTGAGCCGCAAGGACCACCAGCCTGGGCATCTGCTGCACCCCTTTTAAAATATAGAACAGGTACTTACTGAAGCAACGCACGCTCCTAACGTCCAGACAAAATATAGTATGGCAGCAGTGATTTTTATTTTAGATCCTTGTAGATTCCGTCTCTGCTTGTTCCACATCATGCGAACAACCGGTCACAGCCACAGGACTTTCATTTTGCCAGTGTGGAAAATGACAAAATCTCCAAAAGCTGTCTGTCAGTTGTCGTGAGCGCTTGTAGCAAAACAAGCATTAGTGTCTGCAGGCGGAACTAAAAATAAACAGGCGAGGTGAGGTGAGTTTGGGTAAGAAAACAATACACTACATAGACACTGTGGCAAAATCAAAGTCTTTTGAATGCATTTCGAAAGTGGAGAATGTTTATTATATTGGATTCTTAACGATAAAAGAAGTTGACCGTATCTTGTTTTGGTTTGAGTCAATAAGAGTTGATAAAAAGTAGTGTCGTGTTGCAAAAGAAAATACATTTCTCAACTCTCCATACTCTAGTTGGCATCAAAACTTACATGGTGGTTGCCGTGCAGGAAAATGTTTGAAACCATCCCAATAAGGATCCGACGTTTGAGTTTGAGAAGCAGCAAAGCCTTCTGCCAAACAAGGTGATGAAGCACTAAACACTTCTATTCAGAGAAGAGAGAAACAATAAAGTTTGCTCTGAACGATACAGAAAAGTTTGGAAGGAGATGGCTTTCACATTTCATTGATGCATTGCAGATAAACGGCTGTGATTGGGTCATGCACCAACTTGTGGGAGCATTGATCTTGCTGTAAGTTCGGCACCAGCGTTCCAAAAAGGCTCCTCTAGCTGGCCCTGAAACCAAAGGAGTAATTAACCTTCAATGGATGTTTGATTAAAAGTAAACTTCGGCACAGATGTGAAGACAAGTGCATATGATGTAGCTCATTTGGCTCAGTTTGTCTTGTTTCTGAGGGACAGCGAGCACCATATGGTCTGGAGTATGAGTTTAGCAGCACTAGTATAATGGCTGCATTATATAGCACTTTTCTATTCCCCAAGTCCCCATTCACAAACACATTCATACAGACCGAGCCAATCTGTGCATTGAAAAGCAATCCTAAATCAATACCAAAATCTAACAAATGACATCTCATAATTGTGGTATTTTTGCTGGCCAGAAAGCTTTCCAAAATGAGCACCAATTACTGTAAGTTTCCCCGCTGCAAGTGCTTTATAGTTATTGTGGTCTAAATCCCAGGGGTGATGCATGGCCCCGAAGAAAGAATGCAGTTCTACCACAGTGGTCCCAAATGAAAAACATGCTTTAGCTCCTTGCCAAAGTGAGTGCCCGCTATCATTACGGCCCCTGACCTCTGAAGATAATAGACGGGTGATATTTGTTGTGTAACACCAGTGCTCTGCAGGATTTGTCTGTCTCCTCTGTCAGCTTCATCAGTTAAACTCTCATTACAAGGCTGGCCTCTGGCTCTGTGCGTTTCCTAATTAGGTGATTACTGTATGTTGTGGGGGAAGTGAACTCTGAAGCACAGCTTTACTTTTGACCCTTTGGGCCAAAGAGACTATTATTTTGTTCTGCTTTGAGATTTTCATAACTTCTTTCCCACTGCCAACGGGGCTTTGGGTTCATTTAGGACCTCTGCTTTTTGGGCTTGACACTTTTAAAATCCCCCGAAGTGTCCAAAGTCCCAAGCACTCTTCTTCTCTCTATTTATGTAATCTTGAACCAGCTTTTAAAAAGATTGGAACAAAGTATTTCATTTAAGTAATAATGTATGGTTAAGTATACTTTATTGATAATTAAATGATAACTATGTAATTGATAAAGACTCCAACTCTACAACAACAAAAAAAGGTTTTGCACAAGTCTGGTTCCAAACCATTGGTGGTGTGGAAAAAAAAAATCTCCAATCTTGGGACGGTTCAACCACAGATTCTTATTTGAAGCATGTGTCTCTCAAATGCAGAAGACATCTCTGAATAACTTTATAACATTCAGAATAAAATAAACAATTGCGTACAAAAAGTGAATACTTTATGGATATACTGTAGGAGTAGGAAATGACAGTAGCCTTGAAGCAAGTGGAAAAGGTTATGTTGATAGTTTGCTCTTTAATATATTCGTTTCACAATGCCAGTTGAGTAATCTTGATTGTCATGGCAGTAAAGCTTGTAATAAATGTTTGGTGTGGAAGTCCTTGAGGAAACATGTTATGTTTTACTCCTACTTGTAATAAACCATAACATCTCTCTCTCTATACGTATTTGTATTTATATACAACTATATATACTGTAATTGTTTGATATTTTGTTCATTGTTGAGTGTAAATTTGATCTGAAACAGCTTTGTAAAATAAATGGGACCATTGACCATGCAGAAAAGTGGATTTTCATTGACTTTGTTTTGTGGTTGAAAAATGGCGACACAACATTCCTGAACAAGTATGACCCAGAGTCTTTTGTATACTGTATACATAGAAATGGAAGTATAGGGGATAGTATAGGGAAGAGGGCTGGTAAATACAACTCTGAGGAAACTTATCATGAGGAAACAGCGTTATGACAGGGCTAAATGTTCATAATGTCATATGTCGCATAAACTGTCCCCTTTAAGCATTAACTTTACTGTAAATTCACATAATTTTTTTAAGATTCTTTGGCCAAAAAGGTTTGCCTGGACAGGACTGTGTTAAATGGGGAGAGAAAGGGGTGACACATTTGGCAAACAGTTATGAATGAAGTCAAGATATTCAATTATTTTATAGATTAGTCATTTCCCAAGCCCAAATTGTAAATGTCTCCAAGTACAGTCTACCTTCTGGTCTTTTGTTGTTTAGCCTACCACAACCAATCAAGTAAATAAAGTCATTTGTAGCTCATTGTTTGGAAAAGTGGGATCCAAACTTTTAGGGAGTTGGATTTGAAGCACATTTTGTATCCCGACACAGATTCAGACCAATTTTAGTCTTGAAGTCCACGAATAATTATACTTTCATCAGTATATGTCCTAAATACAAAAGAGCCAGAAGTTTCTCACAATCAATAAAACAAAAATCAGCCAGACAGCCTTTGGTCAATAGACATTTTCAGACGTCAATGAATCACAGCAGCGGACACTTTAAAACGTCCCTGGAGCTGACAGGGCATTCGTATTTCTAAAACCAGACTCCTCCATTGTGGGGATTTGTGAGAGCTTTGTCCCCAGGTCTCCAGTTACAAACCACAAAGTGACCTTGCCCTTTTCTGGACACAGCACAGGTCTGGTATCACAGACTTCATTCACGCACGCTCTATATTTAGTGAGAAGTAATTAGTGCACGTGGAAATATAAACATTGTAGATTAAAATGAATTAGAGCCTCTGGGCGCCTGTTTCATCTTGAAGGAGTCTTCCAACTAATTGGAAATACAACATTTTATTACTTAACTATAGTGGGAAAACTGTGCAAAGTGTGTATTTGGTGGAACACATGCTTCTTTTAGTGAAGCCTACTTTTTACTATACCAACATTTAAGGCAGTTCACTGCACAACATATTACAACATATTTTTGTTGTTTCATTCTTTTAACCATGTTCCGTTTGTAAATTACCTCGGACTTGCAGTAGGCATTGTGCAGTTTTGATGTTGTCCTGGCTAAACGATTTTTAGTTCACGTTAAGTCTAATTTACAAGAATATGTTGCCTCTCTTTTCTATTCCAGTTGAAACCAAATTGCTCTGAGGTGCTCTTGATATGACATATTTGAGGCGCTGATAAAGAGGATATAATCCAGTCACAGTTGATGGGATTGTACGTCTGTATGTCCTTCATGCTTTGTCCTCGTCCTCTGTCATATAATACAGGACACAGGATTTGAACGCCAGCAATTTGTGATCACATTTGTCCGTCTTACAAAGTCACATTCAATTGAACATCAGAAAAAGTCACAAACTGGGAATTTGCCTTGGCAATATGGTGCAACATGAAACAGTGCATACTAAGAGTAAAAAATAAACTATAATAAAATAAGGCGTGCTTAAAAAAAGGATAAAATAGACTTTTACACACAAAAATGTACGTTATATACACAAAATGTATAGTATAATGCACAATAGTATAAAACTAGTAGTGCAAATGGACTAGTGTTGATGACATTGACTTATTTATTGACGCCAAAATAACACTATTAACTATGGGCTTTAGGGGGTTTGAAGCTTTAGTAAAACATAAACAAGATACAAAATTTTGGGGCCAATTTTCCATTTTCAGGGAAATAATTTAGATTTAATTTGCTGTCTACCTTGGCCCAGTGGGGGGGCAATACCAGTGATGCGTCAATCCAATACCAAGAAATACTGTGACGGATATCGTGATCGTGGTCCGATATCGACTGTATATCAATGAGTTTTGTATTTAAATGCATTGAAACTTTTCAGTCTCTGAGGCCTTGAAACTCCTGCCATGGACACAGTCACGTTTGGCAGCAGGGGAAAAGGCACTACTGAAGAAATGGATGACACAAACTTCTACAATAAAAGACTGGACAGACATGATAATGGACTTACGGAAAATAGGAAAAATCACATTCGGACTTAATTTGACAGACTTTGGACCAGGTGGGACTCTTGTTTTGATTTGACTGTCCTGATGAATATTTAGTACTACTTCTGTTCTTATTATTTTGGTTTTTGCTCTCTGGTCGCATTCTGTTCTGTTTTTTAATTGAAAAAAGAAAAGAAAAAAAGAAACTCTTCTACTGAAGAATATTTTTTCTTTGACGTGGCCATCCCAGTTGGAACTGATTTTAAAAATATAAATGTATATGTCTAGATAAACAAACATATGAACATTGTATTTAAAAAGTTGATTTTAAAAAATAGCATTTTTATTGATATATTTATATTTTTTTATTCTTTTAAATGGATCCACCCATTCCAATGGATCCAGGGGCCCAAACAAGGTACATGAATTACAGCTGGAAAATGCAGAAGTTAACTGAATTACCACAATCAAGATTTTATTGCCTTGCCTGGACTGTTCCACAGTATGGCATTAAACATATCTATGTCCATGGAGATATGCAGATGACCAGGCCAAGTTATAGGTCATATCCGTGGAGAAGCGACTGCCTTCGCAATAAACATGCATGTTCTTCAAGGTTTGGCAATAAGAACATCTGTAATTTATTAAATACAAAAGAGACTATGTTTGTGCCATATTGTGGAGCATTTCAGTTCAAATATTAATGGGAAAATATAATGCCTTTTCTTGACAATCTTGGCTGTCACTTGTGTCTTTTCTTTTATGCTAAATTAGGCTCAAGTAAATTGAAGTAAGTAAATCCTTCCAATTCGCGGATTAAGTGCCGAATAACAATGATCTACACTGCATCCTCAGACCATGATCTACCGAGATGATGAACGCCATAAGGCTCTTGTGCCGATAAGAGGCTTACAGTCGCAATATATGTCAGAGAAAGGCTTTTAATTCTGTCTCTGTCTGTCTGTTTGAGAGTGCAGCTTTTCAATGAATGCAAAGGTCGCGTGAGAGGTAAGTCAGCCCAGCAAAATAAGGGGCTTCATTTATTTTACTGTAAGAAAAAGTCAGCGAGCCTCTTCCAGGGCCCACTGCCTCTTGTGAGGTTAAATATAATTATAGCCCTTATGGTCATTACATAGCTGATTAGCTCCCAGCAAGCTTTCAAACCTTTATTTATTTGTGTTTTTCAAGAAAAGTATGAGAAAAATAGATGGGAAATCTACTTCTGGAACACTATTGAGCTCCAAGATAATCTGTAATAAAGAAATAAGATGACCCTATACATTAGACTTTTTCTATTTTTAAACTTTATTTTAAGTTGAATTTACATATATATTTTAAAATCCTCTTAAAATCAAAATGATTGCTTTGGCTCTGCATAAAATGAGTTAATGGAAAAGAAAAGGTAAAATTAAGAATTAACTCTTAAGTGAGTCTAGAAAGTGGAAGAAATAGATCATAAATTTAATGAAAAAGGTACTATTTAGGGTCAACATTTATTTTTATTTTGAGTGTCTTTGGGAGTCAAGAAAGTGGAAACAATAAACATAAATGTAGTGTGAGATCAAGGTCAAAGGGGCCGTGCAGAGGTCAGAAGTCGCTTCAAGCTAAAAAAAAAAGGAGGAAAAACTGTAAAAGGGAATTCTGCTATGGTATTCACTGTACAAGTAAAGTGGTTAATGGACAGTTGATGCAGTGCTGTGAGTGCAAACACCATAGAAGAGAGCTATATACGGTAAATGCAGCTATTTGCTCAGAGAATAATGGACCAAACTTGCATTGCTTTCAGAGGCTGCTCACTCAGAGCCGGACTTGGATTGTCGGTAGTACATTTCCATACGGACAGTTCCACAGATTTTGCATCCACTTTCACTGCCTCGCATCGGCCGCTCGCTGTGGACAGGCTGTCACATGCTACATTGCACCTGGGCGCGTGTTGTGGCCGCATTTCAATAGATTTCAGTGTTGACTGTGACTGGTGAGAGAATAACAATGGATTGCTTTAGGATGTGATCTGATGGAAAAAGGATGCTCTTTTGTTTTTTTAACACTAGCAGAATAATAACATTTGAGCAACTCTGATGCAGGGGGAAGATGGTACAAAAAGTTGGGGTTCTGTCCTTTTGCCAGAAATGATGAGTTATTATTAAAGAATACTTTAAAAATCATCCATTTATTTATTTACTTAATACTTTGTAACATATTCCAGTACTTGGTCTAATCAGAGTACTGTATTCTGAATACTATGCTTTCACGTGAATTGCATTATATCGAGTGAAATGCTACATAGAATTAAAACATCTTGCACCGTTTGTTATGTATATATTTATCCCCAGAGGTGGAAAGTATCCGTTTAGGTATCCGTATTTTATTTTAGTCACTTTTACAGTGAATACTTTTTTACTTCACTTAATTTGAGAGCAAGTGTTTTTACTTTCTACTCAACTACATCTATGAACACGACAAAAATATACTAAGTACTTTCTATACAGTTTGAGTGTTTTGTTTTAGACTTCCGTCCTGGACTTCCGGTCATGGTGGCACATTGAGTGAATGCACCTCACACTGCTGCTGCAAAACTTGGTTTTAAAATCATCATTTGACCCACCTAATCCCAAAGAAAAAGACGAGAGATAAGTAAACAAGGAACCGGTGACAGTACAGGACCAAAACAAAGCTGATGGCCCACGGTTCCATTGGAAAACAGCCCAAATCACAAGCTTACCAAGCTAACCAAGCTAACGAGGTTTACGAGGCTAACGAGGCTAACGAGGCTAACATGGCCAGCAAACCTGACTTGGAGAGCTGCAGTCCCTCCCCACCGGAGATGCGGGGTCCTAGATGGAGACTCTCGCGACTACTTTGCATCGGAAGGGGGAGAGAATGTAATTAGTCATCGGTTATGGCTCAAGATGTCCGTAGTGCAGCGTGCCATGGAGTCTCTTAGAGCCGAGTTGTCGTGCAGTGGCCACTCAGTTGAAAGCAGCAGGAGTAACCGGAGCATGCATGGCGGAAGTCGAGCAGCGTGTTTCAGACAATACAGATGATCTGCTGATAGTAAGGGCCAAGATGGAGGACTGCGGTCCAGGGTGACGACGCTGGTGTTGGAGAACATTAACATGAAAAGTAAGATCCTGGATTTGGAGTCCAGATTCCGTCGTCCTAACCTTAGGCTTGTGGGGGTCTCGGAGGAAGAATAGGGGGTAGATACTGAAAGCTTTTTGGAGAAGATTATTCCTGAGCTCCTTGTGGCTCAGGAGTTGAAGTCCCTCAAGGCACTCCAACTGTCAGGAGTGCCTGGGGATTTTTTTGGGTTGGCCCTTCATTAGGATTGGATTTCCCTCCCTTTTACGATCTTTACCTTGATCAGGTTTTGGGTTTGATGCCTATATCCAGCATGAACTAATCTATGGTGGCGATTGGAATCTTTGCATACAGCCTACATTGGACATGTCGACCTCAAGAGGCACTGGAGGAACACCGAATAAAAAGTTCCGTATCTTATTGAAGAATATAGGTTTGATTGACATATGGAGGGAGATGCTGGCACGCCAGTGTACCCATTTTTCTAATCCACATGCAATCTATTCCAGAATAGACTACTTCTCTATTCTCAATAAGGACAGATCTAAAATCACTCCACCCATCCTTTGGGATGCTTCCAAAGCAGTCTTGAGAGGACAAATTATAGCCATAGCCTCCAAAAAAAAGAAACAAAGGCAGAAAAAGCTAAATGTAGTGCACGAATAAAATGTATTGTTAGAGATTGTTATGCCAAAAAGGGGTTTCTTAAAATGCTACAAGAAATTATAAAGATACGAGGGGAAATTAATGATCTGACATCACAGGAAATAGTTAAGAAAATGTTCTTTATCAAACAAAGCTAATAATGAGAGTGGATAAAAATGTCCTAAATTATTATCTTGGAAACTTAAAAAACAACAAGCTGAAAGAATTTTTTTTTTTAATACGGGACAGGCAAAGTGATGTAATCTTAATAAAACAAGACCAAATTCAATCAGTATTTATATCTAAATTATACCAATGCATTTCTAATCTGGACAAATACTCTACTAAATATATAAAAAATAAGTGGGAGGGAGAGAGTGGTCTTGCTATGACGGACAAAGAGTGGGAAGATGTTTGTACATCCGTGTGGAGGACTACAAAATCACATGTTTGGAGAGAGTTTGTTTTTTCATAACACCATGTCAAAGAGCCCATTACTCACAGGGCGATACAAACTGTTGGAGAACTTGTGGCAGCAAGGAGGCAAACCACTATCACGTGTTCAGGGACTGTCCTGTTGTTCAGAATTTTTGGACTGAAATAAGGATGCACTGCTGACAGCTTTTGACATTGCCATTCACACAATTTTGGATCTATGTACTTTGGCCTAAGATCTCCTGTCATGGACATAGTGAATGGATACCTTTGGAATGTTCTTTTGGCAGCAGGAAAAAAAAGCCATAACAAAGAAATGGATGACGCAGAAACCCCCGACGATCAAGGACTGGACTGATATAATAACAGGAATTAGACAAATGTAAAAACATAACATTTGAACTTAATTTGGAAAAGGACAAATTTGACCAACTCTGGACTCGTTGAAACTAATTTAGTTGATGTTTGTATTATTTTTTGTTGTTGTTATGTTTGTTTTTGTGTTTTATTTTGAAAAACATACACAAAATTTGGTTTATGTTTTATTTTCAATAATTTGGTAAAACTAAACTAAAACTCCAAGCAAAAAAGTGTAGTCTTTTTCAATGTAGTAAAGCAGTTATTGTTGCCAAATCTTGGTTTTCGATTATATATTTTTTTCTGATGTGTGTAGGAGAACATAACTATTTCAATTACTTTTTACTTGCTGTGGGTCCTTCACTCAAATTCTTTTCGAATCCTGGTGCTTGGGAGAGTCGAGTGAAAAGGACTTATATGGACATCTGCAGGTGTTAGGGGAAAGCTGGTGCAAAGAGATTTAAGGCAGGGGTGTGAACATTTTTGATCTTTAAATATAACTTTGGGAGTCGAGTTTGGACAGCTGTGTGGCAGTGATGTAATGCAGGATTTTTGCTATTTTTCCATACAACGTTGCGCTACACAGTGAAATCATTGATACATTGTTGGCCCAGCCGGTTTGTCAAAGTGGAAAATGCATTTTGTGGTTTCCATTCTCTTCTGTGCAATTAGAGAGGATGTGAAACACTGATGCACTAAATATGACAACTAATGCACACACAGTTATTGCTTTCGGCTGTGGTTTTGGCTAATGGCAAAGTGCAATGATGCTGCAACTACAGACTGAAAGTCATACATTTCTCATCTAAAGTTGTGACTTGTGTTTTATTATTCTATTTATGAAACGTTAATAATTTTTTCATAATTTTGGACTGCAGATTAAAAACAAAAAAACAAAAAAACGTAGGTACAAAACTGTCTACCGTATCTAAACTAATGTGCTTAGTTTCCTTCATTTCCTTAATTCCTAAAGTCCTTCATTCCTTAATTTCCTTAAGATCTTTTTATATATATTAAAAGATAGGATGTAGTGGACAAGGCACTGCTGCATGAAATGGGGATGAGAGAGGGTAGGACATGCAGGAAATTGTGAAATCACGTCCCTGGCATGTGTGCTATCCACTCTGCCATGGTGCGGCACAAAATATAAATATAGTTAAACCCCAGAAACTCCTACTGCAGCAGAATTGTATTCCAGAGACCTACATGAGGTAAGTGTTAAGTAAATATCTATAATCTTCCTCTAGAAACATTTTTGATATCCAGAAAAAGAAAATTCCGAAATCATCTCAAAGCTCTGTGTTACATAATCAGCGTTTCTCATAACACGTTTACATTTTCCGTCTCCTCCCGCTTTCCTTTTCGTGGAACAAACAGTGTGCATTAAGATTTCAAAACATAACTGTCTGTTGTATCTGTTGTTTTAGTTTAGACATGGATGTTACCACCCTATTGTAAAAACAGGTCAAACAAACATGTTTTTACGGCTGTCAGTTTCCTGTGAAGCCCTGTCTAATGAAAACCACATCTTTACCCTTTGACACCAGCAGAAGGACTCCTGTCTGGACTATGAGAAGAATGTAACTTTAAATTCCTTGTCCACTCTGATCATTAATATTCGTCACGGTGGCATCGGTTTGAAGTCAGGAGCAGGCCATCTGTTCTTGGTGTTTTGGTTGGCGTGCTGCTCTTTTATTTCTGTTTTTGGAAAATGTATGTTATTCTCCACATGTGATCAGTGCAGCTCGTCAAGATTTGCCGTGACCTCTGATCTTAAGAAGAGATGAGAGGTATACTATAAAAAGGTTAATTTGTTCAACAGGACAGACAGACACAGCAGCAGTAAAGGTAAGGTTTGATGTTTTGTTGAAAAATGTAACTCCCTTATGCTTGAACGGAGGTAATGGTGAAGAGGAGGAGATGAAGAGGATGATGGTTCTGCTCTTAAAACTATAGGCCTTTCACAATTACTATATACACATATCGTTCAATAAGTAATCGATGGAACTCTTGTGCTCAATACGTGTGTTGTTTGTTTTTTTTGCACACATTTTCTGCTGTTGAGCTGTAGTGTCAAATAAGTAACTTCTATGACTAATTAAAGTTATTAATTATGTACTAACATGTTTTATCCTGATATGTATCCATCACAACTCATGTCTTTTAATGATTTCATACATTTAGGAAAAGGGTTTATTGTGATAATCCGGCTTTTGGGTTATTATTTCAGTGGCATGAAGTAGTTTGAATATTATGGTTTATTGTGATTCTTTTATGTAGCAATATATCACACTTTGAAATGTGTCGTCATGTTTGTATTGCACTCTAGATACATTTCATAGATTGATTGATGACAGACCTAGGTGACACGCAACTGAAACCCAAGGAGGATTTAGGGGAGAGAGAGTGCATCAGGTCCCAAGAGGTACCAAGAGGTAGCTTTGCCTGTATTGTTCCACAGTATGGCATTAAACCTGACCTTTAACTTCTCCAGGTGGGTCTTGTCTTGATGGTGATCGAGTGAGTTAAATGCCATAGTGTGGAACATTTTGGGCAAAGCATTAACATCTCCGTGGAACCCCATGTTTATTTGAAAAGTTACATCGTGCAGTTTTAATTCTACAATTTCTGCTTACACTGTGGTAATTGGACTAATATTATATGACTACCGGTACTCTTTTTACGGCTGACAACATCATGCTGCTAAAACCATGACTACTATTGGGGACTAATACCATGATTAATATAGTTTTATTGATTTATTTTTTGAGATAAGATTGTTGAAACTATACTGCTCTGATTGATAGTACAATTAACTTTACCACTTCAATTAAAAATAATATGCACAGCAAAAAGTGCACTGTTTGGCATTTACTGATGAATGAACCCTCTATTTTGTTTCTTTATACTTCATATGCTACTTGGCAAACTCACTTTGAAGTTCAGACAAATGTACCGTTACAAACCACATAAAGATCTTGATACATTTACTTGAACGACAACAGCTACAGAACAAAAGTTAACCCACCAAAGCCATCGGTAAACCCAGATTAAACCCTTCTTCACAGTTGGCCATTAGCCGCAGCTGGACAGGTCCATAAAAGTGACAGAAAGGCACTTTAGTCCATGTTTGCGTTAGCCTCTCTGCCCCATATGTGGTCAACGCTACGAATCAATACAAAAACTCCTGATTTATCATCGGGCCCGAGTCGGCACTGTCTCCCACCAAACTAACTGGCCCCGTTCGCCCATTATATTGTCATGTGTTATGAGTAGTGCCTGGCAACAAACCCGGCAGGATGTTTGAAGAATGACCTATGTAAGGCATTGGTCCACTGCACACTCAAAACAACCATTAGCCCAGACAAGTAGCACCTACATATCTCCCTCATTACCAGTCTGAGGCACGCTGCTGTAAAAACCCTGAACTACAGGCACAGCCAAATGTATTAAGGACAGAAGTGCTCCACAGTCTGATTAAATACAATGATTTGTTATCATAAACATACCCTAAATCCTTTCTCTAGTCTAAATAACTGGCCCAATGCATTAATGACATGTTTAAACACATTTCATGGTGCAATATTGTCATAATATTCATTTTGCGATATTGAACCGAATTGGAGGTATGATACGTTTTTCCTTATAAAATGCCTTGAAAAGTCTTTGGGGTGAATCATTATTGTCAAGATGTTAAAGTGCTTTATAACTAATTTTTCATGATGTCAGGACTGAAATGGAGCAAAGCATCATGGTCTATGTAGTTATCTCTGTTTCTTTAGCTGCTCCTGCAACAATACAATTTATTGGACTTTTGATGATACGATATCACAATATTTTGGATAATGTTTCATTCCTATTACATCCTTTATATTTATTTTATTTATTTATTTTTATATAAGTAAGGAATAGTAAAATATAAGACCTATTTTTAAAGAAAAGACTGAAAAGATGAGAGAACGCAATTATTCTTCTTCTGGATGTGTGACATTTTGGAAGGTTATTCTAATTTAACAGAATTTCTTTAAACCTTGTAATAAAGCGCACAGCTAATCTCTGAACAGAGGAAACTTTTTCTCTGTGGGCCTCAAGGAGATGCAGCTTCATATATTGCACTCCAAGCAAAACAAGCAAAACAAGAGATTTATAGATTAAACCATTTTTTAAAGTAGGCCTAGGTTAGCAACACTTGATTTTGCTGTTGAAAAATTGGGTGGGGCTTCAGTCAAGACTTATTTCCTACAGCTAAAATGAATTAAACAAACTTTAAACAACATGCGTGAAGTTATGATTGAAAGTTATTATGGTGCTTTCAAATGTACTTCATGAGCCGGTAGAAAATCTAATTGTGTGCAGCTATTCTGGTTTGTTATCTTTGAATTTTCTCATTCCACATTCTAGACTGTTAACAGGCAAATATGATTATAAACCCCAGTATTAAATCATTTTGAATCTCATTTGAAAAGCGATGTAGTCCACTCCACGTTGATCTGCAAAAAGGGCTCTGGCTCAAATTCAAAACTAAAAGCATGTGTGTTTTTTTTCCGCTGTAGAGAAAACTGTAATAATTTCACTCCATGAACAAGTGCCACACTTTGCAACACACTGTATTTGACTAGATCCAAGCAACACCTCACAACTCCTGTTTTGCATGCCAGTGGTACAACTACCAGATGGTGGTTATGCCTCCATTTTTGTTGTTAACATACAAATCAACAATGGAAAGTCTGGTGCTGCTGAGGAAATGTGAAAAATCAATGCAACAGTACATTGTCTCTGCTTACTAACAAGCCAAATCATATTTACTTGCTATAAAGTATCCCAATATGGTGGATTTTTCATGAATAAAATTAGACTTTGTGTTCATTTTCGGTCCGATGCTAGTTATACGAAATTCAGATGACAGAAAAATAACAACAACATCCATCCATCCATCCATCTTCTTCCGCTTTATCCGGGTCGCGGGGGCAGCAGTCTAAGCAGGGACTCCCAGACTTCCTTATCCCCAGACACTTCCTCCAACTCCTCCGGGGGGATCCCGAGGCGTTCCCAGGCCAGGAGAGACATAGTCCCTCCAGCGTGTCCTGGGTCTTCCCCGGGGCCTCCTCCCGGTGGGACATGCCCGAAACACCTCCCTAGGGAGGCGTCCAGGAGGCATCTGGAACAGATGCCAGAGCCACCTCAGCTGGCTCCTCTCAACGTGGAGGAGCAGCGGCTCTACTCCGAGCTCCTCCCGTGTGACTGAGATCCTTGGAGGTGCTGATTCTCATCCCAGCTGCTTCACACTCGGCTGCAAACCGTCCCAGAGCATGTTGCAGGTCCAGGTTTGATGGAGCCATCAGGACAACATCATCTGCAAACAGCAGAGATGAGATCCTGTGTTCTCCAAACCGGACCCCCTCCGACCCCTGACTGCGCCTAGACACGGTCGAAAGCCTTCTTGAGATCCACAAAGCACATGTGGACTGGTTGGGCAAACTCCCATGAACCCTCGAGCACCCGATGGAGAGTATAGAGCTGGTCCAGTGTTCCACGACCAGGACGAAAACCACTCTGCTCCTCCTGAATCCGAGGTTCGACTATTGTTCGGATTCTCCTCTCCAGTACCCTGGAAATAGACCTTACCAGGGAGGCTGGGGAGTGTGAGCCCTCTATAGTTGGAACACACCCTCCTTTCCCCCTTCTTGAACAGAGGGACCACCACCCCGGTCTGCCAGTCCAGAGGCACCGTCCCCGACCGCCACGCGATGTTGCAGAGGCGTGTCAACCAAGACAGTCCTGCAACATCCAGAGACTTTAGGTACTCGGGGCGTATCTCATCCACCCCCGGAGCTCTGCCACCGAGGAGTTTGCCAACAACCTCAGTGACTTCGGCTTGGGTGATGGATGAGTCAGCCTCTGAGTCCTCAGTCTCTACTTCCTCTTCGGAAGACGTGACAGTGGGATTTAGGAGGTCCTCAAAGTACTCCTTCCACCGTCCGACAACATCCCCAGTCGAGGTCAGCAGGTCCCCACCCGCACCGTAAACGGTGTTGGTGGAACACTGCTTCCCCCTTCTGAGGCGCCGGACGGTTTGCCAGAATTTCTTTGGGGCCGACCGATAGTCCTCCTCCATGGCCTCCCCGAACTCCTCCCAGCCCCGAGTTTTTGCCTCTGTGACAGCACGAGCTGCGGCACGCCTGGCCCTCCGATACCCGTCACCGGCCTCAGGAGTCCCACAAGCCAAAGAGGCCTGATAGGCCTCCTTCTTCCGCCTGACGGCATCCCTTACTTCCGGTGTCCATCACCGGGTTCTGGGTTTGCCGCCGCGACAGGCACCTGAGACCTTGCGACCACAGCTCCTAGCAGCCGCATTGACAATGGAGGTCGAGAACATGGTCCACTCGGACTCAATGTCCCCAGCCTCCCCCGGGATTTGGGAGAAGCTCTCCCGGAGGTGTGAATTGAAGACCCTGCTGACAGTGGGCTCCGCAAGACGTTCCCAACAGACCCTCACTATACGCTTGGGCCTGCCAAGTCTGTCCGGCTTCCTCCGCCGCCAGCGGATCCAACTCACCACCAGGTGGTGATCGGTTGACAGCTCCGCCCCTCTCTTTACCCGAGTGTCCAAGACACGCGGCCGAAGGTCAGATGACACGACAACAAAGTCGATCATTGATCTCCGGCCTAGGGTGTCCTGGTGCCACGTGCACTGGTGGACACCCTTGTGCTTGACCATGGTGTTCGTTATGGACAGTCCGTGACTAGCACAGAAGTCCAATAACTGAACACCTCTCGGGTTTAGATCGGGGAGGCCGTTCTTCCCAATCACCCCTCTCCAGGTGTCACTGTCATTGCCCACGTGGGCGTTGAAGTACCCCAGTACAGAACAACGGAGTCCCCGGTCGGTGCACTGTCCAGTACCCCTCCCAGGGACTCCAAGAAGGCCGGGTATTCAACACCGTTGTTCGGCCCGTAGGCCGACACCACAGTGCGAGACCTGTCCCCAACCCGAAGGTGTAGGGACACGACCCTCTCGTTCACTGGGGTAAACTCCAACACATGGCGGCTGAGCTGTGGGGCAATAAGCAAGCCCACACCAGCCCGCCGCCTCTCCCCGTAGGCAACACCAGAGAAGTGGAGCGTCCAGCCCCTCTCGAGAGGATGGGTTCCAGTGCCCAAACTGTGCGTAGAGGTGAGGCCGACTATATCTAGTCGGAACCGTTCAACCTCCCGCACAAGCTCAGGCTCTTTTCCCCCCAGCGAGGTGACGTTCCATGTCCCCAGAGTTAGTCTCTGCGTCCGGGGATCCGGTCGTCGAGGCCCCTGCCATCGACTGCCGCCCAGATCCCACTGCACCAGCCCTTACGGATCCTCCTGAAGGTTGTGGGTCCACGGGAGGACGGCCCCACGTCACTCGTTCGGGTTGCACCCGGCGGGCCCCATGGGGAAAGGCCCGGCCCCATGGGAAAGGCCCGGCCACCAGGCGCTCACCGCCGAGCACCCACCCCAGGCCTGGCTCCAGGGTGGGGCCCCGGTAACGCCAATCCGGGCGACGTAACTGGCCTTGGTTTTTTTCTCATCATATGGGGCTTGTGAACCGATCTTTGTCTGACCCGTCACCCAGGACCTGTTTGCCTTGGGACCTACCCTACCAGGGGCTTGAAGCCCCGGACAACATAGCTCCTGAGATCATTTGGGCGCTCAAACCCCTCCACCACGTTAAGGTGTCAGTTCAAGGAGGGGGGAAAAAATAACAACCACCTTTTCTAATACCATATTTGCTACTGTTGGTCACTAAAATAATTAAATGTTATTTGTCACATTTTTACATTTAAATATTTGATGGTAGATGAAAATTTATTTATCTAGATCATCTTAAAAAATTGCTTTGGATCAATGTAAAATAACTAAATGGAAAAAGGTTAAATAGGGTCAACATTAAAAAAAAATTGTGTACTTTAGTCCAACTCCAACCACGTCAATTAATTTAATATAATATATAAAATACCATTAGTATAATATTTTTCTTTTTCAATAACAGTCTGGTTTGGGGGTTTAATTCCTCCCTCTATTGTTTTTTATAATACTATAGAAAATGTTCCGAGCTGAAAAACTGATTGTCAGGTTTTTTCTGGCGTTTTCTGCTGGATCACCTGCTTTGATAAATTAGTGGAAAAAGGGGCTGTGTTTTGCTTTTTGCTTGATGTTATTAATCTGGGGTCGTGACATAAAACATACACATCAAAAAGAACGCTAAAAATCTCACACTGTTACAAAGACCCAGAGTTCAAAATGTCAACTATCAAAGCTTTCATGTAAACCTGTGGAAGAATGGGTGAAGCCGCAAACACAATAGCCACCTTCTAAAAGCAGTACGGTTTACAGCCCTCTGCCTGCCTCTGTCCCACCAGGTCTGCTCAGGACGGGCTTTCAAGTCGCCTCTCTGCTGTTCTCCTTTTTCACTTGTACCACGGGCAGAAGAAAGGCTGCGCTTGTGAGGGGCCGAGGTAGAAATTATGTACGAAAGAGCACATTTAACACGATCACAGGGTTCAGATGTCAGCTCACAATGGGGCAGAACCAGGAGGACGGGGCGAGGGGGACAAAGGGTCAGGTACACAGCAGCAGCAGCAGTAGCAGAAGAAGAATATAAAACAGGTCTAAAACTGGCTCTGAAGTAAGAGACTGAAAATATTTCATTTTGGCATTAATCAAGGTCTTTAACAAAACAATATATTTCTAGGGCTGAAGCTGATCATTTAATATACTCTCACTCTATTGACAATGTTGATGCATCCATTTAATTAATGATTGACAGGCAGACACAAGCAAGTTTATGTAAATATTGAATAAAATGTAAACATAATCTGCTTATTTATTTATATTTACTGATTGTGATGGATCATCATTTTCAGTTACATTTTTCTTATTAACAACCAATGAAACTGGCTTCCAATATAAATTTTCATGAATGAGACTTAATGACTGCTCAATCTCCATATTAAATTAGAACTAAACTGGGACTAAACCAGGATTAGAAGGGACCAAACCAATTATAGAAATATAGAAATCTGAAATCAGAACAAGTGTGAGTGAACGCACCCGTTCTTGGTTTAGTTTAGTCAATGGAGTTCAACATAAATACATTTTATTCAAAGTATTCCTCCAAAGCCTGAACCAAATGCTTTCACTGACAGAGAATTGGCCCTCAACCTCTCAATTTGAAACCATTGAATCTCAAATGTATTAATACTATGTCCCTAAATCAGGTCCAAACCACCTCAGAAAAACCAGGCTTACTGCTTTATTTCCAACTAGACTTAAGAAGTCAGGCTTTGCAGACATCTATCTCAAAGCTCACGCAGAGCTTCTCCAGAGCAGGCTCGACTGCTACACAAATCCCCACACTGACTGAACAGGATAACTCAATTTAAGAAATTGGAATAACACAAAATAAAAACTTGGTCAAATAACGGATCCAGCAATGGACCTCTGAAATGCAATGACTTTTTAAACCAAATGTGTCAGAAAAGCTTCCAGAGGAAATACTTTGATCTCATCATCAAACCCACAACAGAGTGGAGTAAGAGTGAGGCAGAGAGCTTTCCTGTCGTGTCTCCAGAGTTCAGCTGGCTTTTGGATGCTCGGGCTGCTGGACACAGAGGAGTATTTTGTCGTGAGGGCCATTACTCTCCTCAAACTGCTTTGATACATGGTCCAGCTGACCCTATACATGACAAATCCTCTGGCACTTGAGACCTCTGACTGAGACACAGAAGCGCTGAGAAAACGTTTCTGAAAATGAACTTGAATTTCCTTTTGGGATGAATAAATCATCTCCCACCTAATCCAGGTTTATGGAGGTAGCAACATTTCTGAAACAGGAGGCCTATGTTATGGTGCATGAAAAGGTTCATATGTCAGCTCACAATGGGACAGCACCAGTGGGACAGGAGCGAGAGGGCGAGAGGTTGGATACATGCAGGAGCAGCAAAAAGGCCCTCAGCGCTGAATGAAGTCCGTAGAGAGGAGCTGGAGCAGGTGGGAAACACTCAGGGGAAGTCAGAGTGGGAATAGTCTGACTTTCATGATGAAGGCGAAAAGCATTCTGGAGCCACATGGGGTTATCAGGTTGCACAACAAACACTGACAATAGATATTTGAGGATTAATTGTACCCATATAAACGGATTTGCAAAGCCACACAACATAAGAAAAGTGTTAAAATATCTTTAAAATAATAAGCTGACACTGGACAGTTTTCGTTTTTGGCTCCAATTATCAAAATGTCCTAAATGTCTTAATGGGTAAGTGTTTTTTTTGTTTGTCCTGGTAATGTACAACTTGGTTTGGTTTTTTTTTCAGTTTTGTATAAAAAAGAAGATTTATGAAACAAAAAAAGTGGTCAAACAAATTATATTTTAAAGATTAAACATTAAACCTGTATGGAATTTACTTTTGAATTATTGTGTTAAAAAAAGGTGTTACAATAAAGATTGGATGTGCCACAACAGTTTCAGCAAAAATAAGTGGGAAAAAAGGAATTTTATATGAGTTAAGTGTATGCAACCTACTCAAAACCCTACTCAAAAAGTGCCCATTTTGGACATGGTTTTCGTTCATTCATGCATTTTGATAACAGACAGTTCAAGTGGCATGGACCTGGTCTAAATGGATTTTTAGTTGGTACAAAAATATATTTCCAGATCTGTGAAAAACACAAAATGAAACATTCATGGAGAATTGCAGAAAAGAATAGCAATGAACTGCAACTTTACCTTTAACAAAAGCGATTTATAATTCACAATTTCATCTTCAAATGTGTCCTTGCATTCTTTTTACCCGTGAAAATGTGTATTGTCCTTGCTTCGTGGACAAAAGACCGGTCTTTCTCATAACAAGCTTATGTCTTTGAGTGCTGTTGAGTATAATGCAATACTGTTGAAGATCTCAACACTTATATAATATGCCCACATTTATATTATTGCCATTCCATCTCACATAAGAACTCTTCAGGTAAAATCCAATCATTTCTTAAGACTTTTGTAATAACACAACAAGCATAATACAATATTTATTTTTTTCTTCTCTTTCATGGACTTATGTTTGATTGACTGAAGAAATTAATAAAACCCGCAGCTGGTATTCTTTAATCTAAGAAGGATTTAGATCTTGCACCCAAATATCAGTTTGTCTGATTGAAAACCAATCCACCAAGCTTATCTGGCCAGCGTGTCTGCACTTTCAGTTCCTCTCAAAAGGGATAGGTTTCCATATTACCAGCCGTTAATTATTCATCGGTGCTTGCTTGGCGCCTCAGTTGGAAAATAAAGCAAATCTATTGGAGCAGTGATACAGAATAGCGCCTTTGACCTTTCCGCTGAACCCAGAGCCATTGTCCATTCGACTCCCACAGCGGGAAACAGTGAAATCGTACCTCAAGTGGAGATTAATTCTTAGATGTGCGAAAGAAAATGCATGCAGTCACAGCGCCACGGCCCATAAAGTGGCAGGACACTAGTGCGCGCAGTGCTTGACGAGGCAGGTACAGTTCCCATTGTAATGTGCAAAATGATATCTCTCCAGTGTTGCCATCTCTGTTACAGGGGGAAAAGATTGTCTTACGCTTGTGGATTTGCTTCGCAGGACACAACAAATGAGCTAGTGCTGCCTGGCGTTCACTGGCTTTCGGTCCACACGGAGATCCAATCCATAAAACCAGGGCTATAGCTCTGTGTGTTTTAGAGAAGGTGTTAAAAGTTTGAGTTGAGATTCTAGAGAGGTGAAACACTTTTGGGTCAGTGCCTCTGATCGTGTTATTCCAGTATGTTTGTTGCAACTTGCATTTCTACATGTTGAGTTAGTTTATTTATTTGAGACAGGGACAGTGCACAGTATATACATTATAACCTTATTAGGAGAGATGCAGGTTGTAGCTCAAGTACTAATATCCACCTGTAGTCCCTGGACAGGCTGATGTTAAGTCCCACTGAGGGAAGTATGTCTTAACCATAACCATATTCAGCAACTGATTAACCAATATTTTCCCATTAATACATTTTTAATTACTTCCCAGTTGTGTAAAAACGATAAAGATGGATAAGCATTAATGTTGTGGTTCATCAAACAATACAGAACCTCGAGACAACTGTTCAACATGATTTCATTCAATATTACAGAACAAAATAAAGATGTATTCAAACTTAAGGTACGTTAAGTTTATGAAATGCCCCTATGAAATGCGATTGGTCATATTCGTGCTTTAGAAGTCCATATAAATACACAGGAATCATACACTGAAGTCACTTTGCCTGCTATTTATTCAGTCCACATGCTGTACTCGACATAACCAGTCATGGCTACTTTTGTACTAAATGGTATAACACGCTAAAGCCACAAAATACGCAAATTCTGTGCACGCTGCACTTTACATAGAAATAATTTTGTTTTGTAGCCCTGAATTTTGACTCTTCTTGCAGTCTAGTCTTTTGTTTTTATTGTAAGTTTCTATTCTCCTGCTAATCTTAAAATGTGCATTGCAACACATTTTTAATGATAATGCATTTGCTTTATATAACGTAGCATTTATTATTTTCCTCTATAATTCACTGGATTCGTGAATATTCTCAATCTAGAAGCATTCAGTCACCCTATTTCAACCATTATTTGGTTGAGAATGTATTCAAAAAGTCTCACTGTACAATAGAGATAATCTTTTGACTTGTCAGCTACTAAAACCATGGTTAGTCGCAGCCCTACTGTGTGCGACACAAACACATATAAGTCTAGTCAATAGTTTGTATGTAATAATAATTAACTTATGTTATAGCTTGAGTTTAAGTGGAGTTTTCCAGCCATTGAATTCAACTCTGGGGCAGACTAAAAGCCTTTTAACCTCAGCTCTTCCATAGCATTTTTAAAGGTTGCTCATTGTTACTTTACAGTTTCATGCATCATTGCTGATACTAGCGGTGATCAGCTTTTTGTGTCTGGACCCTCCGATCACCACCAAACACACACTCACGACACACATTCACACTAGGCAAGGTGGACTTTGTTTTCAATCCAATAGCAATCTTACTAAACAATTTAATGTCACTTCAAATAAATGCATACACCTTTGTCGACTGTTATTTTATTATTTTTTCATCTTTGTCAAAATAAAGCAGCACATTAAAACAACAAATCCGCTACTTCATATTTATAATACATTACATTTATTTTTAATGCATCCAGTTAACAAATCTGAAGAACATGTACAGTGGATATGTCTTAGACCAGATCAACAGGTGCTCATTTGGGGATCATTTTTATGAGTTGACATGTTGTCTAAGCCCTTTAGGTTTAGTGTCCCAGTGAAGCAGACACTTTAAAGTTCAGGAAGCACACTGGATCTGCGCGGTCAGCGAAGTCTGCCATGGAAGCGGCGGGACAAGCTCTGCAAGTAAAAAAAAAACAATCATTACAAGTGCATTAATATATAGTTGACCGCAGTGAAATAGTCAGGGCGTTTACATGCAGGCAGGAAAAGCAGACAAGTTGCCATGTCCTTTTTTAAAAATCAATTGTCAAAGGTAAACCTCGATTCTCCCAAAACCACCAGGTGAAATTGTCCCGAACACTCCTACTCCGATGCATGCGAACAGTGCAGTCCAATAAAGACTGGAGCAGACTAGGGGAGGTGTTGAACTGCATGAGGTAAGAAGATGCCACGAACATTGTTGACACTTGTTTGGACGTGTACTCGCTCACTTTAGATCAGTGGAGATGCCAATCTACGGCCGGTTCACAGCGAACTAGCCCGTGTGGTTTTGTTTTGATACACAGAGTTAAATGAAAGTGAAAAGGGTCACTGTGTTTAATTGAGCATTAGAGAACAAATAACGTGTGAGCAACGTGCTTATTCTGCAAGTCTGAACATCAAATGCTCTGTGTTATAAAGATTGCTTATCTAGGTTTGACAAAAGTGTGGTTGTGTGTAGGATACGCAGGTTTTTATGAGCAGCTGTAGCTGCAAGGTATTGGTGCTATTGCTGAATTACTAGTCGACCTTTAACGTCTCTCAGCCCTGCTCCTCTTCGGTTCTTATAGTTGCATATACTGGGGCAAGACCGGTCTGACAGGTTTTGGGTAAGGGACTAATTAAGTTTGAATGTTTTGAGCAGGCTGACGTCTTTGTGTATAAACGTAAATGTAGTGAGTGCATGCTTTGTTTGAATTTTTAGGTGTGTTAACCCTTTACAAATACAGTGGGTACAGAAAGTATTCAGACCCCTATACATTTTTCACTCTTTGATTCATTGCAGCCATTTGCTAAAATCAAATTTATTTTTATTTCTTATTAATGTACATTCAGCACCCCATCTTGACAGAAACAAACAGAACTGTAGACATTTTTGCAATTTTATTTAAAAAGAAAAACTGAACTATCCCATGGTCATTAGTATTCAGACCCTTTGCTCAGTAGAAGCGCCCTTTTAAGCTAGTACAGCCTTGTCTTGTTGGGAATGATGCAACATGTTTTTCACACCTGGATTTGGGGATCCTCTAAATTCTTCCTTGCAGATCCTCTCCAGTTCTGTGAGGTTGGACGGTGAACGTTGGTGGACAGCCATTTTCAGGTCTCTCCAGAGATGCTCAATTGGGTTTAGGTCAGGGCTCTGGCTGGGCCAGTCAAGAATGGTCAGAGTTGTTCCGAAGCCACTCCTTTGTTATTTTAGTTGTGTGCTTAGGGTCATTGTCTTGTTGGAAGGTGAACCTTTGGCCCAGTCTGAGGTCCTGAGGACTCTGAAACAGGTTTTCTTCCAGGATATCTCTTTGCCGCTTTAATCTCTCCTTCAATCGCAGTCGTCCTGTCCCTGCAGCTGAAAAACACCCCCATAGCATGATGCTGCCACCACTAATGTTGCACTGTTGGGATTGTGTTGGGCAAGGGATGAGCAGTGCCTGGTTTTCTCCACACATACCTGTTAGCATTAACACCAAAAAGTTCAATCTTGGTCTCATCAGACCACAGAATCATATTTCTCGTAGTCTGGGAGTCCTTAATTTGTTTTTTGGCAAACTCTATGCAGGCTTTCATGTCTTGCACTGAGGAGAGGCTTCCGTCGGACCACTCTGCTATCAAGCCCCGACTGGTGGAAGCCCGTGGAAGTAGTGTGAAATGGGGGATGAGAGAGAAGGGAGGACATGCAGTAAATTGAGTAAAAACTCATGACACTGTGGCAGGCTGCACTTGGAGCCTGACATACGTGTGCTGTGACCTAACCACTAGACCACCGGGCAGCACGTAAGCAGCAGCAGTAAGTTCTTATGGAGACAGGTGGGGGCCTTTCCTTATCAAGTCCAATCAGTTTAATTAAACACAGCTGGACTTCAATGAAGGCGTAGAACCATCTCAAGGAGGATCAGAAGAAATGGACAGCATGTGAGTTAAATATGAATGTCACAGCAAACGGTCTGAATATTTATGACCATGTGACATTTCCGTTTTTCTTTTTTTAAATACATTTGGAAAAATGTCTACATTCCTGTTTTTTTCTGTCAAGATGCGGTGCTGAGTGTACATTAATGAGAAATAAAATGAACTTCTTTGATTTTAGCAAATGGCTGCAATGAAGTGTGAAGAGTGAAACATTTAAATGGGTCTGAATACTTTATCTAGTAATTGTCACGTCTGTGAAAAGGCAAGAAGCTTCATTACATGACGCCACTGAAAAATGTGTTAAAAATGTATTAAAATGACATTGCTACTTTAAAATTGTAATAAAAGTAATGTCTCACATTAAACTTAGCTTCTATGGTAGCACTAAAATATAGGAAATAGCTACCCCCTTTGGAAACTAATTTTAATCATGCTAAAGAGGTAGTGAATATAAATGCATTCTCTAGCAATGTGAATTTTCTTTTGTATATAATTAATGATTAGTGTTTTCATCTCTGTGTCATGTTATTTTGTTTATACAACTTATATATAAAATCTAAGACAAAAGCCACAAAACAAGTGTAGCAAGTACAAATCTGTCTCAAGTCTGGCACGTGTCAATAACAGTGACTAGGGACTCAAATTTTGAAAGGTATGCATCCATTGCTTCCATTGCCTAAGTTTTATGTCCTAGTTAGATAATGGGATGTTAATGTTGCAAATAATTTGCAGACATAATTCACAATTCTTAATTAAACTCAGTCCAGTGTTTATAAACGGTCGGACAATCCCAACACATACTTGACTGCTCCAATTCCTCCTGCAACAAGTATTTCCCTAATAGTGTACACATGACATGTTTTAGGATACTCTGATACATTTTCCCAACGGAATTCTTTCCAAACGTGAGATTTTTTATTTCTCCACTGAGATGCATATAGGTTATGTTTGGCTAACCTGTCATTTAAGCACACGAGGTGCAGAGTTAGTCTCGTGCTCTCGGCGGCTGGTAATACTGCTGCGTGGGTCTGCTCCGCCTGGGCTGACCGTCTCCGCCCCGACGGAACTCCATTGAGCTGTCGTAGTAGCCGTCTTCTTCATCCTGACAATTCAACAGGAAAAGAGCGTTCAGTGGTGGGGTAAAATATTTTCTATGAAGCCAGTAATTATTTGTAAATGTTTGACTTTTCGAAAAATAAAAAATAAAACATTGGACTAGCAATGTTACTTCACTACTTCAATGTCATTAACTTGAAAAATGCATCTTTATTCACTAATTCAGAGGAAATTGCTGATGTAGTAGGATTTATACATTTTATTTGCAAAGACAATCCAAAAAATGGAGTAGAAAAGAAATAAAAAAAAACTGAAGAAACTATCTAGTCCAAGCTATGAAGACGCTTTGAGAAAACATGTTGAGATGTGTGAGAAAGTGAAAACTGAATTGGTAACTTGCCCCTTTCTTACCAGACCATCAGCAGAAACAGGTTTGATGTTGTCCAGTAAGATTTCTTCACAGTTTCCATAATCACTGAACACCACCACTGCCGTGGAGCCAGACGGGTGCACTGCGTCTATCCTGGCGTGGTAAAACTTCACACAAAGAGAAACAGAAAATAGACCATATTCTTTTACATAAAATCATAATAAAACTACCAAAACCTGCAAAAATATCAGATACAAATTTAAGTAGTACCCTGAAATGGTATGAAGTGATATTTCTGAAGTGTAGTTAAAGGGGCTGTACCCAATTTTTTCATGTAATATTGTAAATCTGGTTTTGCCCCAATTCAGATATATTGTAAAAGCAGCTCTTAGGGTCAAAATAAGACTGCCGTTTGCTCTCTGCATCTTAACTATATGACATTGAAAATGCTACGTGAGCATGTCGTTTCTTAGCTTTACTGTGACGGTAAACTCACCTCTGTCTGCTGAGACTTGTGAAAACCGCTCAAACTCTTACTAGGATGCTAGGAATGCATTAGGTGAACAATAAATGTGGACCTCTGCCAACCGTTTAAACTTAACTAGTTTTGTTTTTCAACTTCTTAAAACAGTAAAAATCTGGTACAGCACAACGCTAGGTCATTTATGAGCAAGTTAAACTACCTTGTTGTCTTCCCAGTACAGGGCTAGACACTGATCCCCGGGTCTCCAAATGTGTTGAGCACTGTGACTCCTCTCTTGTGCTCGGTGACCTCTGCCCTGCCCCGCCTGCCGCCTGTTAGACCCTCTGTTACTGTTACTGTTGTTCTTCCTGGGGGGAGGGTCTCTATTGGGGGGCACACTCGAGTTTGGCGGCGGTTTAATTGGCCCAGTCCGTTTGTGTTCAACGTCCCCATTTTGGAAACACAATGGCTCCCCTGCGTTGAATCCTGAGTTACCTCCGCCTCCTCTTGTGTTAAAGTTAGCAGGTCCATTATCCCGCTGTAGCTTGTCAAAATGTTCTAAATTCAGCCGTTCCCCTTTGCCTTTCCTCCTGTTGTTGGGATTTGTGTCGTCAAATCTGTTGTCGGAGCGTTTCGGCCCGCTTCTTCCCTCTGAGTCATTGCTAATCGCGGCGTTATTAGTCATCTTGGGCGTGGGGGCGAGGTCTTTAGGCCCTTTCCGGTGAGTTGCGTTCACACCGTCTCCATTCCGCGACTGGTGTTGTTGGAAAGTCCCGCTAAAGTCCGACGGATTCTGGGGTCCCTTTGATCGGGAGAATGTTTGGGAGAAAGTAGAAGCGGCCTGTTCTTCGTGGGATCTCTCGTGACCTTTCCAGTGCGGAGGTTGCGCGGCGGTCGTGGGTGTGGAAACGGAGACAGGATCTTGGCCTGGTTTTGGAAAGTCTGTGTCTCTATGGAAACGAGGGGGCCTGTCGTTCCTCTGCGGCCGGTGGTCGTTGTGGGAGGTAAACCTGCTCTGAGCTGGGCCTTTGGAGTAGGTGTCGGAGTTAGAAAAATTTGGTTTGCCGTCATGTCGTTGAGGTGCATGGCTCTTTGGCTCTGCAAAAATATAGTTGAATTACTTATTATGTAGTAAATCATGAGTCATTGCCAAAAAATTGAATACGTATACACAAGTTTAGCAACATTGTGTAACAATATGAATTTTATATAGTCATATTTATCACCTTAATTTATTTATTTTTTACACGTGCCTTATTTTATCATAGTTTGTGCTTATATTCTTCATTGTTTTATGTTGTGCCCATCGCCAAAGCAAGTTCCCAGTTTGTGAATTTTGTTCTCTGACAATGGCAATAAAACATATGTGGTTCTGCCCGAGGTTTATACTTTTTTCCAAAATGGTTTTGTAGTTTTTCCTTGCCGAAAAGAAGGGTCTAAGTCAGAGGATGCTGGGATATTATCCCTTTGTGAATTTCCTAGAAACACCGTTTAATCCGTTTCTCACTGTCGCCCTTTGAGGCAAATGCCGTTTGCGGTTTAATTGAATATTCTGATTCTAACAAGTAACAGAGTGAGATTAGGTTATATTGACAAAATACATGCAACAAGTGGTGCTTGATTGCCAACAAAACAAGATTTTTTGTAATTATAAAACGTAATTTGAGAAATATTGTGCATTACTATGTTGCTTTTCATGGGTTTCATTCAAAAATAAGTGCCGTTGCAATATAACAATCATGATCAACACTTTTTAAAACTTTTGAAAGTTGAAAAGTCCTCAGCAGTCACCTCCAGAGTCTCACTCTAAAACCTACAAATCAAGTTAGAAATCTGGAGGTAATAATGGACTCAGACTTGAATTTTAACAGCCATGTCAAATAAAAAAACATCAGCCTTTTACCATCTAAAAAAACAGCCAAAATCAGAAGTATATTGTCTAAAGCAGACTTGGAGAGACTTATCCATGCGTTTTTCTCTAGTAGATTAGACTACTGTAACGGTCTGCTCACTGGCCTCTCCAAACGAGTTGTAAAACAGCTGCAGTACATCCAGAACGCTGCTGCTCGGGTCCTGACTAGAACCAGGAAGTACGATCACATTAGTCCTGTGCTCAGGTCTCTTCATGGACTGGGCTCCCTGTGGCTCAGAGAATAGACTTCAAAGCAGCTTGCTTGTATACAAGTCTCTCCAAAGTACATCTTGGACATTTAGTGTCATATGAACCATCTCTGATTCTGAGGACCTCAGGGACGGCCTCCAGAGTCAGGACTGAACATGGGGAATCTGCGTTTCAGTTTTATGTAGCTAAAATCTGGAGCAGTCTTCTTGAGGATGTGAGCAGGTCTCTACTCTGGCAATGTTCAAATCTAAGCTAAAAACTGCTTTGTTTGGCTGTGCATGTGACTGAAATATTTTTCTTGCACTCTTCTCTTTTATGTCTTGAACTATTTGACGGATAGCCTGAAAATGGCACCTTTAAATTTCTTTAAATTAAGATTTTGTTGATTTCTGCCATGTCTTTATGATTTGAATGCATTTTTTTCCTGTTGTGTGAAGCACTTTGAATTGCGCTCTACAAATAAACTTGCCTTGCCTCAACATGTCACCTATAAACAGGAAGGGAACCCAGTGTATATGTTCAAATAATTTAAAACAAAAAACGTGAGATTTGAAGGAATCAGGCCACGACTTCGTTCTAGACGTTTACGACTCACCATCAACAGAGAAATTTCCCATCTTGGACTCCAAAAGTTCAAAGTGCTTGGTCCAGAAGGCTTCCACCTTCCTTCCTCAGATATCATCATTCCTGAGCGACCTCTTCCTCTACCCCTGGCTGGCAACAAAAACACACAACAACAAAAAGAACAAAATGAAATCAAACTGAAAAAATTACAGTCGAAATGAAATGGACAACATTTGAAAAGCTGAATGACTTGCAGCCACGCCAATAAAAAGCTTTCATAATGGCCTCTTTTACACTTGTTTTACCACATAACAGTAAAAACGCACTCGCAGTCTCTGATCAAACATGTTGCCGCGGGTAGATTTTGAGAGCTGAAATAAACACCACCCGTGTCTGCTGGTATTCAACCATGTCTCTCTAAAGCGCTTTTGTGGGCACAGTGAAATGGCAAAGGGTGATTGTATTTTGTGGAAGATGGTGATCCTTAGACCCATTCTCTGTGAATTTGAAATGCTCCATTCTTCATTCTCCTCCCTCCTCCCTCCTCCTCCTCCCCATTCAACATGAACAAGGTGCTTCTAAGGCACGCTACATTTGTCTCAGGGTCAAAAGAAGAACAATTTGTGTGTTTGTGTGTGTGTTGTTGTTGAGGCATACTGACCTCTTGGCTGAAACTTGTTAGATTCGGGTACGGTGGGACTTGCCCTGTTTCCACACTGACCGGTCAGGAGGCTGTTAAGTGCCACCTCCAGGTTGTTGTTATTGTCCATCAGCGCTTGCCGGGCGGCCTCCCTGTTAAAGCCCATCTCCATGATGTCTCTGAGAGCGCGCTCGTCCACCTGAGCACAAAGACACACAGGGAAAACAAAAATAAAGCATATCCGTGAGAAGGCAAGAGAGAAGCTTCCTGGAATAAGACTGCAGAGTATTTACTAGTAATGAACATACACAAAGTGAATAGCTTTTATGTGTGAAAAGGCTGTGCTAATTGCATTTGAGCCGAACATGAAAGCAGCACTGAACTTAAGGGATCACAGGAAAATACCAGTACATTTCCCACAAAAATATATTTTCAGAAAAGGCTCACGGATTTGAAGTTTAGAGAGTCAAGAAAAATGATCAAATATTTCCAGTGGACAAAATTCACAGGCTAGGAACTTGCTTTGGTGATTCAGTGCAACATACGACGATGAACAATAATAAAAGCAAGCTATATTAAATAAGGCATGCATTAAGGAAAAACAAAAATAAATGTTTCCAGTGCCAATTGCTTCATTTAAACAAATAAAAAAATACTAGAGTGGAAATACAGGATGATTCCATGTGCTTTGGGCTAAATATGTTCCAGAGCATGCCATAATAGCAGAGAGCAGATTCTGGTGCAATCTTATGTTGTTCAAATGGCAGAATAAGACTCATTTCAATCATCTACTCACCAGTTCTCTGTAGTTGCCGTCAGGTCTTTCAGGCTTTTCTTCTCGCTCTCGTCTTCTCTGTTGGAACGAGTCCCGACTTCGAAAAGAGGTAGAAGTGTTGGATAAATTGCTTCCTGCATTCCCACCTCCGCCGAAGGTACGGGGACCCTGACGAAAGAGCAGCATGCAGAAGAATGGACATGCAGTCGAGGATTTTAATTTATGTATTTACATTTTTTTCCGAGCATTCGTGGTCAGCATGATTAGGATCTTATATTGCAAGATCAAAATGTAATTGTGGAAATGGTGGCAATTACAAACCTCTTTGCTCTTTGCCACTTCAGCGATCGCTGCCAACCGCTGCTTTTCAAACTCGTCATTTTCATCAACATTTTTGGCAACAGTTTGGGACTGCAGGGTTTTCCTATGGTCCAGCTCGCTACTGTCCAGTTCCTCCTTCCGGGCACACTTCTACAAAAAAACAAAAAAATGCAATAAGAATAGAAGAATACATATTTTATAGACTTTGGACGAAATGGGACTTATATGAAGGACATGTCATTTTATTTATGTTTTGTCATACTGTGCTGCTGTTATTATCATTTAAATAAAAAAATACATATATTTTTCTCTGGTTGTGTTCCTTGTTTTGGTAGGGAATGTACAAAATTTGCGATAATGTGAACGTTGTTATGAAGATATAACTTAAAAGCCGATTTAAAAAATAAAAATGGTTTTAATCTTTCAAACAACGTTAAGACATGTTTTGGTAGCAGGTCTTCATATTTGTCAGATACTTTAACTTCAACTTATGCATTAAAAATACATTTTAGCATATTTATGTTTGATCTTTCCAAAATATTGTTTTGCTGCCATTATACTGTATACTGAAAAAAATATATAAATAACTCAATTTAATGTCTTTTGTCAATATCACCGAGTCCTAGTTGCATTTAGAAAAGTCGTATCCATTACAATCAATCTATAATAAAAAGGTTTTGATACTTTTACAGAAACAAAATCCCTATTCTGCTTTTGAATTTGCCGTAAATGTTTTGCTTGGATTAAGAGCTGGGTTGAGATTCGAAACCATCAGTGGCGAGTTGGAAAGTGAACTGCGGAGGAGCGGAGGACACGATGACTCATTTGTTCAGGTGTGAGATCAGCTGCGACCTCTGCCGCCAAAACCCATTCATCTTCTGTTCCGTTACGTCTGCCGTCGTTCCCAACACTAAAGACAGCTCAATATGGTCTAAAAGGAGGAGAACGCACCTATCAATCTGCAGGAGTAAGACGAGTTATTATAGTGGGCATGGTAAAGGGCAAAACAATAACGCAAAAATTTCTACAGTGTTCATTTTGTATTAAACTGACAAAGGAAATAGGCGGTTTTGTGGATAGTATTGCAATGTAGAAACAGAATATTAATAATAGATTAACTTTTGTTTTAACCTAAACAGTTAAATCAGCAAATATGTCAAGGCTGTCCTTTGGGTAAGCAGCATATATACTTTTGATTAAAATGGAGGTCACTTATTGTGCCTTATGTTCACCCAATCGAAAACAGATCTGCATTCACTTGGAACGAATAAAATAAACAGAATAATGACCTCTGGAGGTAAGCACAGGTGAAAAACTGATGCATCTGGTACTGTGTATCAGGGATAAAATGATGGCTGTTTCAAATGTGAAAATGTTCAGGACAATTCACTGTAAATAGTCCTGTGACAGCTGACTGTCCTTTTACTAAATTCATGCTATTGCAGACATCCAATCATCCCCAAGTCCTCAAGCGGCCTGTGCAAACTCTGCTTTGCTCTGAAAATCTAGACTAAGAAAAGAGTTAAATATCATTTCCAAAATAAGACTATTCAATTTAGAAGGAAATATGGGAAAACCCACAAATTTGAGATTTTACAGCTGTATCCCACTCTGAATTAAAGCTGCATCTACAAATACTTGGGATCAACAGACTCACAAACGAGGAAAAGGGTCATTATTTATGTTTTAAAAAGCTAAAGAAATAGTCATAATTGTATTCTTTCAACAGTCAATAGAATGGAATGATTATTTGTAAATTTTGAATATAAAAATGGAAATTTGAACTGAGATTTTATCCAACTTGACATACCGTACATTGAACTAAACATTAACAGTGCACATATAACATGTCATTCAGCTTTATAAGCTGCAAGGATATATTAATCACATTGCGATGTGGAAAAATAGAATGTAATTTTTTTTTTTTTAAACATTTGACCAAATTACTTGTTAAAAAAATAAATCTAATAATAACATTAAATATCTTTTCAAGCACTTGTACTTAATATAGAAAATAACTTCCCAACACACTAAATGTAATTATTAAATGGTTATTACGTTGTTGTAGCTGCGGATGATTTACACTTGATACTGGCATTTTAACGATGCAAGCTTCAGTTGCTGTTAGTTATTTAAGATTAGAGAATAAATCTGTCACCTAGCATAAGCAAGTGTAATTCTCTCATATATTCTTCTGGTGTTTGCTTCCAGAGTGGAGTCTGTTGTTCAAGTTTGTGCAGCTCTATAATGAATGTACCTGACCAAATGGCACAAAAGGAGGAGGTCCGCCTTCTGCTCCAATGTTATTCCTGCTGTGTTTGGCCAGACTCTGTAGGATGAATGATAAAGAGAGGGTTTATTCTGGGTAAGGCTGGCTGAGGAGACATCACAACATTAGCATAGCTCTGAGTGCACTTGGATATAACATGTAAAATTATTATTAATGCCAGGAGTATTGTGTTATTTTACAAAAGCTAAGTCATCTTCAAGAGAAAATATCACGCTCACCCTTTGAAGTTCCCATTTCTCAACCATGTGATCTACCTCTCCTCCAAGGACACTGATTTTTGAGTCGTCGAGCAGAAGGAGGCCATTTTTAATCTGAATTGTACCCAGAAGCTTTACTTTAGTGCCGGGAGGAGTGTTGAGACTGTGAAACAAAACAGCAGAGTTAAAAATCAGAGGCACAAAATTATGGAATACGTTGTCAGCGCGTGTTTAATGTTTTAATCTGCCTTCGGACAACAGATACACTTTATTAAGAATTATTTACTGCGCTAACTCCGGCCTATTTATGTTGAAACTGCTGCTGGCACGTTGGATAATATGCATTGCCTTCATTCAAATAAATACAATTTTATTAATATTTTCTTCAATAGTACATTTAACCTACAAAAGTACAAACATGCTTTAAGGTTGTCACGTGCCAGACTGCACAACTGACTGCTTCACCCACACCACTTTGTAAATGACATGGAGCAGTGCCAGAGGACGGGCTGCTGAGGCTGGGAGAGACTATTAATAATGCCAGCTGCGCAGCCGCCCTCATGGTAAATTAAAAGCCCCTCTATCTCATCAGGTCTGATAAGGACTTAGCGGGATTTCCAGCTACTGATGCCGGACGCCAAAGCAACAATTACACATTTGACTTGGAACCCCTGGATAGATGGGCTGGTGTCCTGATGCCAGACGAGACACGAGAGACGCACTTTTGACTGTCTATTCAATCAGAACACACATCTAACAATGACACTATTGAGACTGCCATCATTGTTGCTGCTTAATACAGACTTGTCAGTAGACCAGTTCCTATCGCTGTCTCACACGCTGTAGCAATCCCCAACAGCTCACCTAATCTATTTAATCCTTCTCTGTCTCTCACTTGTGACCACACACACTCCGATTCAGCAGACAGTTTAGAAACACTAAGCACTGCTGCTGGCAGAGCGAGTGTGTGGCTCATAAAGAGGGCATTTGTTCTGCTCTCTCCTCTGCTCCCATCAGGAAGTCCAGGCCCACACTCGGCCATTCCACCTGTACAGTCGCCATGGCAGCAGTCACCAAGGCCACCAGTGCTGAGACGAGATGCAATTAACGCTGCAAATTGTTAGATCAGCTGCCACAATGTGGAAAGTGCGGATAAAGGGAAAACGGAGGCATGTGGTCGGGTTAGAGAGATGACGGGGAGGTGAAGGAGACCAACTGTGCTTACGAGACACTAGAATCACATCTGACCTTCAATGATTCAAATATTACAGTGTCTACTTTTTAAAATGCACATGGTCAGCTCACAGAAGTCTTAACAAATAATGAACTGATGCAATAAATAAATAAATAAAGGACAATTCCATTTGTAGGGCTCAGACTGAAAAGACAGGAGAGGGTCTTGGTTACCTTATCTTAGACAGGTGTTGAAACTCCAGCCCCACGCAGGTGGTGTGGCCATCTGTCATTTGGAGGCGCAGCATTCGAGGTGCGCCCTGGGACTCCTCATGGTCTTTAGGAGCGGAAATATTCCTCACCTTCTGCACCTGGAGAACACATGGCCCCTCCAACTGCAAATGGAACATACAGAAATGTTACGTTTAAAGACTGGAATAATAACAAGGGTCAGGTTTAAAAGAACAAAGAACATAACTATAGCTTAATTTGAACACTGAATTTCATTTGAAATTAGCATATTGTAGGTTATTAGATACAACAGTTTGAATATAATAATTAAAACTCAAGCTGTGGAATTGTCTTTTTTGTAGATGTTGTGGCGAGTTGCCTGTCACCCCGCTTCCCCCGCAAGGCGCCAGCGGAATCAATCTTCAATCACTTGCGCGCGCCTGGAATTCTTAAAGCAACGCAGACTTGTGCTCGGCCGGTGTGCACCGGAGCCGATAAAGATGCCACGGCAGAGACTAGAGCCAAAGAAAAGAGGACTCAGAGACTTCCAAAAACCTCCAAAATTGCTGTTCGGAACTGCGTACTCTCTGCCAATCAGTGAAGTAACAGCCGGTAAGCTTCAAGTCACAATCATCGCAAAATGTTCAACTTATCACATACTTTTAAACAGTCTCAGCACACCAGTAGTTTATCTGCTAAAATGTCATCAATTCATTGCCATTGCATATATGAAAATATGAATTATTCTAAAATCCAGTTGTAACAAGTTTAGTTTAAAACATGAATGGCCATAATGTCAAAAGAAATATTGTATAATAATTTCATACAAAGCATGGAAAGTGCTGTTGCATGTCATTATGAATTTTATACTGTATTGTGCTTCAACAAATGCAATTGTTTTTAGACTTAAAATATTTACCTTCTATGTACTTGCTCCAAGTCGATTTTCACATTTTGTTACTTCCATTTGGTGTTTTTGTGTTTAAAGTTTTCCACCTGTGACCAGTCTCATGCAATCTACTTAGTTATTATGGTCCATTTATTCACAATTATTATGTGGAATCCGGTTCTTAAATCTTCCCCAGCGAGTACGATCCTTTTTGAGGTGTGGGAACAGCACAACAAACAACAGTACACCTGACAGTAGGTGTAACACATTCTCCAGCAGATTCAGCTGTTAGTCAGAGTATCAGGGCCATCTAGTGGCAGTGGTGTGAACATCCATGGCTGTACGTTACCATTACTGACTGGAGTAAGCTTGTCTGGAGCTTACCTTTTCAACTTTTCCACTGTTTATGTCTGTTGGTAGATATTTCTTCCCAATAGGCCTGAGATCATTCTAAAACAAGAAAAGAAAATGCTAAATTAAATAATCTTGCAACTACACACACACACACACACACACACACACAAAACCCTCATTGCTGATTCAAAACTAAATGAAAAGATATTACTCAAGAAATAAAAATAAAATGTGTGTTTGTTGTAGTAATTTTTTGGTCAAAAGATTAACAACAATATTTGCAGACAACAACAGGAATGTGATCAAATGTGCCTGTAAATGTTTAAGTCTAGCACAAATCGTGAATGGTCCCAAAAATTAACCACAACAGGGCAGAAATACTGGGCACTTTGGTCTCATTTTTAGGCCATTTTAATAGTTCTAATTATAGACAATACACGCAATATTCAAATTTTGTACATCTTCAAAATAATATTTTTTTTCAACCTATCTCCCACCTCTACTTACGCTTTACAATGTTTTAAATTCTGCCTTTGTTTATCTATATACTGCAATGGAACTATTGAGAGCAGAATGTTACCGCTATTGCCAGAAAGAAAAGTAGAGGAAATATGAGCACAGCACAGTGACATTCAGTTTGTTAAGCCCCTGTGAAGACAGCTGTTTCAATATGTTCCACCTGATCCTGTGTCCAACGACGAGTATCAAGTGACTAAAGCAAACCCAGTTTCAAATGTCAATTCTGTTTAGGAAAACACGCGTCGATAAAAATTGACAGGTAATAAATCTGAAATGTCAAACATAGTCAGGAATAGTATTGTAAATGTCGTGATCATTTTGTAAATCTAAAGTGATATTTAGAAAGCAACTGTCAGTGAGATGCAGATGTGAGTGCATTTGTAACATTCTCACATTATACAGCATCACACGAAAGTTCTGAACTAATAAAACACTATTTGTAGAAGAAAAAAAACTACCGGTACATTGCAAATTTGTTTCAGTACCATGACTCAGAATGTCTCTGATTTATTACAACTTTGTGTTTGCCGATCTCTCCTCTTCTTGTGACCTTTTCTATTTGGAGTTGGCATGTTCCTCCTGTGTCTAGGTACGTTTTTTCTCTCCTATAATCCTCCTGCTGACCGAGACAATGAGAAGGTTCTGGCACGCGTCACTATGGTAGCTTTTCGTCTGCTCAGCCAAAAATACACTTTTCTACAACTTTACAAAGATGTACGGTTAAAATAAATAAAGGGGTGCACACAGATTTTAGACTTTGCAGAAAGAAGACTTTTGAGAAGAAGAACCTAAAAATCCTGCATCAAAAGCTGAGTTTTTCCACTGATGGTCATTTCAATGTTAAGCTAGCACACATTAGCAACAACCATTTCCCATTCATCGGCACAACACTTGCATCAAGAAGACAAAAAATATGATATTTCTAACATTAGTCAACCCCAATGCATAACATAGAGACATGCGGCGATGAGGTGCAGAGAAGTGAAACAAAAGCAGAAAAAGCTGACGATAAATCAGAAATGCCACTTGCTAATCGCTAAACATATTTTTGTGCATCTTAATCCACCTCAGAATTAAAAAGTATAATTTAGGTAAGAAGTACATTTAATTCATTAAGAAAACATTTGTTATGTTTTGGGTCAGATGCTCGTGTAGGAAAACCCTGTTCTCAGTCCTGTAACTTGGATATCCGCTACTCCACTATTATATATAACTGTGCCGAAAAGCTCCAAGGCCAAACGGTCAGGATACCACTGGAGCCAGTTGAAACGTGCCTACAGAAAGAATAAAATGAAAGAAAAAAAACTTACATCCAGTGCAATGCGTATGATGTCACTGGCAGTTACTTTTTCTGCTGCACCTTTGAGATCTGATATGCCATCGTCACTGAGGTACCTGCAACACACATAAAAAGATGTAACTGATGCAGAGGTGGGTAGTACTCAGTTACATTTACTCCAGTAATGTTTTAAAGATGCTTTTGTTGTTTTAACTTGTTAAGTAATTCAGTATTTTTTTCCAGCTCAACATTAGTCTGACTTGAGTAAAGGTTTAGGTTACGCTTCCTTCCCACTGTGAGTATGTTGACAATATTAAATGATTTGAATGTTTGTGTTTTTTGCTCTGGTCCTTCCCATATGATTTATCCTTAGTTAAATAACTTCAAATGATGATGTAATGTCAGACGTTACGTCTTCCAATTACTCTTATTTGAGTAAACCTTTAGACTCTAACTTGAATTATTTCTTGGACTATACTTTATACCGTTAAATAATAATAATAAATATATATATATTTGAATGTATATCGCGCACTCTTCATGACATTCAATCGACACTTCACAGAACTACAAATAAAAAGAGTGCCATGTCCACAGAACACTTGGGCAAATATAATGCAGATAGATATAAAAAAAAAAACGGAACCCAGGGAAGACCCAGATAAACATAACAATACTGAAAATATGTTAAATGATAAAAGCAGTCTGAACAGTTGTGGTCTGATGGTTTAAGGGTAATACGTGTATTTTTTGAAGTAGCAAATTATCTTGCTTGTAGTTACAAAGTCATCTTGAAACAAATGATACAGCAATGAACAGTAGGTACATTATTGTACAGAAGCTGTACATTTTATCACAGGTGAAACCAGGACTCCGTTTTCAGATGGGGTACCCTTTTTCCTCACAATTAGCTATTTCTGTTTCCACCCCAGAAAGTTTATTGTAAAAATCTGACCTCCACATTATGTCTTATTTTTAAACGTTTTGTCTATTCAAACTTGTAACAAAGAGCCCTGTTAGTCACTGTATGACGCTTTTGGATGAGAGCTGATTGGCTGTTTAGTGACGTCGCCCTGCTTCACCTTTGTGTCGGAATAAGCTGATGTAAAGCTGTGCTAGTGACCTTAAAAAAATAAGAAATACAATCGATGCATGTCAATGCTAGTAATTAGCCATAGGATTTGTGAGAGTTTGGGATTAGATAGAAATGTTTAAATATCTACCTACTTGTTTCACCGTTTAAAAATTAGGTACCCCAGCTTTAATAGGGACATCGCACTTTAGCCTCGGTAGTATGAAAGTACGAATATACATTAAAAATGTACATGTGTGACGCAGGTTTAATGTACTTAAAGTGAATCGTTTCTATCCGTTAAATACATATGCTAATTTATTTACACACTCAACTAGCTAGCGTTAATTCAATGGTAATTTCAGAGCAACCTTATATCCCAAAGATATTAGAGAACAATTAATTAACAGTTCTGTCCTACAGCTAACTTCAGCACAAAGCATCCAAGCCGCACGTGTCAACATCAGACAAACGTGATGTTCCAGATAAACGAAAGTTAACTGCATCATTCGGTGGTTAGAATAGCTAATGGTGTGATCGGTGTTATAATGCAAGTGTAGTTTCCGCTTGATTCACGCACGTTATAAACAGCTCGCCCTGCAGTATTTGCAACTTAAAAAACGAAATTGTGTAAACACTGTTGTTGCCTTCTATCAATCAAACTGGCATCATAGCATCAGAGTGAGTTAGCATGCTAGGATTACACTAGCTACATTGGCACCTACCAGCCCTCGTTTTTCAATAAATCTGACAATTCCGTCATCTTCGTCCGAACCGGAGAAAACCGGAGATGGATAGAACAAATACTTCAGCAATAACACAATTGATGTAACTATTTAAGTCTGAAAACCATGTTGTTCGACCTATAAAAGAAAATAAAGCTGCTAACATGGACCGTTTCAACGTCAACTACGTCATTGGCCAAGACGCATTGTACGAGTGCCGAAAGGGTCAAACGGGGTTTACGCATGGAACCGACTTTACACGAAGCAATAATGTCTGCTCTGTGCTCTTCGTTGTTAAATAATTTCTGTACCACAAATATTTTTAATTAATGCATTTCTTTTAACACGCTGCATTTGGTTTCTACACGACCTAAACAGTTATCTGGCTTCGCAATTATAGATGGCACCACTAGATGGCAGCAAATGCACAGACAATAATCATAGAGCGTACATAAATATGGCAATAATCTGAGAAGATTAAGCAAAAAGCGTTATGGTATTATACGACGTATTATAAGGTTGTTAGTTTTGTTTTTAAATGGTCGTCTGATCTTTAAAAAAAAAAAGGAAAAAAAGTTGTATGGCGAATAAGCAGGTGACAACTCATAATCATTCATTTGACCGATTTGGGAAATTTATGTGAAGCATTCTGTATCTCATTGATCAGAATCAGAATCAGAAAGAGTTTATTGCCATTGTCAATGAACAAAATTCACAAACATAGGAACTTGTCTCGGCCTTAAGGTGCAACATAAAACACTGAGCAATAATAAAACAACATATATTCAATCAAAAAAGGGCATGCATTAAAGAAACAATTTAAAAATTACTATACATAAAAATAAAAAATAGGCTTTCTATGTACACAAGTTTACAGTTAGTTAAGTTGTAGTGCAGAAAGTGGGACATGATTGCAAGTGAGTGGTTGAATACTGCAGGATTAACACGGTGTTTTGAAGTGTTCATGAGATCCAACAGCCAGAGGAAAGAAACTATTTTGTGTGCGGAGCGTTCTGGTCGCGCGGATGGGACCGTAGCCTCCTGCCTGAAGGGAGTGGTTCAAAAAGACCATGTCCAGGGTGAGAAGGGTCAGCTGTTGATCCGACCTGCTCGTCCCAGAGCCCTGGAGACGTACAGGTCCTGCAGAGGATGGAAGTCTGCAGCCGATCACCTTCTCAGCAGAACGCACAACTGCGCATGTAGTCTCTGTTTGTCCCTGGCTGTGGCTCCAGCGTACCACACAGTGATTGGAAGGAGGTGAGGATGGGACTCAATGATGGCCGCTAGAACTGCACCATCATCTGCGCTGGCAGCTTGGCTTTCCTCAGCTGCCGCAGGAAGTACATCCTCTGCTGTGGCCTTCTTGATGAGGGAGCTGATGGTGGGCTCCCACTTGAGGTCCTGGGTGATTGTGGTGCCCAGGAAGCGGAAGGAGTCCACGTGGTGATGGGGAGTCTGTCATGATGAGGGGGGGCTGGGGGGCTGTGGCTTTCCTGAAGTCCCACGATCATCTCCACTGTCTTTCTGGGCGTTGAACTCCAGGATTGTTACCGCTTGCACCAGGACACCAGCCCGGTCCACCTCCCTCCTGTAGACGGACTCATCCCCGTCCGAGATGAGCCCGATGAGGGTGGTGTCGTCCGCAAACTTGATGAGTTTTACGGAGTCGTGGCTGGAGGTGCAGCAGTTTGTTGTACAGGGAGAAGAGCAGAGGGGAAAGTACACAGCCGCTGAAGTTCAGCACGTTGAGCTGGGAGAGCTTGTCCTGGAGCAGAGCAGGGAGGATGGTGTTGAAAGCAGAGCTGAAGTCCACAAACAGGATCCTGGCGTAGGTTCCCGGGGAGTCCAGATGCTGCAGGAATGAAGTGGGAGTGCCAGGTTGATGGTGTCGTCTACAGACCTGTTGGCTCTGTAGGGCGAACTGCAGGGGGTCCAGCAGGGAGGAGTGTGAAGGACTTGAGGTGGGGCAAGGACCAGGCGTTCAAATGACTTCATGACTACAGACGTCAGCGCCACAGGCCTGTAGTCATTAAGTCCAGTGATCCGGGGCTTCTTGGGGACAGGGACAATGATGGCAGACTTGAAGCAGGCTGGGACATGGCATGACCCCAGGGATGATGTTCCTTGCAGTTTTTAAATCAGTCTCAATATGCGTCTTGCCATGTCTTTATGCATATCTTTCTGTCGTGTCATCTGTCCACTTTGCTAAGAATTTCAAATAGATGTACCTTCTTGTCAACCTAGTAATTTCAGATTAAATCAGACTGCTTGTACTAATGTTATCCTGGTGGAACTCATCTGACGGGTCACATCGTTGTCCTATTACAGTGTTTACAATGTTTCTATTGTTTTTACTACAGGGTTTCAGAGTAATTGACATAATAAAAAACGCAAGATATATCATTTGAATGGGCAAAATTCCTCAAAATGTCACATGTACCAGGAAGCAGAGAGGCGTTCGTGTTTAGCTGCGCCTCGTCTGGATGCTCAATGAGAGTTGAACTGGCCAATGAGGACGTAGAAAAAACGCCCAGTAGCCTCATGTAGACCAATAGGATTAAACCGGAAACTCGACATTAATCGGATCGGCGCAGGTCTTTCTTATCCCGAACGCGCCTAGTAGGTCTGATGTCAGTTTATAAATGAAAATGTATTAAGGTCCACTTAATTTAGCCTCGAGTTGCCTCCATTACAGATTTATTCTAACATTCTAATTCCAGGGTGTATCATTTTCCATCTGCTTCGCTTTCTATGAAAAAAAGAAAACAAAAAAAGAAAACGTGATTGACCGTTCATTTGTCCAATCAGAACCCGTGTTAGCTGTAAACAAAGACAGTTGTCCAATCAGAGTGAAGTGTAACTGCGTCGGTGAACACTATTGGTCGAATCAAACCCACAGAGCCGGGAAGGAAGGATGCGCGGGTCTGTCAAAAAAATCTGCTCACCTAGACTCTCACGAAAAGCGGTTGCGGATTTGAAAACACAACTCACTTTAGTTCTGAGTTAGTAGCAAACCAGTTGAATTATCTGATAAAGAGGTGAAGATGTTTGGCTGCGCTTTGGGGGAGTAGTGGAAACCTTTGCGTGTTATTCCCGCAGCGTATTAATTGGATTAGCGTTGAGTAAAGCCAGAGCTATCAAAGGCTAGTTAGCTCAACAGGTAGGTGTGCTTACATGCATTGAGAAATGATGTCTGTTTTGTTGCTGTGCAAACGCCAAACGTCCTTTCTGGCTTGGATTAAAGCTAAATGTTACTTTGTTAAATGTGTAGATGGTGCTAAGTGATTGCTGAAATTTTTGCAAGACTGTGTGACTCTTAATGTGTTGTGATTGAAGCATCATGGAAAGTTATGGTCCTCGGTTCGACTCCTTTGCTGGACGAGACAAATCTCAAAAGAAGAACGGGTCTGGCCACAGCTCGTCCTGTTATGATGAACGGGACCGCAAGCCTAAATTTGTAAGTAAAGAAACGCAAAATGTGTCTTTTGCATTAGGCTTGTTACACACACACGCACACAAAATAAAAAAATAAGTGAAGATCATATAGGAATGAATTATGTCATTGGCACAATAACCCTAAAGGAGAATAATTGTCAGACTGACATAATCATAAGTGCCTTTTTGGTCAGTAGATGCAGTTAGTAATATTTATTCTAAAAAAAAAACAACAACAATTTATTCCAAAAAAGTATAACAAATTTAACATTTATTCTCAAAATTATTGAATAAGATTATTCAAATATGGATTGCTTGTGTCTCATAATAAACATGGTCGATACGAACCTACTTAAATACAGGGTGGTACAGACAAGAATGTGTACCATTTCAAAATGACAAAGAAAGTACAGATATTTGAGGCACTACTTTGTTGACTATTTTTGATTTTGACCTTGACCGTTGACTGGCTTTGTAAACCAAATACTCTAAATTAGCATCAGGTTTAGCCCTTAATCCACATACCACCTACTGCAACAATAACCCTTGATGCAATTGTCTGCACTCCTTAGACTCTACTTTAGATACACTGTGAGATTCAAGCGGTAGACTAGATTCTTTAAGGTCCATTATTAAGGAATAGAGGCACTAAATATGATCCAGTCTCTAATCGAGTTTATTGATCGAATACATTTAACTAGCAAACTTAGAACAGTAATTAAATGTAAAAAAAATATAGAAATGTGCATTAGTTGAAAACTATAAAACCGTACATTTATTAAACAATGCATGAAATTAAAGAATCAAACATCATTTAGGAATCTTAAATAGGAAAACAACATAATGAGCCTCTTAAGGAGAACATAAACTGCCACATTGATATATCAGGTAAACAAAGTAAAATACATTTAAAGACTGCACCATGGCTGCTGGCCACAAACACACCATGTTACAATAAGAGCCAGTTGATATGATTTAAAAAAAAATAAAAAAAAATATATATATATATATATATATATATTAACTTACTGTCTGTTCTCCAACAAATGTATGTATGAAGCATATATTACATTCAGCTATAGCATCGGAATATCCAATGCCACAGACAACCCTTATCAAGTTCTACATAATAGTCAGCGCCAGTCTGAAGGTGACCTAGGAGCGGCATAAAGTGTAGTGGGTTCAAACAAACTTTACGCAACAACATGAAAAAAAATCAGGTACCGGTCATACTTGAAACTATTTTGGAGCCTTCTCGTTTGGAATATTTCCCTGCTTGTTTTTCTGATATTAAGGACAATTGAACATTAATAACACATCCCGACCAAAAGAGGGCACTGCAATACCACAATATTAAATATAGTTTTGAACTAGATGTGCATTGAAAAGCGTCTTCATTCTGCTCAGTGCTGCCTGTCCTTTCCAGCAGTGTAGCATCAAAAGGAGAAAAACACACTAGATATGGTAATGAACATAATGAAATGTGTTAATGTCCTTTTGAGACGCTGCCTTTGGCTCCTATATATAGAGCAAAGGGAAGTATGAGACAGGCTGCCTATTAGACAAAACAGCAGGTTATTTTAAGCTCTGAAAATACTTTATAATTACATTAATACCAACTCAATGAATGTATCAGAGTGGTAGTCTTTTCAAATGTCCAAAAAACTACAAGTGGGACTAAGAAAGGACAGCAGTCTTTATATACAGTATGTGCAACAAATTATCAATGTTGCAATATATAATTGATATGGATGATGATTCGTCAATATTGGTAATATTCTATAACTATAGTCGTGTCAAGACAACAATACTTTTGTGGTACAATGAGGCTTTTCCATAATCAAATGCTTTAAAAAAATACAACTGTGAGCTAGCACTTGTCTCAGTATTTTGATTTTTTTTGCCTGCTATCTTACAAATGCATGTTCCTCGATTTTCTTAGGAATAACTCATTTTTTTCATCCTGTGTTAGGTTACGCGTCTGAGTTAATTGAAAAAGATGTTATCACAGTTTAATTAAATGAACGAGGTGATAACAGAAGGTAAAAAGAGTTCAGTGGCACTTACAAATTACTGTTGTCACGTTTGTCAGCTGGTTTGTCCATTCAAGGATTGGATTTTTTTTTGCTTAGCGCCAGTTGGCAAGATATAATGAGCCATAGTTTATTAAAGACACATGTTTATTTGCTGGTGTTTAAGTATCTAATTAGAAATGGGACTGAATTAATAATGGATCTGAGCGAAGGCAAGTGTCCCCAGTTTCCCCCAAATAAAACGGCACAGTGGACTTTTAATTATTACATTTCAGCTGCAATGGCTTTATCACGTCCAGTGTAATAGATCAGAGGGGCATTTTAGCTAATGATAAGAAATGGCAAAGCAGAGACTTCTGACAAAAGTTGGCAATAAATTGTTCATGTAAGATTGAAATCAGATTAGAAATGACACTATTCTCAAAAGAGCAAATGTTTCTCTTGTTAGTTGAAATATGAATTGCTATCAATGCTTTGGGGGGAGGGGGGGAATTGGCACAGCAAATCATCTCTTTTGCTCTCTCTCATCCCTCTCTAGCTCTCTCTCTCGCTTGCTCTCTCTTTCTCATACTCGTATATCTCTCATCTCATATATCTTATCTCTCTCTCATATCTCTGTCTCTCTCATATCACTCTCATAATGCTCTCTCATCTCTCTTTCATATCCCTCTCATATCTCTCGCTCATATCTCTCGCTCATATCTCTCATATCTCTCTCTCATGTCTTATAGCTCTCATATCTCTCTCTTTCGCTCTCATATCTCTTATCTCTCATATCTCTCATGTCTCATCTCTTATCTCTCATGTCTCATAGCTCTCATATCTCTCATCTTGCATGTCTTACAGCTCTCATAGCTCTCTTATCTCTCATATCTCTCTTATCTTGCATGTCTCATATCTCTCTCTCTTATCTCTCATGTCTCATAGTTCTCATATCTCTCTCTCTTATCTCATGTCTCATAGCTCTCTCATATCTCTCATGTCTCTCGTATCACTCATATGGCTCATATCTCTGCACCTTATTTCACATGAATTCAGATCAGCATTTTCTAGCCATACATATCCTCCTAATCCTTCCTCTGTCCACTCAAAGCTCATGATTTTCTCCTAAAATAAAAACAAAAGAAGAAAAGCTTTACCCCAGTGTTTCCCAACCAGTGGAACAGGCATTCTAGGGGGTACGAGAGGATTTTGTAATCTAGGGGATATTTAGAATGGTTCAGATTTAAATAAAAGATCTGTTCACAGTCCAGTCACTCCCAAAACTCCATGCTTCAGTCTTTCTGCTGTGGTCCAAATAAATACTTAATGAGAACAAGAAAATAGAATAGTCATAATTGTCAGTGTAGGAGTTACAGTATCTGATTTATAGTCTCTAAAGAAACACTGGTACACAATATAGGTGAGACGGTGCTTAATAGGGAGTACTCAAAAAAGGTTTTTGAGTGCTTTATCCCACGACCACAAAAAGCGTAATTGAATATCTAAACTGCAGTGCTTCCTGTTGACCAGTGACACCACTTTATTATTGCGATGCTTGTCCTTGTTATCACCTTTTCACATTCACTGCCTCACTCCAGAAAAACCTGAAAAAAGCCCTTGCTGGAGCTTATGCTGACAGTTTGGCTTATCATTTGTAACTGTTTCTATTGTTTTTGTGTGAAAGGGTGAGTTCAGGTGAGTCCTCTGGAAGTCTTGAGTTGATGGCATTTTAAGAGTTTGAACAAGCAAACACACCGGATCCAAGTTTAAAAGGCAGTCTGAACACTGTTAATTCTGCCACAGTAATTAGCAGGGTAGCCCTTCTGACAGGCTGACATTTTAACCCTACAAAATATTAATTAAACACCAACCTGAATTGCTAATTGGTTTTTGTCTGACCTCCTGTCACTCCTAAGATATTAACCTTTCCTTTTATATGTGTATCACTTTCAAAATTGGGGATGTTTTTTAAGGCTTTTTTGTGGAATACCAATTAGATTTCATTCATTTTGCATTTTGACTAATAAGGAAGTACAGATGGCATCTTCCCAAGCGGTCTCTGGCAAATGACAAACTCCAAAAACCTGCTGGAAGAGAAGCTGAAACACAAGTTGTTTTGCTGAAGATATTTTCTACGAGGCACACAGATAACTACTTGCCAAATGCCAGTCACATCTTTCGCAGCTAGAAGTTTCTAATTTGCTGGAAGCATTTGGAAGCTCTTGTAAGAAATAAATTGCACTTTAATTGAAAAGATTGTTGTGGTGTACCCAATTTTGGTAGTAATAAACAATTCACTTTGACTCATGATTAATGTCTCGGTTTGTTTATCATGGTCTTGCATTGAAATTGGTCTTAATCAATCTCTGTGTTTCTCTGTACAGTAGCTGCAAAGTGCTGTAACAACTCGGGACAGTATCCGAAACTATTTTTTGACTTCTTTGAGATTTTTCTTTATGGTTTACACTAAAGGTGCACAAGGCCACCAGCCACCAGCTTGTCTTCATAGAGAGGTTATGATTCTGCCTAGAACGTTCCACAATATGGCATTAAACCTGTGTATCTCCTTGGACGCCACCAGGCCATGTTACTAGATCTGTGGAGAGGAGACCCCACTCGTATGCTTTCTTTAGCTACAAAAGCCCCTGGAATTGAATAAATGCAAGACAAGTTTAATGGCATACTGTGGAACTTTCCAGGCAGAGCAGAACTTCTCCATGGAGATGTTTTATAGTGCACCTTCTAAGTAAGATGGAGTTATAGTTTAAAAATGCTATAAAAGTAGCTGATAAAATTATTAAGTTATGTTTAATGATGTTTCTGTACTTTTGTGATTCATTTTCACATTTGTCTGATGATTATACCTCTAATATGTTTATGATATAAACTAATTTCTTCAGTGAGATGGAAATTTTTGTCACCCCTAGATTGATAGATTGATAGCTAGATAGATTGATTGATTTTTTTTTCATTGTGGGCTTCTGGACCATATTAAAAAGCAAACAGACAAACTATAAAAAACAATAAGAGGTACAAAAAAATAACCCTAACATATTTTCTGAATGATTCAGACATTTATACAATATTGAAATGTCTTGATTTTTAACCTGTTCGCGCAACCAATTTATTAACAAATGGGTTTAATTGGCAATTATTTCCTGATATCTGCACTCAACATATGAATAATGATTGCTCAAAGTCAGCCTGCACGCACTGACATGCACTCTTTGTTTCCCACTCGTAGCATTTGCCATTTAAAAAGATGATGGCAGATGATGTGGTAAGATGTTTTATGTTTGTGTTTTGACATTGACTAACAAAAGAAACTTCTACATTCTCAACATAGGCTGCTTGATTTACAAACTAATACTTTTTTGTCCGACTGGTCTAGAATGCATGTGAAGGTCTCTTTGTAGTAATTTCAATTCAATTTTTCAATTTCAAGTCGCGCCTTCCTATTTCACACATTGATTATTACGTTCACTGTGCTAATCTCATATTGTTCTTTCTGCAGCTGGACAGATTTGCCAGCATTCGTATCCCAGGGAGCAAGAAAGAGCGCCCCCCTCTGTCTCACGTCAAACACAGCTCTAGTGACTGGTCCATCGCTTCATCGTCGTCCTTGAATCGATTTGAGGAGCTTTCGTCTAAAATCACCTCTGAAAAAGAGATCTTGGCTTTGTTTGAAAAAATGATGGTATGTTTATTTAGTATAAGAATTGCAATAGCTTGACATATTTTCCGTACCTTAACCTACCTTAACCTTAACTTTGATCCTTTCCAAATACTAGTGAAACTTTCTGGTTTGCTGAATTTTCCGTTTCACTTACCCCTGCTGTTTTCCTTAAATTTTTTAGGGCAGTTATTTTCCTGTGCATTTTAGATGATAGAGCATACACGCCATCACTTCAACAGACTTTGAATGCCTGACTGATAATCTGGTGTGAATATTTTCAATGTTCAAAGTCATTTTAACAGTGGGAAGTAGCTCGTCTTGTCTCAGGCTCCACTGAGAAGGGCTCTGACTGTGAAAAGCTTAACCAGCGAAAGGGAGCTTAGCTTGCTTTGCTAATATTCGGTCCTGGTGTTGAAGGTTTGAAAGACAAACGCAAGACACTACTGTCCGTTTGCATCAGCCTTTCAGCCTGTTCTTTCTCTTTGTGAGCCCAGCTACACTTCTCACTACAGTGTGGCGTTACATCATTACACACTTTTTCCCCGCAACATACATTCAGCTAAATATGTATAGAATGCAATATATTGCAAGTACAATGTGTAGCAACACTCTTAAATCTTTTTGAAAATACCAGGCGTTTAAATGCAGACGTATCCTGTATGTTCTACTGAGACAAAACGTGTGATTGTAATCTTTGGTTTACAGAGATTACAAGATCATTATGGACACTGAATAAAGGCTAGAAGATCACATTTCAATTTGTACTAAATATGTATTTTTGTTTGCCATTATTTCGATAATCCCAGCATAGTTGAAGCTGCTCTTTCACCAAAATGTTAATCCAGCTCTCCATTCACTCTCCTCACCAATGTGTAGTTGAGTTTATTTCTTTGTAGGTCATGAAGAGACATGCAAGCTAAAAAACATTTCATTTCCAAAATAATGTTTTGTTCAAAGCTTTATTTATCAGAGTTTTCCATACATCTATAAATGGCATTGGCTCCTGAATAGATGTTGGATGTTGGACGTTGGACGTTGATAAGAGTTAACATGTAGGCCCCACGATCTTCAAAAAGTATGTTTTTGTGTCTCCTCAGGAGGACATGAACTTAAATGAAGAAAAGAAGACTCCACTGAGAGAGAAAGACCTCAACACAAAAAGGGAAATGGTCATTCAATACATGGCTACTGCAGCAAAAACAGTAAGTCATATCAATGAAGAAATAATCTCTGTTGAGTACTGTTAGTATAATTAGTTTTAACGTTTTAATTATGTGCTCTTTTACTGTCGGCTTTTAACTGGATATGTGTTGCACTCTGAATTGAGTTCTACCCACAAATCATAACAAAAGAAAAAATACTTCACGCTGATTAGTCTACGATCAAAACAGTGGAAGAAGCAAAAAAAAAATCTAAATTGTGTTAAATCCAGAGAAAAAGCAGTTATCTTTCCCACCCAAAAATTCCCAAGTGCCGCTATGCACATTCTGAAAAACAAAATAGTCTGTATTTCTCCTGAAATAGCCCAAAGTACTGCCGTCTGCGGCGCCATGTTTGTCTTGGTTCTGTTGTTTTGGTTTCAGCCCAAACCACGATGTTTCTCTGTGATTGGGCCCTATCACGGATCAGCAGGAACCTAACAAAAGAGTTTGTGAACTCACAAAATTTGGAAAAATTCTTCTTGCTGGCAAGGTTATGTCAGCTCAGCATTGTTGTCACTTTCTCTATCAACAACATAGATAATACCAAAGTACCTGTGGGAAACCTTCATTTTCTATTAATACGGGTTAAAAAAGCATGTATATTGTTCGATATGTTTTATTATGTCAAAGCACCAAGTGAAAAACCTGCTGCACTGTCTCGCGCGCTCCATTTTGTTTCACTTAAATCTTGGCCAAACTGAAGACCATTGATTTTTGTTCTCCGGGAGCTGAAAACCGCTGACCTGTGTTGTGTAGTTGACACAAAATCACCCTTTTACCTCTCAGTAATGCTGATTTCGTCTGCTCTGCCCTTTGTTGCTCACCACATGTAGTACAGGCTCGTCTTTATTGTCTGTGCACAATGGATGCTCCAGACTGAGAAGGCTTCCTTAGATCAATTGATACTCTTTTATTCTGTGTGGGTTTAAAGAGAATCCTATCAATCAGCCTCATGATTATAAGAATTATAAAGCAACTAAATGGAAAATAGTGTTCACATTGTTAGTTTTTGCACTTGATGTGAAATGAAAGCGCAGCAAGTGTCTCTTATCATTTATTTCTTTATTTATTAACCTTTATTTAACCAGGTAAGAACCCTTTGAGATCGACATCTCTTTTTCAAGGGCAACCTTGGACAAAGTGCATAATGTGCAGCACACAGTATAAAAACATTTGTATATCTACACTAAACAAGATAGAACATTAAAGAGCACAACTATATTTACAGGCACAGACAATTTTCATATGATTTCCGTTCTTTTTTTTCCTCTTCAATCTGAACCCGGTTCAGGGCATAGTGACCCTCCGCTCTCTGCACAAGGGAGCACAAGACCACAAATAGACTTATAGACGAGAGACATCCAATAAGTGAACCTCCGAGCACTCACTGAGGGCCACTCAGCCTTGGCATACAAATCACAATGATATGTGAGCTTGGGTGTAATTTATGGGGGGCTTAGGGGGCAATATTCGGAGCAGTTCAAGCCCTCCAATTTTTGCCCCTAATGTTTTTGAATTAATTGATTTCTTTCATGGCACAAACAGTAATACTGCTCAGTGTTTTCAACCAAAACCAACATAAATGAAATTAAAAGAACAATTTTGCCCTGCCTTTATCGTGTCTCAGAACCATGTGTAAGCTCTCAATGCACCGCCCGTGTGCATTTCCAAGCTTTCAGTATTATTTTCTTGCTTGCCAAAGTCTGATCTCGTCGGCTCACATTGACTTTGTAAAAAAAAATCTAACAATAGTAAATATATGTTTATATTAAATATACATAATTTATATATATATATATATATATAAAAAAAAAAGGCTTTTGATAATATGAAGTTCGACCACATCTATAGATTATAGGAACAGTTTCCTTGGCAATTTTAGCCACAAATGTGCTTCTGCTCATCAATTAAT